>LR990635.1:11480421-11610421 GCA_905147815.2 Phalera bucephala | reverse complement strand
ACACACATTGACTAAAAACTTTAGTATTGAGGCACTGAGGTATTTTGGATGAGAAGATATTACGCAGTTTCCCGAACGCTGCCCAGCCGAGTTGGATTCGTCAATTGACCTCTCTCTTAAAGTTGGACCTACCTAACCGGACTGCCTGCCCAGTTAAATTTATTGAACGACAGCTTCAAGAGTAGAGTTCCCAACGGTGGGTACGACATGGTCGTTAAACATTATTTTCGTTTTGTCCATGTTCATTTTAAGACCCACTTGTTGAGATACTCTGTTGAGGTCACCGAGCATTCGTCCTAGATCTTCCAGCGACTCCGCCATAACTACAATGTCGTCGGCAAATCGGAGGTTATGATGGTGGTTGAGCTGAGGTTGATGTTGATGCCAAATCCTCGCCATTCCAAGAGCTTGAAGGCGTCCTCTAAGGTGGCCGTAAACGGTTTCGAAGAAATGATGTCTCCCTGTCTTACTCCTCTTATTATGGGGATCGCCTTCATGCACTGCCCCTATACTCGGACTGATATGGTGGCGTTATTATACAAGCACTTCAACACTTCGATGTACCGATAGTCAATGCGGCATCGCTGGAGAGATCTAAGAACCGCCCAAGTCTCGATCGAATCGAAAGCATTCTCATAGTGCACAAACGCCAAGCATAGTGGCCGATTATACTCCTCAGTCTTATGTGGTCTATGGTACTAAAGCCTTTCCGGAAACCGGCTTGTTCGGGAGTTCGAGACGATTCGTAATCACTCTCGAAAACAACTTATAAACATTGCTCAGCAGTGTGATGGGCCTATTGTTCTTTAGTAAGGTGTTATCACCTACCTTGAAAAACAGTACCACCACACCCTTGTGCCATGCTTCCGGCGTCTTCTCTTCAGGCAAGACGGAATTAAACAGCCTCTGAAGGACTTTAAGTACCGGCGGGATATCTTCAGTGTAGTGTCGGGTTAGCTTGGCTCTTGGGTCTTTTACCAAGTCAACAATAGGTTCAGCAACTGAAGTATATAACTGCCCATAGAACCTCTATCTCCCTGAGCACCCCTCTAACCTATTCGACGTTACGTTTCTGTCCTTCGTTATCAGCTTCGTCAACTGGCTTTGCCCAATAGACGCGTCTCTTGCGAACACTTTGGAGCCCTTGTTCTGCTCTATGGTCTCCTCAATACGTCTTGTATTGAAGGGCCGTAAATCGTATGGCAAGGACTTCAATATCTGTCCATTGAGCTGCCTATACTGTGACTCAGCATCATCTAAGGTTTGGAGTGTCATGGAACGTCGCTCAGCCATGAGGTTTCGAGTGTAGTCTCTACCAGCCTGTTGTTGATTTCGTCCACTGATGCGCTGCTGTCTAGCAATTCGAAGTGGTTTGACAATTCGAGTTAAAAGTTCTCGGAGTGTTGGATATGTTCATAAGAAGATCAGAGCATAGACTTCATCAGACACGATCTTTCCATTTTATTTATTTATTAAGACACACTAACAGAGTACATATTAATACATTGAAAAAAAATAGTATTCAAACAGAAACACATTCCGATATGTACGAGTACACCAATAACAGGTGTGTACATCATTTACCATTTTACAAAGCTTAAAATCTAAATCGAGAAGGGAATACAAATATGCGATGTACATTAAATAAAATTTTGATAATATTGAATAAGTAGAAAATTATAATACTATAATTATAACATAAAAACTAAAAAGATTGCAAAAATATGTCAAAAAATTTTGACTTTAATTTAATGTGCCTCTGACCATTCGGTGATCACTGCCGGTTTACACTCTGTGAATCACAGAGACATCATTAAATATTTGTCGCTTGGTGCTCATGATGAAGTCTATCTCATTTTTTGTGGAACCATCAGAGCTGATTCAGATCCATTTCCTATGAGGCGGCTTCTGGTAGAAAGAGTTTATCATAAAGAGATCTTTCTCCAGAAATTCGGCCAGCCTCTGACCCCTGGGGCTGCGCTGCCCGTATCCAAATTGCCCCACTCTCAACTCATCGTCGCACCGTTGGCCCAGCCGTGCATTAAAGTCACCCATAACTACTGTAAAGTGTGCTTTGGAAGTACGTATGGCTCTACTAATGTCCTCATACATAACTTCGACCTTTGAACTTCTTCCAGCTGAATTAGCTTCTCATCGGTCCTCAACGTGCGTGCGTTGTATGTTACCAGGGCCATTTTCCGTTGTTGGTGGTAGTCGAATCTCTGCCGGAGATTCTTCGCACCCCTTGCACCTCAACTTCGCACCTCACACATACGGCGACAGGTTAAAAGCTGAATGATGACGTCAGCGAGCGTTTTTTTACCACGCATTTCGAACTCAATGACAAATCCAACCTCAAGTTTAGTATCTGGTACTCCGATCTTAGAGTTCAGTTTCACGTGCGTGATGGCGACAGGTGACAAGTGGTGCCAACGATCTAAAATAGAACCATTTAACACTCTATTAAAGACCACACAACTAACCTCAAGTTTAGTCTCTGGTGCTCCAATTTCAGGGTTCAATTTTGCGTGGCTGACGGCAACAGGCGACAGGTTGAAGCTGTCGTCGGATCCAGGTGACACGTTCCCCATGATGACGTCAGCGAGCTCTTTCACGCCGCCCTTGATACGGACCAGGCAGGAAGACGCGCGAGGCTCATCGGAAGGTAAACCTAAGGAACATTATTATGAGGTCTTGCGTTATAGATGCTATAATTTCTATACAACATTATATGAAGTAGGTAAAACAGATATACAATGCCAAAGTGGACAGATGTCCGATGATTCGAGGAAGACCTAGAATTTCTTACCATGACTAAATAGACCGTATTTTATCTACAGCCCAAGTCAAGAGTCTCGAGCGAGTATTTGACGAAATATGAGAGTGGAGGAAGCGAGGGAGGTTTGTAAGGAAAGAACCCGTTGGGACTCTATACTCTCTGCCTACCCTGCAAAGATCTGGAGTGATAATATATAGATAGATTAGCGTATACTGTTCCACTGAAGGTTGAAGGCCAGGAGTCTATTTGATTAAGCCTATTATTCATTAGGGAACATTCCCGAGTCAAATATTGCTGGTGACATCAGATGAAGTCAAGAGTCTCGACAAGTCTGATGACATCTCGCAACTTTTGCATGTAGTAAGTGGCTTTTTGACAGTCGTTAATTCTAAAAGAAAACGACAAAATGCGCTATCGATTGCGACAAGAGAATAAAAAAAGACGGATGATTTGACGTTAAGAGCTTAAGCCGCTTCGCCTACTAGATCAAATAGTCGCGGGTTCGATTCCCTCACGGGACAAGAGTAGCCGAGGATCGTACCCAGTAACGTGCACTTGGAGAGGCCTATGTCCAGCAGTGAACTGCTATAGGCTGATAAGTAATGATGCTATCATCATCATCTTATCAGCCTATCTTTGTGTTGCCCACAATTAGTAAATTCGTCATTAAGTAGCCCTAGATTCATTGACCATGACCAAATAGACCGTGTCTTATCTAAAGGGCAAGTCAAGAGTCTCTGTAACCGGCGAGCGTGTATGAGACGAATTATGAGAGTGGAGAAAGCCAGAGAGGTCTTTAAGGTAAGAATCTGTTGGAACTCTGTACTCTCTGCCTAACCTGCAAGGGATCTGGCGTGAGGGTATACCAGTAGGTAGTAGTCATTCTATAATAAACCTCACCATTTTCATCACATCCGTGAGGATCGAAGAAGTAGAAGTGGTCGTCCTGCTTCCACACAGCCACAGAGCCACCTCGAGCGGTGAACACGGCGTGGGTGTGTTCTTTGAACATCTGAGTAAGCGCGTCTTTGAGGGAGAGGACTCCAGAGGCTTCGGAGTTGAGGGAACCTGGTGGATATAATATTGAGCCTCTATTAATTTTGTTTGATATCTAATGTGCTGCCAGGTTAAATATTCACGGGTTAATAGAATAGGTCCGCAGAAGAAAGAAGAAACCAAACTCACCGGCATAGCGCTCAGAATTGCCAAACGTAAGTGGCAGTAGGCAGGGCACACCGCTCGTAGACTGACGGCAGTTGGTTTCTTCTGCAGCACACATCTTTCAGCGGATGATGATAATACCCCTGCCTTTTTATGAGGTTTTCCAACAACTACTTACCACTATAAGCGCTATCCATAACCTCTGTTTCAATGCAGTTTTCATCAGTGACCCTGAACCGGTTCATGATCAGCAGACACCAAGGTTCCCTTGAATTCCCCCTGAGTATATATACCCCTTGCCATCTACGAGGATTTTTAACCTTTACTTAACACTGTAGGCGATATCCATAAACTCCGTTTCAATGCAGTCGTCATCAGTGGCCCTAAACCGGTTCAAAACGTCAGCGGCTGCCAGGGTCCCCGAGGGGACCTCTTTTAGCTCCTTCTGAGTATGCCCCTGCCTCTCTGAGGTCTTTACTCTTACTCACCACTATAAGCGCTGTCCATAACTTCAGTCTCAATGCAGTCGTCATCAGTGACCCTGAAGCGGTTCATGACGTCAGCAGCCGCCAAGGTTCCCGAGAGTACCTCTTCGAATACCTCTTCCCCCTCAGTTTCCTCAGGAACGCGAGGAGCATCCAGGCTAATGCCCATCTTCTCCAAATGTTCCATCGTGTTTTGATATAGAATGTCACCGCGGACTAAAGTCTGGGAAAGATCATATTTTTTATTGAAGATTAGTCTGATATGATGGAAGTTGACGAGGAGGCCGAAGATGTAGTTTGCTGACAAATGACCGGTTTCAATATTCAATCCAAGGATAAATTTGCTTACTGTCAGTAGAATTTTAAGCATTCTTGATTTAACGCAGTGCTTAAGAACTTAAACCGCTCCGCCCACTGTGTCGATAATTATTTGTTTCAGTCTGGGTATTTGTGTATATGCATTTTCATGTTTGTATATGCACTCGAAATCGACCGAATCGCAAAAATCTAAACTCAAAGAATGTCAAAGGGCAATGAAACGCAGTATTCTAGGAATCAAAATATCTGATCGAGTCCGTAACACTATACTTCGTTCCAAAATTGGCATTTTAGGCGTGGGCTATAAGACTGCCAAGCTCAAGTGCAAAAATCACTACCGCATGGCAACCAGATGGACACCGACGCCGGGAAAAACCTAGAAAAAGATGGCGCGACGACCTTGACGCCTATGAGAGGAGATGGTCTAAGATGGCCAAGGATCGGGTAAATGGAGAATCATGGGAGATACCTTTGCCCAGCAGTGGGACGAAAGAGATTAATAAAAATAAAAATAAAAATGCACCCACGACACAGGAATGAATCCTAAAAAATAAAATATTGACAGATTTTCCATACCAAATAGGTCAAAATTCTATCCGTAGTAGCCAAATCTATCCTTGAGTAAGATTGAAACCGGCCGAAGTAATAAGCTCAACTTAAGTGGCTGTGGAACGGACACAGAACTGACAGCCGTTGGGAGAGAAAGGTTCGTCACGACCACGTACCGCGAAACGTGGAATGGGCAGGCCTGGACAAGGATGGACGGCTTGGTTTAGTGGTAAGAGCTAAAGCCACTACGCCCACTGTATCGAGGAATCGCGGATTCGATAGCAGCATGGAATAAATCTATGTATGACCCACAAATGTTTGTTTCAGGTAGGTTTTGTATATGAATTGCATGTTTGTAAGCGCACCCACGATATACAGGAATAATTCTGAATAAAAAAAAAATCTGGTCTTCGATTGATTTCCATCTTACATGATGGAAAGTGACGGTGGAGCCGAAGATGTGACTCGCTGACACAGTAAAAGCCTATTCATTCTGGTTTTTTTTTGGAAGGTGTTATTAAATCAGCTATTTAATATAATCTTAATCATCATCATAATATCCTATAGCCTACGATCATATTTTAAGTCAGTTTGGAGGATCTTTTGTTTAGTCTCTGGTGTCAGCTAGTGCAGCCTCTCGAATCCTTAATACTGGACGTGATCCTTTTATGCTTCGGAAGGTAGGTAAGGCATTGGTCCCGGTTATCACTTAATGTGGCAGTAAGCCAAGTTAGAAGCCTTACAGGCGGCTCGAATAATTTCGAGAGAATATGATCACACACCTACCGCCGCCACCGCACCGCACTGGCTCCGCGTGCTTGAGTATCACCTAATCTCTTTCATCTCGATTTGTGAGCGGTCTTTGCTCAGCAGTATACCAGTAATAGTTGATCATATTTAACGCCCAGAAGTTTACTACAATAAGAAGAATATAAAGACCATGATCCCATCAACATCGTCCTTGGTCCACTTGGCTGAGTCAATAACATGGGCCATTGCTATAGCAGTGATGGAGGTGGACGCAAATAAGATTTTACTAGCTTTGTTAAAGAGATTTTGGTAAACGACCCGATCTTATCAAATGCCCAGGAGTTTCTACAAGGAGAAGAATACGAGGAGCCTGACCTCATCAACATCATGCTTGGTCCACTCGGCTGGATCAATGATATGGGCTATTGCTATAGCAGTGATGGAGGCAGGCGCAAATAAGATTTTACTAGCTTTGTTAAAGAGATTTTGGTAAACAACCCGATTTTATCTAACGCCCAGGAGTTTCTACAAGGAGAAGAATACGAGGAGCCTGACCTCATCAACATCATGCTTGGTCCACTCGGCTGGATTAATGATATGGGCTATTTGCTATAGCAGTGATGGAGGCAGGCGCAAATAAGATTTTACTAGCTTTGTTAAAGAGATTTTGGTAAACGACCCGATCTTATCTAATGCCCAGGAGTTTCTACAAGGAGAAGAATATGAGAAGCCTGACCTCATCAACATCGTCCTTGGTCAACTCGGCAGGGTTAATGACATGGGCTATCGCTATAGCAGTGATGGAGCTAGGCGCAAATTAGATTATAATAGCTTTTTCAAAGTGATTTTGGTAAACGACCCGATCTTATCTAACACCCAGGAGTTTCTACAAGGAGAAGAATACGAGGACCTGACCTCATCAACATCATCCTTGGTTCACCTGGCTAGATCAATGATATGGGCCATTGCTATAGCAGTGATAGAGGCAGGCGCAAATAAGATTTTACTAGCTTTGTTAAAGATATTTTGTTACATGACCCGATCTTATCTAACGCCCAGGAGTTACTACAAGAAAAGGATATGAGGAGCCTGACCTCATCAACATCGTCCTTGGTCCACTCGGCAGGATTAATGACATGGGCAATTCCTATAGCAGTGATGGAGGCGGGCGCAAATAAGATAATAATAGCTTTGACAATGAGATTTTGTTACATAACCCGATCTTATTATCTTACCCGCATAAGCAACAGCATAGTAAGACAGCGAGTAGGTATGAAAGATAGTATCGGTGTAAAGATGAGAAAGGGCATGCTCCGTTGGTTCGGGCATTTAGAAAGAATGCCAGAGGAAAGAATGACAAAACAGATATACAATGTGAAAGTGGAAAATGCAGGTACCGGGGAAGACCTAGACTATCTTACCACGACCAAATAAACCGAGTCTTGTCAGATGGAAAAGTCAAGAGTCTCCGTAACCGGCAAGCGTGTATGAGACGAACTATGAGAGTCGAGGAAGCCAGAGAGGTATGTAAGGAAAGAACCTGTTGGAACTCTGTACTCTCTGCCTACCTCGCAAGGGATCTGGCGTGAGGTTATAGATAGATAGATAGATAGAACCCGATCTTATCAAACGCCCAGGAGTTACTACAAGGAGAAGTTTATGAGGAGCCTGACCTCATCAACAACGTCAATGTTTCATTCGGCAGGTTTGATGACATGGGCTATTGCTATAGCAGTGATGGAGGCAGGCGCAAATAAGATTTTACTAGTTTTGTTAAAGATATTTTGTTACATGACCCGATCTTATCTAACACCCAGGAGTTACTACAAGAGAAGGATATGAGGAGCCTGACCTCATCAACATTGTTCTTGGTGCACCCAGCTGGATCAATGACATGGGCCATTGCTATAGCAGTGATAGACGCGGCCGCAAATAAGATAATAAAAGCTTTGTTAAAGAGATTAAATACCCAGAAGTTACTACAATAAGAAGGATATAAAGATCCTGACCTCATCAACATCGTCCTTGGTCCACTCGGCTGGGTCAATGACATGGGCCATTGCTATAGCAGTGATGGAAGCGGGAGTGGCTTGTTTGCCACGGTGATCTTCTGGAAACCGTTCATCCGCCTCGTGGAAGCTTCCTCGAACCACCCAGCGGCCTGGGGCTACGGCTGTGGTAAAAATACATATTTTTCTATCTATATCATTTCGGCTGTGTCTTCGGCTAAAAATCGACCTTCGGTTGGACTTATATATGGTGGTATATTACCAAGTGTTTTTGAGATCTACTTCAGTAATTCGTTGTTATTATAGATCAAATATTTTGAGGTTTTTCACTATATCATAATTGTTCCACGCCAAATCCCTTGCGGGGTAGGGAGAGAGTACAGAGTTGCAACAGGTTCTTTCCTTACATACCTCTCTGGCTTCCTCAACTCTCATAGTTCGTCTCATACACCCTCGCCGATTACGGTGACTTTTGACTTATCCTTCAGATAAGACTGTCTATTTAGTCATGGTAACATAGTGTAGCTTGCCCGGTACCTACATCCTTCCATTTTCGCATTGTATATCTGTTTTGTCAGTCTTACTTCTGACATTCTTACTATATGGCCGAACCAACGGAGCATACCTTTCTCTTTTTTAACCGACTTCAAAAAGGAGGAGGTTCTATGTTCGGTTGTATGTATGCTTTTTTTTTTTTTTTTTTTTATGTATGTTCAGCGATATTTCTGTCAATTGTGGACCGATTTTGATAATTTTTTTTGCAATGGGTTCAGTATATCTCCAAGGTGGTCCCATATTAATTTTATTGACATTAGACCTTGGACTTAGAAGATACACCAGGGAACTCCTTAACGACAAACAATAGGCATGTGTAAATTGAGATATTATGGGTATTACGTCAATCCTATAGGTACCCTACTATAGAATAATTCACTGGTCACTTAAAATTGTAAAATAAAAATCTTTTATAAAAAAAGGTAAACCGACTTCAAAAAGCAAATAAATAAATATTTGAAGTCGGTGCCAATTAACCGACTGCACTAACCAGCACCGACTTCAAATATTTATTTATTTGCTTTTTGAAGTCGGTTTACCTTTTTTTATAAAAGATTTTTATTACACTATCGATACTATCTTTTAGACCCACTCGCTTTCTTACTACGCGGTTGCGAATACGGTCGGTCAGCTTCACTCCGCACATATTTAGGTGTAATCTTCACCAAGTTATTGGTCCATCTTGTAGGCCTGCATATTCCATGTCTTCAAGTACATGGTTGCCATTCGAGAATCTTTCTGCCTCAACGGCCTTCAGTTCTGGGAGCGATGTGCCAATTTGAGCGTGTATCTGCTTACTGCTAGTGACTAGTTGTTTATTGTTCTGTACCCCATTACCGGATACTTCGCTAGCCTAAGTAATTTTAGGTGTTCATCATCTCAGCCTATACTTGTCCACTGTCGAACAAAGGACGGACAATTTTGCGCAGTGGTTAAGAGCTTAAGCTGCTCCGCTCACAGTGTCTAATACTCGCGGGTTCGATTCCCACACGGGACAAATCCTTGTGTAACCCACAATTATTTGTTTCGGTCTGGGTATTTGTGTATGTGAATTTTCATGTTTGTAAACGCACCCACGATACAGAAATAAATCCCAGTGTGGGGCTACGTTTTTAAAGAAAAAAGAAGGCCTCCTCAATCGCTCTCCAGCGCAGCCGGTCCGATGCCACCTGCATCCAATGACTTCCTGCGATCTTCAGAAGATCGTGGGTCCACACGAACTCCATTGACAAGTAAAACTGCATCACTCACGTTTCAGCTTGTTCACAGGATCAGGCATCTCTTTCTGCTCCGTGACCCTGACTCCGCTGATGCTGAACGGCTTTCGCTTTAAATCGGCTACGCTCTCCATAAAGTGGTCGCAGAGCCGAGTGATCCGTGTGAAATACATGAGGCAGGCTTTGCCGCCATCTTGAAGACCGACCTACAAATAGAATAAAATCTTATATCTATCTATCTATAACCTCACGCCAGATCCCTTGCGGGGTAGGCAGAGAGTACAGAGTTCCAACAGGTTCTTTCCTTACATACCTCTCTGGCTTCCTCGACTCTCATAGTTCGTCTCATACACGCTCGCCGGTTACGGAGACTCTTGAATTTTCCATCAGATAAGACTCGGTTTATTTGGTCGTGGTAAGATAGTCTAGGTCTTCCCCGGTACCTGCATCCTTCCAATTTCACATTGTATATCTGTTTTGTCATTCTTTCCTCTGGCATTCTTTCTATATGCCCGAACCAACGGAGCATGCCCTTTCTTATCTTTACACCGATACTATCTTTCATACCTACTCGCTGTCTTACTATGCTGTTGCTAATGCGGTCGGTCAGCTTCACTCCGCACATCTTCCGCAGAGCTCGCATTTCTACCGCATTTATCCTAATAAAAACCTTTACCACGATATTCTCCAAGTAAGGGTGGGAGAGGTGTACTGTGTACACCCATTTATCGCAGACTATGAGAGGTTTCAATTGGAAGAGGGACTGTTACGATTATACCACACAGGATCAAACACCGACCTCACTGGCGAGGTTAAAGGATCACTTGCCCGCCGGCCAGTGCAGAGCACCACGGCGAGACACCTAATTTACGCCCTCCCCCATAGCGACTGCCCAAGCCGAGGCTGTTTCTCCTTGAGGCGCCCTTGAGCTAGTTACCCCCTTGCCCTTCTGGCTCAAGCGTAGTGGTTTCACGCTGGCACTCTTGTATGGTGAAGCTGTAAAGGCCCCGCGGCCAACAGCGTAGATCATTCAGACTCTTACACACAGACAAACACACAGACATACACACACACAGACATACACACAAACAGACACGCACACAGACATACACACAAACAGACACACACAGACACACTCACGGACACACTCACGGACACACTCACGGACACAAACGAACACACACACACACACACACACACACACACACACACACACACACACACGGACACACACACACACACACACACACACACACACACACACACACACACACGGACACAGACACACACACACACACACACAGACTCAGCAGACACATTCACACACAGACACACTCACACACAGAGAAACTCACACACAGATACACTCACCCACACACACGCACTTACTCACACACACACACACACACATACACGCGCACACACACACACACACACATACACACACACACACGTACAGTGAGAGAGAGAGAAACATAAACACACAGACACACACAAACACTTTTATACCGGGCACAATTGCAGACTGCAAATGAGAATTGTTCGAAGCACACATTGCCGATGGTGTCAGGTCCCAGTTTGGCAAGAGTATTGCCATTATACTTTCCGAGTAAATAACCACTACTACTTCTTTGTCCTAGAACCCAAGAATGTACCGGCACTATGCGAGTCTACGCCAATAAAACTGCCTAAAAGTCAACCTGATGGAAGAAAAAAAGAGATCAAAAAGCCAAGAAGACTGAAGCTTTTCATCCCTAGCGCTGTGCGACCGCGGAGTTCTTAGTTATCACCAAGGTTAAGCAGCGTTCGGCTCGGTCGGTCTGAGATGGGTGACCGCTTGTGGCATTTCATATTCTAACTTCATGCTTCGGAAAGTACGTTAAGCCGTTGGTCCCAGTAACCACGTAATGTGGTAGTCGTTAAGCCGACTTGGAAGCCTTATAGGCGGCTAGATAAGTTCTAACAGCAGGTAGCCGCAAACCTACCTCCACCAATCCGAGCTAGATCCACGTGGTGAAGTATGACAAGCAAAAAACGATCTTATGGAACTTACCCTATGTCCATATCTGTCTGCAGGCCAGGGATGGTATATGTAATACTTTCCACCTTCATTCCAGATCGCCACTTCGTATTCACCAGGGATCTATGCAAAATTAACAAACCTTAACCTCTAAAATTATCACAAATGGTGGCGTTATAGTAAGACTGCAGTAATACTGCTGAATTAACCTTTTTTATTTACTTTAGGCACGTCACAAAATACAGACGAATTTTAATGTAATATTAATGTTATTTGAAAACAAGCCATAGCAACAACAACGGAAACCGACAAGTATTATGGTATATTTGGTATGTCAAGACAAATCAGAATCAGAATATTTTTTATTCATGTAAACCATTACAGTATTTATGAATCAGGTCAGTAAAGTAATAAAGACTCTACCACCACTTCTGAATGTCATTCCTGTGGAGAAGAAGGGCAAGAAACTCCACGGTTACTCTTTTAAAATAGTATTTTTACATTTTCTTTTTCATCTACATTTTGTTGTGGGATATGGAAGAACGATGTAGGCTGGTATATCAGGTAGGTCTAAGTTAAATTATACAAATCATACTATTCATGTGAATGGCTACATGGTTCCCTCATTTACAGAGAAAGAAATGAGAAAAAAAGAAACATTTTACTATATTAATAGAAGGAAGAGAGGGAATATTAAATAATAACAGCTAAACAAGTTGTCCATAACATATTCAATCAAGTGGAGCTGGAACAGACCCTATCCAAGTATTTTTGTCTTATAAATAATCATCTAGCGTATAATAAGCTTGTTTACTAAGCGTACGTTTAATATAAGCTTTGAATTTATCGTCACTAAGTTTAGTGACGTCAAGTTACGACGTTACGACGTTAGTGACGACGATGGAATTTTATTATAAAATCTAACACAGTACCCCATGAAAGAAGTGTGAATTTTTGACAGACGAAATTGCGGTTGATCTAATTTATTTCTATGTCCCGTATTATAGCAATGCCTATCGCCTAGCTGATTAAACAGATCCATAAATCCAACGAGTCCAAACACAATGGGGTTATATTGAGTAGTTCAGTAGTTCCGTAGGCCACCCATCGGCTCCATCATCAGACCCTGAACATTATCTGATTGTATAGTGCTTGTCAACAAGCCTAAACACAAGGTGGTTATATTGTGTAGTTGACATATTCCCATGGCCACCTTCAGACTTCATCACCAGACCAGCTCCATGATCCCATACTATTATATTGTCACCGAACTTGTGTAAATATGACATATTTCAGCTGAATCGGATACCTGCAAGTGCTTGATAAATGGATCACAAGATTTGAACCGGAAAGACAGACAGACAGACATTCGAATGTTGGAAGTTAAATAAAAGTTTGTAAAACTTACCATTACCCAATAGACACACTATTTTTATGATGAACAAGAGTCTATGAGAGTGAAATCGAGAGTTCATTCAATCCATAGTCCATACAATCTATTATTCCATATCATCACGCCTGTTTCCTTTCGGGTTAGGCAGAGAGTACAGTTCCAGCAAGTTCTTTTCTTACAGACCTCTCTGGCTTCCTCCGTAGTTCATACTAATATTATTAACTCGGTCATTGTTTGTATATGGCCCTTTCAGGGCTAAACCGCTCGACAGATTACAATCAACTCAAGCAAGGCAATAGATTTTATGTAGCGGAATGACAAACGCTACCTTTTTTCTCAAAAAATAAAGCCCAAGGGTGTGACATACACGCCTGAAAATAACGTGAACGAGTTGCCGGTACGGCTAGTTAAGATATAAAATGAACTAACTTGTAACAATCCAGTGTCGGATTCCTTGAAGAATGTTTCTATTCCTTTGCAGAGATCAAAAACTTTGGGGTTGGTTGAAACCAGTTTCCCCCATACGGCTATATTCTTTTCCTGTAAACAGATACATAGATAGAGAAACCGAGTTCAAAATGCAAAAAAAAATATTTGGGCTCAGTGCCGGTTAGTGTAGTCGGTTGCTTGGCACCAATATATTTTTTTATTATTACCGCTACCTAGCTAACGGAAGTCCATTAAATGAGGTCCTGGTAATCTGTCAAACAGAGTCACCTAGTACAGATACCAGTCTCTTACAAAGTTTTAAATAATGCTATTATTGTTATTAGATATAGTCTAAAAGAATAATGTAACTACTTTGTATAGGAGAAAAATAAATCTTTAATATTATAATTATATTTAAAAAGTTATTTATTTTACAATATCAAGTGATGAGTGAATTAATTATTAATTAATATTTATATACCTTTAATATATTATTCTGTTTAGTTCTACAGTAAGGTACCTACAAGATTGATATAATACCCATAATAACTGAATGCTGTTTGCCGTTAAGGAGTTCCCGTGGTGTTACTTCAAAGTCCAAGGTCCAATACCAATTAAATTAAAATGGGAGTGCTTTGGAGCTATACTGACGCCCTTTGCAAAAAGAATCATCAACCACACCACGGTGGTCCACAATTGACGGAAATATCGGTGATTATACACAGAAAAAAAATCTTTTTTTAAAAAACGACGACTTTGAAAAGCAAAAAATAAATATTTGAAGTCGGTACCGGTTAGTGCAGTCGGTTACTTGGCACCGACTTTAAATATTTATTTTTTGCTTTTTGAAGACAGTTTTACTTTTTTTTAAAAGATTTTTATTTTAAAATATGACGTGACAAGTGAATTATTTACTAATATTTATATACCTATATTATATTATTTTGCTGAGTTGTACAGCAGGTACCTACAGGATTGATATAATAACCATAATAACGGAATATATACATTCGTGCTGTTCGCCGTTCCTTGGTGTATCTTCAAAGTTCAATACCGATTTCATTAAAATGGGACCACCTCGAAACTATACTAAACCCAACGCAAAAAAAAATCATCAAAATCAGTTCATAAATAAAGACGTTATAAAAAACACAGTCGAATTGTCGACCTCCTCCTTTTTGAAGTCGGTTAATATTCTGATTAATTCTATGGCAGGGTACCTATAGGATAGACATAATACCCATGATATCTCAATCTACGCATTCGTATTTTTTGTCGGTAAGGAGTTCCCTGGTGTATCCTCCAAGTCCGGTGAAATTAAAATGGGACCACCTTGGAGCTATACTGAGCCTAATGCAAAAAGAACCATCAAAATCGATTCATAATTGGCGGAATAATCGCGTAACATACATACAAAAAAAAACAGTCGAATTGAGAACCTCCTCCCTCGAAGAAGTCGGTTAAAAAATAGCATACAAACAGACGAACATAGAACCTCCTCATTTTTGAGTGAGTCTGTTAAAAATAGAGCATTTACTGCCTACCTCGCAAGATCTGGCATGATCATATAGATAGGGTATGTTTATAACATAGCTTAAGGAAATAAAATGTCTTTTCTTTGGTCATTTAATAAAATGTCTTTTCTTTCTTTCTTTCTTTTCTTTCTTCTTAAGGCGTTCTTAGTTAGACTTTTTTGGGACTATGTTGTCCTTAGCAATATCAAGGTTAAGCAGCTCTCTGCTCGGTCAGTCTGCGATGGGTGACCGTTTATGGCGGTTTCATATTCCATCGTCTCTGAGCTTTGGAAAGTGCTTTAAAGGTCTTAGAGATTACCGAGGTTAAGCAGCGTTCCTCTCGATCAGTCTGAGATGGATGACCGTTTATGGCACTTCCATATTCCAGAGTCTGTGCTTTGGAAAGTGTGTTAAAGGTCGTAGCGATTACAAAGGTTTCTAGTTGGTTATTCTAAGATGGGTGAACGTTTGTAGAATTACTATATTTCAGTATCTACGCGCTTTAGGAAAGATAAGTCTGCAATTATCAACGTTTCAGGCAGCATTCTACTCTGTCAGTCCGAAATGGGTGACTTCTTTGTAGCATATCTATATTCGAGAGCCTCCATGCTTCGAAGTGGAAGTTAAGCCATTGATTCCAGCTGCCACTAAATGTGGTATTCGTTAAGCCAAATGTGATAGTCGTAAAGTTCCACCAGCAGGTGTCCACAAGCCTGCCTCCACCGCATCGCACTGACCTAATCTCTTTCATTTCGACTTGAGACAGAAGGCCTTTGCCCAGAAGTTGGACAATATATAGCCTTATTTACTTATTTCGCGACTAATAAAAGGATATTACATTCTAATGGATATCCGACAGAGTAAATGACTTTTCTACGTACCTTATGCAAGTATTCCTTGTCTCGTATCTTGAGTGTCTTTTATTTCTCCCCCATAACATGGGACCTAACATGTACATGTGGGTCTACTCAGTGCACCTCTGCCACCCCCGCGCTTGGGGAATATACGCGTGACGGTGAATCAGACAGACTAAATTACTTTTCTACGTACCTTATGCAAGTATTCATTGTCTCGTATCTTGAAAGTGTCTTTCAGTTCTCCAAGAACTAATCGACGGATAGGACCTCCTCGCTCCAAAAGAGATTCCTGAAAAATGAACAGTATAAAGGCAATAACCTACGTAACTAAATACTCCCTGTTTGCACTAGCGGCGCATGACATGGATGGGAATCACAAGATTTTGGCTTTCAACCCTAAATCAAACAGTGATATTACTCGTAGTATCAGTACGGAGTTGGGAAATATCTATTTCGACCCGGCCGGTGCAGAGTACCTCGGCAAGACACTAACACCCGTATCTGTAAACATGCCTAAGTAGTCACTTTTACTCGAGTATACAAGGTTTTAAATCTCCTCGTTTCTCATGTCATGTCGCAGGTTACGACATGCTAAATTATTCGTTCTTGGACTTAAGACGTGTATGTAGTGGCCACTCTAGAACTTTTCTGCTTACCAGTATTCAGCCAAGTTACTTTATACATACATGATGTATCCTAGGTCTCGTAGGTTACATGATATTTGTAGTTCTTGGACTTTTGGACCCAGTGCTTATAGAGTAGCCGCTAAGCAGTCGAGCGATCACCAAAACTAAGCAGCGATCGACTTGATCAGTCTGGAATTGGTGACCATTTGAGGCATTATCATATTCGAGCATCTCGCGAACAGCTCTCATCTCCGTGCTACAGAAAGCACATTAAGCCAGTGTTCCCGGTTTCCACTTAATATGGTGGTCTTTAAGCCAAGATGGAAGCCTTGTAGGCGGCCACCAGCAGGTGACCTGCCGGCACCGCAACCTATGAGTATGACCACACCTCTCTCAGCTCAATGTGTGAGAGGTCTTCGCGCAGCAGTGGGGCAGTATAGGCTGATATTATTAAGCTAAGTCTTACCCTGTACATGTTGTACCCCAGGTCCAAGGTCTCGTCGACGATGTCTTCGTTCCAAGCTCTCGCGCGATACCGCCGCAGCATGCCCAGGGCGGACACCACACACGGAATTGCAGTGAAGGTCTTGAAGGTCGAGTATCTGTGTTGGAAATAGTTATTATTATCACTATATAGCCTAGTGGTTAGACCGTTGGACTGCAAAGTCAGAGGTCTCGGTTTCAAACCCAGGCACGCACCTGTCTTTTCGAAAACATGTGCGTATTAAAAATTAACTATTACTAGCTTTAACGGTAATGGAGAACATCGTGGGGAAACCTGCATGCCTAAGAGTTTCTCGAAGCTGTGTGAAGTTCGCCAACCCGCACTGGGCCAACGTGGTGGATTATGGCCTAAAACCTCTCAGTTTTAGAGGAGGCCCATGCCCAACAGTGGCACAGTTTCTAAACAGGGCTAATATTATTATTATTATTTGTATCTTGCAGTGATTCACGGGCTTTACCCGGACCTTTGAAATGCTTGCATGAGGACATGTGACCAACACGTAGGGGTCCTTTGCGAGAAGTTAATGTTATGTTACATTATTATTATCATCACACAATGCCATTGGTTTAGATTAAACCAATAGCTAAATAGTTTGTTCTTTATTTGTTTAAATGTGCTAATTACTGGACTTCCAGTCGGGACTGAAAAAGTATGTTTGCATTTGATAGCCCAATTCTTAAAGAAGATCATAGCCTATCACACTCCAACCGTTAGGAGTCGACCAAAAAGAAATAGTCAGATATAACGCTAAACGAAAACGAAGTAATGGCGCGGGCGATCGATGCGTTGCAATCGTACTAGCTTCGTGGTAAACCGCAAGGCACTGCTATAATAGATACACAAGCTGGTGCTGCAGCAGATAGGTGGACATGAAACAGGCCAGCGCAAGAATATATCCTTCTTCAGCTCAATGACGTTCTTTGCACGGCAAAGGCCTATTCAACGTTCGCAACGACGACGCCTTCAGCAAAATGAAACAATAATGTAAATCACAATTTCATGTAAATCACATCACGCCGCGTGGGAACCACGCTTAGAATAGGACCAACCCATCTCATCCCATCGGGTGTCGTACAAGGCGACTAAGGGAAAACTAGGGAATGGGCAGCAGCGTTCCCTTAACACTTCTACCATCAAAAACTGCGCTCGCCAACCCGCCTGCCAAGCGTGGCGAGTATGGCAAACCCCCCCCCCCCCCAATTTATTAAAATGGAAGAAAAGGATAAAACCAGGCCCCTAGTCCCCGGCGGTCCTGTTCGTCCTGGCCACGGTAGCAGCTATGGTAACGACAGGACAAGGGGTGCTAAGAATCTCCGGCAGAGATTCGGCTACCACCAACTACGAAAATTGGCCCTGGTGACATACAACGCACGCACGTTAAGGACAGATGAGAAGCTTGTTGAGCTGGAAGAAGAGATAAACAAGTTGCGGTGGAATATTGTTGGTTTATCGGAGGTCCGAAGAAAGGGCGAGGACACGATAACCTTAAAATCCGGCAACTTGTTTTACTACCGGGAGGGCGAACAGCAGTCCCAAGGTGGTGTCGGATTTATCGTCCACAAGTCACTCATAGACAACGTTGTGTCCATCACTAGTGTGTCGAGCAGGGTAGCGTACCTAATACTCAGAATATCCAAAAGATATTCGCTGAAGCTCATACAGATCTACGCACCGACCTCGGCATACTCAGATGATGACGTCGAAGTAATGTATGAGGACATTAGTAGAGCCATACATACTTCCAAAGCACACTTTACAGTGGTTATGGGTGACTTCAATGTGCGGCTGGGCAAACAGGGCGATGACGAATTGAGAGTGGGGCAATTTGGATATGGGCAACGCAACCCCAGGGGTCAGAGGCTGGCCGAATATCTGGAGATGGAGGGACTCTTTATGATGAACTCTTTCTTCCGAAAGCCGCCTCATAGGAAATGGACCTGGATGAGCCCTGATGGTTCCACAAAAAATGAGATAGACTTCATCATGAGCACCAAGCGACAAATATTTAATGATGTCTCCGTGATTCACAGGGTAAAAACCGGCAGTGATCACCGAATGGTCAGAGGTACATTAAATATTAATGTCAAAATGGAAAGATCGCATCTGATGAAGTCTACGCTCCGACCTTCTAATGCACATATCCAAAACCCCGAGAACTTTCAACTCGAATTGTCAAACCGCTTCGAATTGCTAGACAGAAGCGCATCAGTGGACGAAATCAACAATAGGTTGGTAGAGACTGTCCATACGGTCGGGTCCAAGCATTTTAAGCCCCACCGTAAAAATAGGCCTCAAAAGCTATCTGACTACACCCGAAACCTTATGGCTGAGCGACGTACCATGACACTCCAAACCTCCGATGATGCTAAGTCCTATAGGCAGCTCAATGGACAGATATTGAAGTCCTTGCGACACGATGTACGGTCCTTCAATACAAGACGTATTGAGGAGACCATAGAGCAGAAAAAGGGCTCCAAAGTGTTTGCAAGAGACGCGTCTATTGGGCAAAGCCAGTTGACGAAGCTGAAGACGGAGGACGGAAACGTAACGTCGAATAGGTCGGAGGTGCTCAGGGAGATAGAGAGGTTCTATGGGCAGTTGTATACCTCAGTAGCTGAACCTGTTGTTGACTTGGTAAAAGACCCAAGAGCCAAGCTAACCCGACACTACACTGAAGATATCCCGGACATCAGCCTGTACGAGATTAGGATGGCTCTCAAACAGCTTAAAAACAGCAAAGCGCCGGGTGAAGACGGAATTACCGCAGAGCTTCTGAAAGCGGGCGGATCGCCGGTACTTAAAGTCCTTTAGAGGCTGTTTAATTCCGTCTTGCTCGAAGGAAAAACGCCGGAAGCGTGGAACAGGGGTGTGGTGGTACTCTTTTTCAAGAAAGGTGATATCACTTTACTGAAGAATTATAGGCCCATCACACTGCTGAGCCATGTTTATAAGTTGTTTTCGAGAGTCATCACGAATCGTCTCGAACGCAGGCCTGATGACTTCCAGCCTCCCGAACAAGCCGGTTTCCGGAAAGGCTTTAGCACCATAGACCACATACATACGCTGCGGCAGATTATACAGAAGACCGAGGAGTATAATCGGCCACTATGCTTGGCGTTTGTGGACTATGAGAAAGCCTTCGATTCGATCGAGACTTGGGCGGTTCTTAGATCTCTCCAGCGATGCCGCATTGACTATCAGTACATTGAAGTGTTAAAGTGCTTGTAAAATAACGCCACCATGTCAGTCCGAGTACAGGGGCAGTGCACGAAGGCGATCCCCATAAAAAGAGGAGTAAGGCAGGGAGACGTCATTTCTCCGAAACTGTTTACGGCCACCTTAGAGGACGCCTTCAAGCTCTTGGAATGGCAAGGACTTGGCATGAACATCAATGGCGAATACATCACTCACCTTCGATTTGCCGACGACATTGTGGTCGTGGCGGAGTCGCTGGAAGATCTAGGACGAATGCTCGGTGACCTCAACAGAGTATCTCAACAAGTGGGTCTTAAAATGAACATGGACAAAACGAAAATAATGTCTAACGTCCATGTCGTACCCACCGCACTCACCGTTGGGAACTCTACTCTTGAAGTTGTTGACGAATACATTTACCTGGGACAGGTAGTCCGGTTAGGTAGGTCCAACTTTGAGAGAGAGGTCAATCGACGAATCCAACTCGGCTGGGCAGCGTTCGGGAAACTGCGCAACATTTTCTTATCCAAAATACCTCAGTGCCTTAAGACTAAAGTTTTTAGTCAATGTGTGTTACCAGTGATGATATATGGATCAGAGACGTGGTCTCTTACAATAGGTCTCATAAAAAAGCTCAGAGTTGCTCAGCGAGCTATGGAGAGAGCTATGCTCGGCGTTTCTGTGCGCGATCGAATCAGGAATGAGGAGATTCGTAGAAGAACCAAGGTCACCGACATAGCCGTTAAGATTAGCAAGCTGAAGTGGCAATGGGCGGGCCACATAGCGCGTAGATCGGACGGGCGTTGGGGCAGAAAGATTCTAGAGTGGAGACCACGTATTGGCAAGCGCAGCGTGGGACGACCGCCTGCCAGATGGACCGACGATCTTGTGAAAATCGCAGGAAGTCGTTGGATGCAGGTGGCATCGGACCGGTTACGCTGGAAAGCGATTGGGGAGGCCTATGTTCAGCAGTGGACAAGTATAGGCTGAGATGATGATGATGATGGTAAAATCACAATTTTGAAAAAAAATAAACAATGGTTATCAGAAAGGCCAAACAAATTTAAAAGACTAGCCCGCTGAGTTTCTCGCCGGATCTTCTCAGTGGAGGCCACGTCCCGATGTAAATTATGACTTTAACTTTGACCTTCGGTATGAAATCCACTGCCACTTAAGTTTAACAATTTTTAGGGCTATAACTGTTGAGTTGAATTTGGGTCCTAGTACTCCTGGGCGAGCGTGCAAAAACTACGTTACAGGTGGAAGGGCAAGGGGGCAATTAGCTCAAGGGCGCCTCAAGGAGGAACGGCCTAGGCTTGGGCTGTAGAAAGATGTGGAAAGGCGTTATAAAGCTTACATACTGCTTTTCATAGGTAGGCGCTCCTAGCGCTGTGCGACCGCGGTGTTCATAGACATCACCAAGGTCAAGCAGCATTCTGCTTGGTCGGTCTGAGATGGATGACCGTTTGTAACATTTTCATGTTCGAGCATCTCCGTGCTTCAGGAGACACGTTAAGCTGTTGGTCCCGGATACCACTTAATGTGATAGTCATTAGCCAAGTTGTAAGCCTTATGGACTTGATAAGTTCCACTAGCAGGTGTCCACAAACCTGCGGTGGACCGCAGCGCACTGGCTCCGCGTGCTGGAGAATGACCTAATGCCTCCTGAATTTGTGAAAGAAGGCCTTTACGCAGCTGTGGGACAGTATAGGCTGACATCATTATTGTTACGACTCCCAATACATCACGTGAACCCCTCATCGGGGGATGTTAATTTTAAAACCGTCAAGAAATATCTAGAATCCGCGCTTAAGTGCTTAGCGTCTAGAAGTTTCCTCCCCTTTAATTATCGCCAGCGCGCACACGCGGTACTCATCCTACTTGTTCACGTACAAATAGGTATGTAATAATAATACCGCTTTGTGGGCCGCGCCGGCTATTGTTCGATGTACTTCTATCGATGTACTTAGACGGTTCGCGTCCGTTCTAGAACTTTCATACGAGTATAAAAGGAACACAGAGCGCGGGGACGGACACAGTCTCTTTTCTAAAGCGACAGGGATCAAATCGAGAACAAGCGATCTAAGTGAAAAACACCGTCGACCTTAGCAACGATACACGGATACTACGAGTCACTCAGCGACTTGGAAGCAGTATTTGGGTATTAACGAAAGTAGTACTAGTGTGCGAGGCACAAGGGGGTTTCAGGTCTGGAAGAGGATGTTCGGATGAAGTCTTCTCACTCCGCAACATCGTAGAGAAGCATCTGGCAGTGGGGCGGAAGGTTTTCTGCGGTTTTGTAGATCTGGAGACGGCATTTGACAGAGTTTTGCGAAAGAGACTTTGGGACATTTTGCCAGAGTATGGTATAGATGGCACTCTGTTGCGAGCCGTCCAGGCCACTTATGTGGACTGCAAGGCATGCGTACGGGTGGGTGGTAACAGGTCACCCTGGTTTGACGTTAAAATCGGCGTCAAGCAGGGTTGCGTGTTGTCCGCTAGACTGTTTATAATATATCTGGACAAAAGTCTTCAAAGACTGAAAGCGATGAATGAAGGTGTACAAATGGGTGACTTAGTGGTAAACCATCTACTTTATGCAGATGACGCGGTTTTAATAGCGCCAACAGCCACTGATCTGCAAACACTAGTCACAGTTATGAAAGACGACTGCATGATCAATGGCTTACACTTGAATGTGAAGAAAACCAAGATTATGATTTTTAAAAGGGAAGAAACCAGAACGAATCTAAGAATTGTGGTTGGTAACGATGTGCTGAAGCAAGTGAATGAGTTTGTATATCTTGGATGCGCCTACAGTAAGGATGGGAAATACACCGCTGACATAGAGAGAAGAGTGAGTGCAGGGAACAGAGTGAATGGTGCGATGGGAAAGCTACTCGGGAGCCGGCACTTAAGCCATAAGGTGCAGCTGGCCATACATAACGGAGTTCTTGTCCCAACGCTGTTATATGGTAGCGAGAGCTGGGTATGTAAGAAGGAGAATGAAAGTAGGATAAATGCGGTAGAAATGCGAGCTCTGCGGAAGATGTGCGGAGTGAAGCTGACCGACCGCATTAGCAACAGCATAGTAAGACAGCGAGTAGGTATGAAAGATAGTATCGGTGTAAAGATGAGAAAGGGCATGCTCCGTTGGTTCGGGCATATAGAAAGAATGCCAGAGGAAAGAATGACAAAACAGATATACAATGTGAAAGTGGAAGGATGCAGGTACCGGGGAAGACCTAGACTATCTTACCACGTCCAAATAAACCGAGTCTTATCTGATGGAAAAGTCCAGAGTCTCCGTAACCGGCGAGCGTGTATGAGACGAACTATGAGAGTCGAGGAAGCCAGAGAGGTATGTAAGGAAAGAACCTGTTGGAACTCTGTACTCTCTGCCTACCCCGCAAGGGATCTGGCGTGAGGTTATAGATAGATAGATAGATAGATAGTACTAGTGTGTGTTTGGTACTTGCGTGTACTTGCTTTCGACGTACTGTTTTGTGTGTACAGCGCCTAATATTATATTATCTGCTTTTAATGTCCATTTCCCTGCACACTCCACGACTAAACTGAATGTAAGCCAGGAGACTGCTCACCTCATGCTGGCCATATGCCTGGTGCCCCGCAGGATCCACGTCTCCGCGTCTAGCTGTTGGAACTGCGAGTGGTAGTTCTGGTCGGCGATCGTCACTGGACTGTGAAGGACTGTCTCTGACTTTGGAAGTGGTATCATGTCATCCCTGTGAAAGGAAAAAAATAAAATGTGCAGTCGAAGGACCCCTCGTCAGGAATGAAGGTATAATCAGAATATTTAACCCACTGTTAAAAATTGTTACTTATTGAGATTTTTTGATCGGGAGTATACTCTGAAGCCAGAGAGATCTGTAAGGAAAGAACCTGTCGGAACTTTGCACTCTCTGCCTTCCCTGCAAGGGAATTGACGTGATGATATAGATAGATAGCTATACTTGCAGTGGCTGTCTGGCGCGGGTCACTCCCTACCCGCCAATATGGTCGACGGGAATGATGGCTGTTCCAGCAGTCATACTCCTGAACGGGTGCTGCTTGTGGGGACTGGTCCATCTGGAATCCTTTAGACGCTCTTTACAGATAACATTAGATTCATATCTCGATCACAAGGCATCTCACTGGAGCTAGGTCATAAACTATTTAATTGTAACCTAAACATTGTATCCACACAATATGATTAAAAAAAAAGGAAAGAAGGAGAAGTAAATAAAAAAGACAAGCCCGCTGAGTTTCTTCACCGGATCTCCTCAGTGGAGGCCGCGTTCCGATCCGGTGGTAGATTAGTAGTTTATTTAGATTTAAAAAATAAATGTAAATTGACTATTTTCAAGCGCCCCCGCAGGGCTTATGCAAAATAAATTATACAAAATTAATTGAGTTTGAGTTTACTTTGACCATTAAGCAAATTTAACTAATATGTGATGTAAGTATGGCGGCCAGAGCTTACGATAACATCCAAACTACGCCGAACGGAACCGAACGTCTCATAATGTTACGATTTCTACCTGTCAACTCCTACCACAAGCCACATTAAGGAACTTCATTTCAAGAACAGACTATTATAACTCTAGCAGTGTGGCTGGCATAAGTAATTGCAGAATGTTTTAAATAGGTAAAATATGTATTATAATCAACGATCGCTTCACATGTGTTAGTGTCTAAAAATTAAAAAAATGTAATAAGCATAATTAACATAAAGGGATTACATAACGGAACGGAAATAAAAATGGGATAGTACAACATAACACCTTTCTTGGTGCTGTTTTTCAAGAAAGGTGATAATTCTTTATTGAAGAACTATAGGCCCATCACACTGCTGAGCCATGTTTATAAGTTGTTTTCGAGAGTCATTACGAATCGTCTCGAACGAAGGCTTGATGACTTCCAGCCTCCCGAACAAGCCGGTTTCCGGAAAGGTTTTAGTACCATAGACCACATACATACGCTGCGGCAGGTTATACAGAAGACTGAGGAGTATAATCGGCCACTATGCTTGGCGTTTGTGGACTATGAGAAAGCCTTTGATTCGATCGAGACTTGGGCGGTTCTTAGATCTCTCCAGCGATGCCGCATTGACTATAGGTACATCGAAGTGTTGAAGTGCTTGTATAATAACGCCACCATGTCAGTCCGAGTACAGGGGCAGTGCACGAAGGTGATCCCCATAAAAAGAGGAGTAAGACAGGGAGACGTCATTTCTCCGAAACTGTTTACGGCCACCTTAGAGGACGCCTTCAAGCTCTTGGAATGGCAAGGACTTGGCATCAACATCAATGGCGAATACATCACTCACCTTCGATTTGCCGACGACATTGTGGTCATGGCGGAGTCGCTGGAAGATCTAGGACGAATGCTCGGTGACCTCAATAGAGTATCCCAACAAGTGGGTCTTAAAATGAATATGGATAAAACAAAAATAATGTTTAATGTCCATGTCGTACCCACCGCACTCACCGTTGGGAACTCTACTCTTGAAGTTGTCGACGAATACATTTACCTGGGACAGGCAGTCCGGTTAGGTAGGTCCAACTTTGAGAGAGAGGTCAATCGACGAATCCAACTCGGCTGGGCAGCGTTCGGGAAACTGCGCAACATCTTCTCATCCAAAATACCTCAGTGCCTAAAGACTAAACTTTTTAGTCAATGTGTGTTACCAGTGATGACATATGGATCAGAGACGTGGTCTCTTACAATAGGTCTCATAAAAAAGCTCAAAGTTGCTCAGCGAGCTATGGAGAGAGCTATGCTCGGCGTTTCTCTACGCGATCGAATCAGGAATGAGGAGATTCGTAGAAGAACCAAGGTCACCGACATAGCCCTCAGGATTAGCATGCTGAAGTGGCAATGGGCTGGCCACATAGCGCGAAGATTGGACGGGCGTTGGGGCAGAAAGATTCTAGAGTGGAGACCACGTATTGGCAAGCGCAGCGTAGGACGACCGCCTGCCAGATGGACCGACGATCTTGTGAAAATCGCAGGAAATCGTTGGATGCAGGTGGCATCGGACCGGTTACGCTGGAAAGCGATTGGGGAGGCCTATGTTCAGCAGTGGACAAGTATAGGCTGAAATGATGATGACAACATAACAGTAAAGGGATAAAGTATACCGCTTAAAAAAAATTTGAAATCTCGTTTTCATCGTATATTTTGAACAGCAGGTGTCGTGTCGTTTTTCCTGATAAAAATTCTTCCATGTCTAAGTCCAAACATATTGATATTGTTTCACCTTTGCAGCTTCCTTACACTTCTTTAAGAGTTGCTTGTTGAATCGGGTGAGGTGCTCATTTATGTAAATAGGTTTCTCAGAGCCGGGTATATCTAAATTCTATCTATCTATCTATAACCTCACGCCAGATCCCTTGCGGGGTAGGCAGAGAGGTAGGTATATCTAAATTCTTAGTGGTTAATCTATTTTTCCGCGCACCTGATATGATGTTATCCTTTAAAAGGCGGGACTTAACTTTCACTATAATATTCCTCGGGCGGCCTGGCTGTTTGACTTTGGGGGTGACGCGATTTATCTCCAAAATATCCTCACAAAGAATACTGACACCAGCATGTTTAGCAATCGTCATGAAAACGCCATGTAGATTCTCATCTTTATTTTCCGTGAGTCCAGTGATTTCTAAGTTCAGGAGTCGGTACCTTTGATCGTTAATATTAAATTCTTTAACTAGTGAATTGTACCTGCTACTCAAAACGTCCAGTTGGCTTTCAAGTTTGCTAATATTCTTAACTTTATCAATGTGAGATTTAATCTTGAGGTTAATATCGGCATACTGTTTACTGTGAAATTCGATAGAACCTTTCAGTGATTTAAATTCTTCATCAATTGTGTTATGTTTGCGGTTTAATGACTGAACCGATGCTTTCATTTCCTGATAATCTTGGCGTATAGTATTTATTTCAGATCTCAATTTAGAGAAATTATCATTTAATTGTGCAAGATCGGTCTTCAGGACTGATTCCAAGTTTTTTTTAATTTGTGTAATACTTTCTTGTACTTCAGTTTTCCAGCAATTCAGGGTACTTTTGATTTCTTTTGAAAATGATCGAACATTACTTGCAGTTTCTCATCATGTTGACGCTTGCGTAATGTTATATTGCTTGATCCACCAGCCTTACTAAGATCTGGGTCGGAATAGTATTCCTTACTGGGTGACCGGAACATGATTAAGGACTTCCTCCGTGTTCGTAAGATGTCACTTCTGTATAAGTATACTCTATGATGATGAATCCATTTGATGAAGCGGAAGTGAAGAATGCGATATTACAAGAGGAGCTACTCGAGCTTACTAAAAACAAAGTTCACAAACGCTATCTCGGTGGCAACAGATGGAGCTCCTGCCATAGTCGGGCGATATTGTGGGTTTATAAGCCATCTTAAAAGAATTATACCAGAGGTAACTGCAATTCATTGTGTCATCCACCGACAACACCTAGTAGCGAAAAATTTGAGTGATAGAATGCACCATTCGCTTCAACTTGTGATTAATGCAGTTAACAAAATAAGAAGCAATGCGTTAAATACGCGTTTATTTGCACAATTGTGCGACGAAAATGATAAAGACTTCCAACGATTGCTCTTACATACTGAAGTACGCTGGTTGTCGAAAGGTGCATATTTAACAACATTTTACTCACTTTTTAAATCAGTTTTAGAGTTTCTGGAAAGTAAAGATCCAGATTAAAAGAAAACCTGTTCAATTCGAAACCAAACATCGCGTATTTGACAGATTTGGTCAAAAATTTTAATGGCATTAACTTACAATTACAAGGGGACAGTTTTAATAAAAATAAAGGGCGTAATTTCAGCTTTTCTTGAATAATTGAAATTTATGAAGCAAAATATTAGTGGGCGCGAATTTTCCCAGTTTTCAAACTTGTCACAGGTAGAATGCCCTGATGAGGATATTCAGACATACGTTCAACATTTAATTGCCCTGCATGATGACTTCAAAATCAGATTTGAAGATATTCTGCCGATGGAAATACCACCATGGAACATAAATCCATTTGATGAAGCGGAAGTGAAGAATGCGATATTACAGGATGAGCTACTCGAGCTTACTACTAATGTGGAGCTGAAAGTGTAATTTAAAAGAGGGTATCAAACATTTTGGCTGCAGGCAGAAATACCCAAAAAATATCCTGGACTGTGGGGAATTGCGAGCAACCTTTTGATAGCGATTCCCTCGTCATATCTTGTCGAAAAAAGTTTTAGTGTCGTTACAAACCTTTTGAGGAAAGAACCTGTTGGAACCTGTACTCTCTGCCTACCCCGCAAGGGATGATATAGATAGATAGATAGACAAACCTTTCAACAAAGAAAGGAGTAGATTGAATATCACGGAACAGGGAGATTTGCGGTTATTTCTAACAAAACTGAAGCCAAATATTAATTATTTGCTGTCAATCCATCAAGTACATCCCCCCTCCCATTAAAATTATGACTATTTTGTGATTGTCATTGTAAAAGTTACGTTACGTTATTAATGTTTAATTTTAATTATCTATCTTTTTTTTTTTTTTTATTACGTAGCCCCACACTAGGATTTATTCCTGTGTCGTGGGTGCGTATACAAACATGAAAATTCACATACACAAATACCCAGACCGGAACAAATAATTGTGGATCACACAAAGATTTGTCCTGTGCGGGACTCGAACCCGCGACTATTAGACGCAGTGGGCAGAGCGCTAAATCGTCCGTCATCTATCTATAACCTCACGCCAGATCCCTTGCGGGGTAGGCAGAGAGTACAGAGTTAATTATGTTACGACTATTATCATATTACAATAATAACCTATCTATCTATCTATCTATAACCTCACGCCAGATCCCTTGCGGGGTAGGCAGAGAGTACAGAGTTCCAACAGGTTCTTTCCTTACATACCTCTCTGGCTTCCTCGACTCTCATAGTTCGTCTCATACACGCTCGCCGGTTACGGAGACTCTTGACTTTTCCATCAGATAAGACTCGGTTTATTTGGTCGTGGTAAGATAGTCTAGGTCTTCCCCGGTACCTGCATCCTTCCACTTTCACATTGTATATCTGTTTTGTCATTCTTTCCTCTGGCATTCTTTCTATATGCCCGAACCAACGGAGCATGCCCTTTCTCATCTTTACACCGATACTATCTTTCATACCTACTCGCTGTCTTACTATGCTGTTGCTAATGCGGTCGGTTAGCTTCACTCCGCACATCTTCCGCAGAGCTCGCATTTCTACCGCATTTATCCTACTTTCATTCTCCTTCTTACATACCCAGCTCTCGCTACCATATAACAGCGTTGGGACAAGAACTCCGTTATGTATGGCCAGCTGCGCCTTATGGCTTAAGTGCCGGCTCCCGAGTAGCTTTCCTATCGCACCATTCACTCTGTTCCCTGCACTCACTCTTCTCTCTATGTCAGCGGTGTATTTCCCATCCTTACTGAAGGCGCATCCAAGATATACAAACTCATTCACTTGCTCCAGCACATCGTTACCAACCACAATCCTTACATTCGTTCTGGTTTCTTCCCTTTCAAAAACCATAATCTTGGTTTTCTTCACATTCAAGTGTAAGCCATTGATCATGCAGTCGTCTTTCATAACTGTGACTAGTGTTTGCAGATCAGTGGCTGTTGGCGCTATTAAAACCGCGTCATCTGCATAAAGTAGATGGTTTACCACTAAGTCACCCATTTGTACACCTTCATTCATCGCTTTCAGTCTTTGAAGACTTTTGTCCAGATATATTATAAACAGTCTAGCGGACAACACGCAACCCTGCTTGACGCCGATTTTAACGTCAAACCAGGGTGACCTGTTACCACCCACCCGTACGCATGCCTTGCAGTCCACATAAGTGGACTGGACGGCTCGCAACAGAGTGCCATCTATACCATACTCTGGCAAAATGTCCCAAAGTCTCTTTCGCACAACTCTGTCAAATGCCTTCTCCAGATCTACAAAACTGCAGAAAACCTTCCGCCCCACTGCCAGATGCTTCTCTACGATGTTGCGGAGTGAGAAGACTTGATCCGAACATCCTCTTCCAGACCTGAAACCCCCTTGTGCCTCGCACAACATTCCATCGGACTTCAATAATAACAATAATAATATACTAGTTTTCTTTTTATTCACTCCGAATGGGGAGTTTTATAAATGAAATAAGTGAGAATCGATTGGTTCCTTGTACTGTGAGTAGATGTCAAAAAAGTTAAGTCGGATGGAATCACTTTTTTGATTGGCCAACTTTACTTTTTTAACATCCACTCACAGCACAATCAATTAATTGATTAACCAATCAATTCTCACTTTTTTTTCTCGAAAACTATTAATTCGTGGTTGGAACTCAGCCGCAACGCAAATTTCCATAGTAAGATCTAATCTTCACATTTTTTGTCGAGTTTTGGAAATATGGTAGAAATATAGCTGCGGGGGCCAACCGGAACCAGCTAAATTTTGAAAGTGGTCTATGGAAAAAAAAGGTTTGGGAACTTCTGGTCTACATCTTCCCCAGTATAGATAGTTGTATAATTCATCATGGTAAGATTACCATGACGAATTAGACAACTATCTTATCTGAAGGGCAAGTCAAGAGTCTCTGTAACCGACGAGCGTGTATCAGACGAACTATAAGAGTGGAGGAAGCCAACTTTTTGGAACTCTGTACTCTTTACCTACGCTGTAAAAGATATGTCTTATATGATAATAGCTTAGAATAACATATCCAGAAGCCACGCGCAGTCGTAATTGCACGTCGCGCGGTGAAGCTAAAAATTTAACAAGCACCCCGCACTCACCCCACTTTCCACCCGCGTAATGTTGGCAGCCCGGAAAGATTACCACTCTTTGGGGTAAATGTTGATGACAATAGAGTAGATGATACTAAAACCATTTTTGCGGTTATTACGGTTTAATGCATACTCGTATTATACCTAATAAATAGATATACTTATACTATTAGTAGTAGTAGTTAAATGTAGGGAAAATATATTTTAGGATGTAGATACCGGGGAAGACCTAGACTATCTTACTATGACCAAATAGACCGAGTGTTATCTGAAGGTCGAGTTAAGTCTCCGTAACCGGCGAGCGTGTATGAGACGAATTATGAGAGTGGAGGAAGCCAGAGAACCTGTTGGAACTCTGTACTCTCTGCCTACCCCACAAGAGATCTGGCGTGATGATATAAATATAAAATATATTTTCATCATCTTAAATAAATATTAAAACTGTGATGCAGTAGTGAACTATATTAATAACTATATGAATATAGTTTAGATATTTATGTGTGTTTGCCACTAGTTAGTCCTACTATGTTTTTTTTTTGTAAAAAAGTAGTTTTGTGTTTGACTGTAGATTGATCACCACTAGTTTCTCGAACTATGTTTTCCGAATTTCTAGAATAGAACACAGCTTGCTTTTATCTTATTATCTGTTTGTAGAAGCTTGTAATTAGCAACTTGTATAACATGTTACATTACTATAGATTGTTATCAGTCTGTAAGCTTCTCTAAAATAAAAGAAAAATAAAAAACTATTTAATACTAGAACTTATAAAGTCCTCAACATATAAAAAGTAGGGAAAAATAAATTTGTTATACTAGCAACACTAATAAAATGGAAGCGTTTTTTACTATGACAATTACAGACGGTAGAATTAATTCAATATTTAAATAATACGGCACCTGAATGCGTTAGTTACGTATTAGATGTGATCCTATAATGTTTGTTTTTGAGCTCAATAGCATTTTGACACGCGTAGAGCACATTATTTTCGCACGACGGTCACAGAGTAACTACTCGCGTCAACGTGTAACATTCTTGCATTGAAGGTAGGAATTGTTGCTTCAATTCTAGATAATAGCTTAGAAACCAAGCATAACACTGCAAGACCTCAAGACACCGTGAGCTCATTCTGCGTAGATCGGACAAACAACAACAAAAATAATTAAGAAGTTTGAGGGTACCCCGGAACAACTATGCCTTTTGGGCGTCTAACACCTCAGTCCCTCCCGTGACCATGGTTGCTGCAAAGCACTCGAAACGTCGGGAACTTAAAAATAAAAAATTAAACCGCGATAAAATCCGAAAAATTAGTTTTAGGTCATGTGTAATATTCGCGTAACTCTAGATTATATTTATTTAAGGATAATTGATAATGGATTTAAATCTGACCTTCCATAAGTATGTCCATCTAAGCCTGGAGAGTACAGGAAGAAGTCTTCACCACGCAGTGACATCAGCTGTTCCGGTGTAGGGTTCGGAGGTGCTTTCTCCGGTTGGATGGGAATTGTCGGGGGAGGCTGATGGAAGAGAATCATGAATCTGTGAATGACTGTACTTTTTTTTGTATGAGTGCTACGGCTTTAATAGAGAAGAAAGTGAGCGTGCAACCACTACGCTCGAGCCAGAAAGGCAAAGGGGTCTCAAGGGCGACTCAAGGAGGAACGGCCTCAGCTTGGGTAGTCGCTGGCCGATTATTTGAACCAAATGCACACTAATAGGTGAGCCAAAGTATGTACCGAGTACACAACAACCTCTCGGCGCATAATGTCATGTTCGCAAAACGTCACAATATTTTTTTTTACACTCGTATAATGTCACATTAGCAAAATCTCACAATCGCACAATAGGGAATATGCGTGTAAGTCAAATAAGGGTCAAATATTTTTTTTACAAACTTGATCACTTTAGAATAGTGTCTATACTAATATTTTTTAATATCATTACTTTTTTATTAAGAAAATAATTATTGAAAGTACAAAAAATTTGTGGGAAATTCAAAGTAGCGGGAACGCCACGCTATTGGTCAGATCGAATATGACGTCAAAGGCTACAATACAAATGTCAACAAGTGCATATTTGTTGGAAGTTTGCTATTGAGTTAGTGTTATTGTTATTTCTTGTTGTCGATTTACACAAAGACAAAATTTTTGTTTAAATTATTTAATACTGAGTTCTTAGATTTACGCGAATGTGTAATACATGAAATAAAACTATTTTACGAAGTTTATCGCGGTTTATTTTTGATTTATTTGAGAATTTGTGGTCTATCAAATCTGATGTTATGGCGGGTGCGGTCAAGGACGGGTTCACAGACTGCAGACTTCCTCTGCACTGCAGATTCTCGTGAAAGAACACCGATTCCTACCAGGGATGGTTCGCAAGGCTATTGAAATTAAAAAACATTCTAATTTCAATAGAGAAGATGGCTAGTTGCTTCCATCGACTTGGGATCCGGTAATTAATATAATCAAATCCAAAACCAAGCATAACACTGCAAGACCTCAAGACACCGTGAGCTCATTCTGCGTAGATCGGAAGTTGATAGAGATAACATGTCTCTTTTTCTGATTTTACACCACTTTCTCCTTATGTCCGCACCTATCGGGTGCATTTCTTATTGTATTTTTACACCTAGGCACAACACAGTGTTGTTCCATTGTATAATAGTCGCAAAATACAAAATAAAAACAAATTACAGAATAAAATACTTCTACAGCTCTTCACTAATTGATTGTTATTAGACTTTGACGTCACGCCAAGCGCGCCAAAATGGCGGGCGTTTAAAATGCTCTTATCTGTTTGCTAACTTCAAAATTTTTTTTTTGCACATTACCTTTTGTTTTTGACGCTTAAATTTTTTTTGCAGTTATATATTGATGTAATCTATCCTATAAAAATATAAAAAATACACGCACATTCCCTATTGTCACATTCACATAACGAATCAATCGCAAAATATCACGTATGTAATATTCTCAAAATGACTACTTTCTCTAAATATGCTAGTGAAGCACTCCGTTTAATAGATCCTATCCTACAGGTGAATCTATGTCTCTTCTATCCACCCGTGCCATTAAGTCTTAGTCATAGTACCAGGATATCATAACGGACTAGGAGATCTTAGCTATATTTATGGATCCCCTCTATATGGGTAGATCGTAGGGACAAAAAATATATCAGTGGATCCCGGTTGTAGATTATAGTGAACGGAGAGCTTTGCTCGGCCCGACACAATCGACAGCAACACACGAAATATTCTTTTTCATTTAAATAAAATAGTTATTTTGAGAATCTTACGAAAGTGGCATTTTGCGATCGTGTCGTTCTGCGAATGTGACATTGTGCGAGTGTGACATTTTGCGAACGTGACTTTATGCGAGTGTGACATTTTGCGAAAGTAAGATCATGCAAGTGTGAAGTTTTGCGAAAGTGAGATTATGCGAGTGTGACATTTCGCGAAAGTGAGATTATGCGAAAGTGTCGTTTTGCGACATGGTGATATTATGCGAACGTGATATTATACGCCGAGAGGCACAACAAAGTCATCCGTCGCCGTGGCAGACCTAGGAAGTGGTGGCGCGATGACCTCGACGCGCATTACTGAACACTGAGTGTTGTTTTATCCCACGGTTTATTACAAAATATCATGATATAGCACTAATCTAAGATATCTAAATGGAACTCGAACATATATAGATTCCTAACGCTTACTTCTTTCGGTGTTTTCTGGTAGAAATCCCTCACTTTCCTCCGAGGAGTAGCCCTGGATGTAGCCAGGCTGACTGCGCTCAAAGAACAAAGTGGATATTGACCCTGAAATGCAATTTAATGTAAGTTAATGAATTCACCAAGTGCAGTGAATAGCCCAGTAGTTAGACCGTTGGACTGCAAAGTCAGAGGTCTCGGATTCAAACCCAGGCAAGAACCTCTGTCTTTTCGGAAGCATGTGCGTATTTAACATTAATTATTACTCGCTTCAACGGTGAAGCAAAACGTTACTCGAAGGCGTGTTAAGTTTGCCAACCCGCACTGGGCCAGCGCGGTGGACTATGGCCTAAACCCTCTCAATTTGAGAGGAGGCCCGTGCCCAACAGTGGGAGTAGGGGTGCTGCGGTCGGGTAACCTCCTAGTGTGCCCGGCCCATTGCCAGTCCCGCGGATACGTCCAGAGGAACGACAATGGGAGCGGGACGGTGCACCCCGGGTATCGTCAATAACTTCCCTCACGGGGGATCTTGTTGGCGATGGCGGATGACCTGACATGGCGCGGTGCTTGGGATTGGGTGCTGCGGCAGGGGGTAGGGGGGGGGAGGGAAGGGGGGGGACAATCTCCTGCGTGTTTGTGCCGTGCGCGGTGACCCGTACAGCAGGGTGAAGGAGTCCTGGGGGTTGAGTTGGTGATGGACCGGTAGTTGTTGTCTGTCGCCGGCAACACGCCTCTTTGGTCTGGATCTCTGTCCAAACGGGAGGCTGTCACGTAGCCGCGTGGCAGTCAATCGGCTGAAGTCCATCCTTCAGATGGGCTAGGCTAGGGTTCTGGGGTGAAGGGGTCCGCAGGCGGCGGTATGAGCCTACACTACGCGGGAGTGGAGGTGAACACCGTTAGTCTCGTGGACAACTCACCCTGGAACCCTATACTCTGATGATAGCCCTGGTGCTTATAAAGCATCCCCAAAGGTGAGGACTCCGTGGCGGGTGGGGAATCATCAGAATGAAGAATAAGTCATATGGACAAAAAGAGCAAAAAGAACCCCAAAACAGTCCCCAAAAAGGGACAAAGTGCGTCATGCACACAAGGCCCCTCGGGGCAAAATGTAAGGCCCTCGGGCATAAAAAAGGCAGCGGGACAAGTGACGGCAGCGAACCCCAGTGGTGGCGCCAGTCTGGTCCCCAAAATTGCACCTAAGAGTTGCGGATCTGGAGGAGACACAGTGTCTTCCGGTCTGCCCCCGGCTGCCAAGGTGGAGGCGAAGGCGTCCGGCTCTGCTGGACCCGGAAACCAAACCACCCAGGCGGCCGGTGCTGGCGGACTGCGTGACCATGTCCCCCCTAAGGGACGCAAAAGACTCAGCGGGCTCGCTAAGCGGAGGAAGCGAATCGAGCTCGCAAGGCAATCGGCTGTCTCTCAGACGCCCGTACAGGAGGCGACGCTCTCTAAACGGGCGAGAGAGGTCAGCGATGAAGCTAGGGATGCGGCAGGGGATCTGAAGCGAGTTCGCCTCGGGTCCTCCTTTAAAGAAGCCCTAACTATGACAAGGATGGTCATCATTGCGGATGACTATCCCAAGACGATGATTGATGAGGAGACTGCCTGGAGCATAAAGGACGTCATCTGGAGGAGGATGTGGAGCGATCCTGTCCTCACCATTGATTGGAAGGGGGTCCAAGGCGGCATCATCAGCATAACTTGCTCCAGCGATGAGGCGATCACCTGGCTGAAGCACTACGACGGTCAAACTGTCGGTGGTGTCAAGGTCAAGGTGATCAGAGATAGGGACCTACCCCGTCCTGTGAAAATGGCGTGGAAGAGGACACGCGTGAGCGAGAAGGTCCCTCTGTTAATGGAGCTTCAGATGCTCCAGCGACTCCATAAGGTTATACTTACGGACCGCTGGAGGGTCGTGAACACGACGACAGAGGGAAGACAGGCAAGGAGCATCATCCTGATGGATCAGTCCTCGGCTGATGCCATCAAAGAAGCCGGGTACATGCTGCACGCCGGGCTTGACCGCAGCTACTTCAAAGTCCTGGAAACGTCGGAGGACAAAGAGGAGGCTGCGGTTGGGTCCGATAAACCAGCGGTAGTACCCATTACTACTCCGGTGGAGACACTACCAGATCATCAGCAGGGGGGAAACACCCCTGCAACAGATAAGGAGGAGGCACTGCTCGCGGACTGTCCGGTCCCATCGCCAGCCATGTCGGTGAGATCGGATGGACTGGCGGGCGGCTTCGACAACCTGGGCATCACGTCTTCCCCGATAGGGGAGGACGATGAAGCCCCAGATAGCAGCGAACCGGAGGAGAGCTGCAAGGTAGGTAGTCCCTAATGTGGACTACCAACTGAACACAACCAAGCAACAAAGGAGCTTGGCCTAAGGTGCGTACAAATCAACTTGCACCACTCTAAGGCGGCTACGGCGATGCTAGATCGCCAGCTGCGAAGAGCTAAATTTGACTTAGCACTTATTCAAGAACCCTATATTTATAGGGGACAGATAAAGGGCCTTGATGGAGCGGGGGGTAACCTGTTCCACAATTGCACAACTAATGACATGAGGACCTGCATTTTTGTCAGGAATGGCATAAACGCTTTGCCTCTGTCCATTTTCTGTTATAGGGACCTCACCACGGTGAAGTTGAAATTAGAAGGTAACAAGGGTAGCCGAGAAGTCATCTTCTCGGCTGCCTATCTGCCCTACGAAAGCGCGGACCCTGTTACAACGCATCTGCGGGACTTGGTTGAATATTCCTGCAATAAGAAGGTTGAGCTAATCATAGGATGTGACGCAAACGCGCATCACGTCGTCTGGGGCAGCTCAGACACTAATCAAAGAGGGGAAAAACTTCTGGACTTTCTGGTAAGTACTCCTTTACAAATTCTCAATAGAGGAAATAGGCCCACGTTTGTTAATAGACGTAGGGCAGAAGTTATTGACATTACAGTTGCCTCTAATAGAGCGAGCAGACAGGTAAACAACTGGCATGTCTCCAATGAGATCTCATCCTCCGATCACAATTATATATGTTTTCAGTATGGGATGGAAACGTTTAATATAAATCCAAGAAGGCGGAACCCAAGGAACACTGATTGGGCCGCATATAAAAGCGACCTTAAAGCAGAGTTAGGGAAGGTCCGAGGCAGACTCAGCTCTGTATTAGATATAGAGTTCGAGGCGGATAGCGTAGCTCGGGCAGTAAAGACCGCCTGGACTAATAACTGTCCGGAGAGCAGAGTCATAGCGAAACGTGACCCATGGTGGACACCAGAGCTAGCGCGGTTAAGAGTAGAAACTCGACGTGCATTCAACACTGCGAAAGCAACCAAGAACTTTGGGGAATATTCCACGATACTCACGAGGTTCAATACAGAAGTGCGGAGAGCAAAAAGAAGGGCTTGGAAAAGACACTGCCAAAGCATAGACAGCCTCCCTGAGGGTATGAGGTTAGCCAAGGCAATATCCATGGCCAAATTAAATTCACTTACTACAGTGAGGAATGAGGTAGGGGAACTTACAAACAATGGGGAAGAAACACTGAAAACAATGTTCAACGTGCACTTCCCAGGTTCGGTGGCAATACAGGGAGAGGACACCATGTGTGATGTCCAAATAGATGAGCTAAGCTTAAAGACAACTAGAGCTGACTGGGAGACGGCAGGCAAAGTCGTGGAACAGAACAAACTCAAATGGGCCTTAAAGAGTTTTCAACCATTTAAGGCCCCTGGTCCGGATGGTGTTTACCCCATCCTACTACAAGAAGGGGAACCAGTACTCAGCCAACACCTGTGCAGACTATTCAGGGCGTGCGTGGCATTTGGGCATACCCCTAATATCTGGCGGCAGGTGACGGTGACGTTCATTCCCAAACCAGGGAAACCCAACTATGAGGATGCTAAATCCTACAGACCAATCAGTCTATCCTCATTCTTTTTAAAATGTCTAGAGAAAATGATAGATAGGCACATAAAGGATGGTCCACTAAAGGATTATCCCCTACATAAGATGCAATGCGCTTATCTACCTGGTAAGTCTACGGAAACGGCATTGCACTATGTGGTGAATCGTGCAGAGATGGCTCTGCAGCAAAAGGAAATTTGTGCTGCAGCTTTTCTGGATATCGAGGGTGCATTTGATCGCACAACATTCTCATCCATAGAACTAGCTGCTATAGAGCATGGGATAGAACTAACTCTTGTCAGATGGATCAAAAACATGCTAAAGAACAGGATAGTCCAGTCCACTCTATTAGGAGAAGGGCTATCTGTAAGAACCACTAAAGGATGCCCGCAAGGAGGGGTCTTATCGCCGACTCTGTGGAGCCTGGTAGTGGACTCCCTCTTGAAGATAATCAACAAAGGTCCGTTCTACGGAGTAGGATATGCGGATGATATAGTGATAGCAATCAATGGGAAGTTTCCAAACACAGTATCGACACTGATGCAGGAAGCTCTAGATAAGGTAACAAACTGGTGCACAACAAATAGCCTCTCGGTCAACCCGACGAAGACTAATGTCATCCTGTTTACAAGGAAAAAGGTACTGACGGGCTTACAGGACCTGTACATGTACGGAAGTAAAATTAAATGGGCCACTGAGGTCAAGTATCTGGGGGTGACCCTGGACAAGCAACTGAAGTGGCATACACATGTTGATCTAACCATAGCCAAAGCACTGAGAGTGCTGAACATGTGTAGGTCAGCGTATGGAAAGGCATGGGGACTACAGCCCAAAATAATGCACTGGTTATTTATCACTATGGTAAAACCGATAATAACGTATGGATGCATCGTGTGGTGGCCTAGAACCAAGACACAGACGTGCAGGGATTCCTTAACAAAACTGCAGAGGACAGCCTGCCTGGCCATCACAAGTGCTTTCAAAACAACACCGACGGCAGCTATGGAGAGGCTACTCAACCTAACTCCATTACATATCGTCATTGAAACTGAGGCAAGGAAGGCACTCTATAGGCTAGAGAAAGCTGGACTATGGAGCATAACGGCGCCAGGCCTCGAACACACCAAGCTAGAACCGGATAAGGAACTAGATGACATAAGGAACATGAGAAGTGACAAGATCATAACCACATACATGTTCAATAAGAGATTTAGCACTCATATCCCAACCAGGGAACAATGGAAAAGTGGTCTAAATAAGCAAGGCAAGGAGCAAATGATATGGTACACTGACGGATCCAAAACCAAGTTTGGAACAGGAGCCGGAGTATACACGGAAGGATATAGCCTTAGCCAAAGCATGGACAGGTTTACATCAATATTCCAGGCAGAGACCTATGCGATAAACATTTGTGCAAAAGAGATATTGGACAAACGAATCACGGGCAAGAAAATCTACATTTGTAGTGATAGTCAGGCTGCCCTCAAGGCCGTCGGCTCCTATGAGCTAAACTCAGCACTGGCTGCGGAGTGCGCATACCTTCTTGACAGATGTGGAGCGCGCAACACGGTCAGGTTAGTCTGGGTCCCTGGGCACACGGGAGTTGATGGCAATGAGCGTGCGGACGACTTAGCCAGGAAGGGAGCAATGGGAAAACCCGTTGGTCCAGAACCGTTCATAGGCATACCAGACGGCGCCTATAGAGGCGCACTCTTTAAATATGCCCAAGAACAACATAAGAAAGAATGGGAAGCACACACAGGGCTACGACACTCAAAGGAATTCCTTTCCACATGGTGTGAAAGCGACTGCAAGAGACTACTAAAATATAGTAGACTACAACTAAGGCAAATAACGGGAGCATTCACAGGCCACTATGGCACGAAAGAACATCTACACAAGATGAACCTATGCGGCGACGTGGTATGCAGGTGCTGTGGCACAGAAACTGAAACCATGAAGCACGTCATCTGTCACTGCGACGCTCTGGCTGCGCGGCGAATGGAACTACTGGGAGTGGCCTATCCAAACCCAGAAGAACTACGGCTCTGTCCCCCTGCTGGAATCTACAACCTAATACAGGGAGTACTGGACACCTCAGGTACGTAAGAGCATTAGGGCAAGGACAGCACAAAAGATCCCATGGGTCGAAGTGCGCCAGAGGTTTCCTCGGTCCGGTAAGCCAATTTAAGATAAGATAAGATAAGATAACAGTGGGACAGTTTCTTAACAGGGCTAATATTATTATATTATATAATGAATTCACCACCAATAACACCACCTTTGCCATTATCACCTTTATTGTTAAGAGCTTAAGCTGCTTCGCCCACTGGATCCAATAGTCGCGGGTTAGATTCCCGCACGAGAGAAATCATTGTGTGACCCGCAATCATTTGTTTTGGTCTGGGTATTCTTGTATGTGAATTATCATATTTGTAAACGCTTAACGCACCCCCGACACAGGAATAAATCCTAGTGTGGGGTAACGTTTTTCAAAATAGAGAAAAAACCAGATTTGTCCTCATCATTGTCTTTTATCATTATCATCGCCTCAAAGGCCATTTTTAACAGCAGCCGGAAGAGGTCCACGTGAAAGGCCAGAGCAAGGATGGATCAATGATGTGATAATTGCTGCAACACCTGGCTAAGATTGGCTCAGGATATGAATGTGTGGCGTAAGTGGCAAGAGGCCTACCTATGCCCTGAGTGGGTGCGATTTAGCGCAGTAGTTACGAGCTTAAGTTGCTCCGCCCACTGTGTCTAAGAGTCGCGGGTTCGATTCCCGCACGGGACGAATCGTTGTGTGACCCACAGTTATTCGTTTCGGTCTGGGTATTTGTGTATGTCAATTTTCATGTTTGTAAACGCACCCACGACACAGGAATAAATCCTAGTGCGGGGGGCTACGTTTAAAAAAAAAATGGTCTGCAAGTAATGATGATTATCCTTACCTCGTGAATCTTCTTGTCCATAAGAGCATTGACGTTGATGCTGTCCCATTCACTCCGGCAGTGAATATGCAATGCTTTCAAATCCAGCTCGTACGTGGGAACTCTTATGAGTGGCTCCTTCTGTACCACCTACAGAAATATTACTAATTTAATAATCATGTAACCCAAAAGAGGACATTATCGAAAAATGCCCAGGAACCAACAAACATTTGACCCATGCCATCATTAATTATTTATCTATTTTATTAAAATAATGGCAAATATCCTTATCTAACAGACAATTTGCAATCTAAAACGAATCTATCTATATCATCACGCCAGCTCCCTCGCGGGGTAGGCAGAGAGTACAGACTTCCAACAGGTTCTTTCCTTACATACCTCTCTGGCTTCCTCCACTCTCATAGTTCGTCTCATACACGCTCGCCAGTTACGGAGACTCTTGACTTGCCCTGCAGATAAGACACTGTCTATTTGATTATAATATAATATATAATAAATAATTTCGCAATTACAAAGTGCAAATATAAAATGGAGTCGGCCTAAGCAACTGTGTACTATGTTTTACAACTAGGCCCTGACGTCATCGCGGTGGGCGTAGATTACATCAGTCTGTTCTCAGCTAGATGCCAAATACTGAAGTAGGCGGGAGTGTAACGTTCTCTTTATCCCGCGCCACCCCGCGCAGTGACAGGATTGATTGTATAGGAAATTCTGACAATCTCCTCTGTATATTCGCTTTGGGGCGTTGACTGTTCGTCAATATTTTTAAAATCCTGCGTAAACCAACAACCTGTACCTAAAAATTTAGTCGTTTGAATAACCATTATAATCTTAATATCTACAAAGCTTGATCTATCTATATCATCACGCCAGATCCTTTACGGGGTAGGCAGAGAGTACAGAGTTCCAACAGGCTCTTTCCTTACATACCTCTCTGGCTTCCTCTACTCTCATAGTTCGTCTCATACACGCTCGCCGGTTACGGATAATCCTGAATTGGCCTTTAGATAAGACCCGGTCTACTTGGTCATGTTAAGATAGTCTAGGTCTTCCCCGGTACCTACATCCTTCCACTTTCGCATTGTATATCAGTTTTGTCATTCTTTATATATGCCCGAACCAACGGAGCATACCCTTTCTCATCTTTACACCGATACTCTCTTTCATACCTATTTGCTTTCTTACTACGCTGTTGCGAATACGGTCGGTCAGCTTCACTCCGCACATTTTCCGCAGAGCTCGCATTTCCACCGCAATGACCCTTCTTTCATTCTCCTTCTTACATACCCAGCTCTCGCTGCCATATAACAGCGTTGGGACAAGCACTCCATTATGTATGGCCAGCTGCGCCTTTCGGCTTTAGTGCCGGCTCCCAAGAAGCTTTCCCCTCGCGCCATTCACTCTGTTCCCTGCACTCACTCTTCTCTCCATGTCAGCGGTGTATTTTCCATCCTTACTGAATGCGCATCCAACATATACAAACTCATTCACTTGCTCCAGCACATCGTTCCCAACCACAATCCTTGCATTCGTTCTGGTTTCTTCCCGTTCTAAAGCTTGATTTACAAAACAAATACACTTTGCGAAAGTGGAAGGATGTAGGTACCTCTCACCACGACCAAGTACACCGTGTCTTATCAGATAGACAAGTCAAGAGTCTCCGTAACCGGCAGGCCAACAATGCAGTTCATAAAACTAAGAAAACTGTACCTCAATATCGGTTAGTGTTATCGGTGGTTTTGGAGTGCCCTTCTTAGCGGCATCCAACTCCCCGTAGTTGGCAAGGAAATCCAGCACGAATGACGTCACTCCAGCGTACCGAAGAAACGCACCCCCTCCAACCCTATAACAATATCTTCAGCATTACCACCGCCTCAAGCTCAAATCAATGACGATGATCACGAAATAAAACTCAGGTAATTTTTCTTAAACTCATAATATGGCTTGGTCATAATTGTTCGATGCTTAAAACTAATCACGCAATTTTTAAAACTGTCCGCTTGTTAGTTATTCTGCACTAATCTCCGGAACGGCTCAATCGATTTTAACAGGACTTTCACTGGAAAATATAGGATTTTTCATGAATTACCACAGGCTTTTATTTAAGAATATGCACAGGTCTGGCTAGATATTAATAATATAATAATAATATAATAATAATAATAAAGTTTATTTTGTAACGCACAAATAGTTCCATTAAAGCTTAAGACTATATGGTGTATGTAACAAGATGCCATGACCTAATGTAACAATTTATATAAAAATAGGACGTGCATTACAAAAAGGGTCCTAACTCAGCAAGTTTGCTGACTGAGGACAGCCAGCGCTGATCTTCCGTTAGCACCTTTTAGCGGACCGTTGAAGTGACAACACGATACATGCCAAAATACGCAGAGAAGTATTTGTTCTCAGTGAGACTATGAAAAAAAAAAAAGAAAAAGAATAAGATAAAAAAAATAAAAATAAATATTAATACTAGAAAAATAAATTAAATAAATGAAACATACTAAAAATCCTATGCTAGACAACGAGCGCTCTCTCAACATGCCGGGCTGAAAACTGTAAGCGCTTTCCTGTGTTGTGTTGTTCTTTTAGCGGTTTGTTTCACTCCAGCGCTTCGCCATCGCGCGGAGAGCGCTCTCGTGAGCGTAGGGTTAAACATTTGCAGTGCGCTGCAGTTGCTATTAAAAACGCCCAAGTACCCTTTCCGCTGAACCAGTATAGATTTATGGAATGACTAAATGTCATATACAACACTGTAATGAGCGCTTCAGTCGCCTACTGGAACGCACTTTAGGTGACATCTAGTGACCTTAATACGAGTTACGGCGTCAAGTAGAAATTGTGTACCGCGCACGCATAAAAAGTGAACAATTATGACGCACGTGTTAAACAATACCTTCATTAAAACAAAATAACAATTAATCCACTATTCAACAAAAAAAAAAAAAAAATCACATGAATTAATTATACTTCGTACATAATAAGGGCTTACTGTGAGTATGTGATCATAACAAGTGGTACCGAGGTAGGCACATCGTTCGATCTCAAATGGCGGAAACAATTATTTCACAATTGCAAGAGGGATACACACTGACCAGTAAGTAGAAAGCTACAACCTATAAAATACCTATAAAAGTAAGCAGGGATAATACTATCTTAAACCTATAAGCCATCACAAAGTCTCCCTATATTACGCTAGTGTCATGCAAGAAAGTTCCTTGTCTGTTCTGATTGTCAAGCAGTATTTTTTTTATTTTAATTCTAAAATAAGGAATGCTATATTGCAGGTTTCTCAATGGCGGTGGAATATTATTCCAACATTTGGTGGCAGCATAGCGGAAACTACCTTCAAAAGCAGCAGGACCATGTCGCTGAGATGCAAGCTGCACAGCACACCAGCGAGATCCAGTGGACCTTTGGCTCGATAACCAGGACAATTTTTCGTAGAGATAAGTGGGCGATTTATATTTAATAACTCCAAATAAAAGGCATGATAAGTGAAGCTTTCGTCGATGTCGCATTTTAAGAATAGAGTGTTTGTTAAGATAAGGCGTCACATGTGTCCTCAATGGGATGTTAAAGCAGAAGCGAGCACAAGCATTCTGAAGCCGTTGTATGATTTTATATTATCTCCATATATTAATAATATATATATATATATATATACATATATATATACATATATATATATATATATATATATATATATATACTGCTGGACAAAGGCCTTCTCTACAAATCGAGGTGAGAGAGATTAGGTCATACTCCACCAAGCGGACCCAGTGCGGATTGGTGGAGGCAGGTCTGTGGCCACCTGCTGTTGGAACTTATCAAGCCGCCTTTAAGGCTTCCAACTCAGCTTAACGACTACCACATTAAGTGGTAGCCGGGACCAACGTCTTAACGTGCCTTCCGAAGCACAGGACGAAGTTTTCGTTAGAAACACTTCATTTGTCCGACCTAGGATTTGAACCCAGGACCTCGTGATCGCAACGCGCACTTATACCGCAACTAGACCAACGGGGCATCATATAATTAACCTTATTTAAGTCCTACTTATCTTCTACCAGATCGGAACGTGACCTACACTGAGAAAATTTAAACAAAATTTTAATTTAGCGACGTCGGACGATTTAGCACAGTGGTTAAGTACTTAAGCCGCTCTGCCCACTGCGACTAATAGTCGCGGGTTCGATTCCGGCAAGGGACAAATCTTTGTGTGATACAGGAACAATTCCTGTCTGGGTATTTGTGTAAACGCACCCACGACTCAGGAATAAATCCTAGTATAGAGCTACGTTTAAAAAAAATATCTTCCTATCCAAAAACTTTTTTTGTTAAAAACAATTTTTTCATTTAAAAAATATTTTTAAATAAAAATATATTTATCAGTGTTACCAGTTCAGCTATCCCTGTAGTTCGAGGAACATCATGCATGAAGATCAAACACTGCAACTTATATACTTACAGTTTATCCGGCTGTCCAATATTGTTGAGCATGTGAGGGTCGAAGATGTAGCAGACGGTCTTGACCTGGCTCCCAGCCTCAGGGTCCGGCGGGTGCCCCCATATGAGGAAGTGGCGGTCGTCTCCGAGGGTGAGGATCATCATGTAGGTACTGCCTACACGCTTCTCCATCAACCTGATGATCGGACAATGAATAGGGAACTGTTTGAGGTATAATATATATACATAAAATAAAATAAATAGCTATAACCTAAAAATACCTTTTTAAAAACAAGCTTTTAAAGCAAATATACAACGAAGATATCTTGATAGCTAAGAAGTTCCTATGCCTGCCCTCCAGCTCCATCATCAGACCCTGGACACCATCCGGGTCTAAAGTACTCATCCAGACAAATCCAACGAGCCCAAACACGGCCGGGTTATCTTGAAAAGTTGAGTGATTCTATTGGCTACCTCCCGGCTTCATCATCAGACCCTGAACATCATCTGGTTGTATAGGGCTTGTCAACAAGCCTAAACACGAGGTGTTTATGTTGTGTAGTTGACGTATTCCCATGGCCACCTTCCGACTCCATCATCAGACCAGCTTCATGGTACCATATTATTGCATCGTCATCAAACTTGTGTAAGTATGCCAAATTTCAGCTCAATCGGCTTCATCATCAAACCCTGAACACTATCTTGTTATATAGTACTAGTCAATACCAATCGAACAAGCCTAAACACAAGGGTTTTATATTTCACATGTTCCTATGACCACCTTCGGAATCATCAGACCAGCTTCATACGCATTGCCAGAAAACTTACATACGTGTGCCAAATTTCGGCTCAATCAGATACCCGCAAGTGCTTGAAAAATGGATCACGCGATTTGAACCGGAAAGACAGACAGACATACAAACTTTGCAAGTTAAATAAAAGCTTGTAAGAAAAAGTTTATTAAACTGTAACCTGACTACGGAATAAACACTTGAAATACAGCAAAATTCGCTATCGTATCGTTATATCTAGTCAAATCAATGCGTCGACATGACTTTATAAAAATATATTTTGTTTCAGTAGTTTAAATATTACTTAAGGTTCGTGCGTAAGGTAAGAAAGCTTAGAAGATATTGAAGGTACTTCGTAAAGTGCCTCGGACTCCCACCACGGCCTCCTCGAAGAAACCGGTGTGGGTCTGCACCGGTCGATGATGGCACACTCCTGCGTTCAGCGGTACCGACGACGCTGCTGTAAGTGTCACGGCTACACTACACCACCAAAGCCGATGACATTGTGGAATATGCCCGCAAGAAGTCCTTGTATACGCTGAGGTTCGAGAAGCTGAATTCGCAACACAATGCGACTTTCATTTCCTTTGTGGTGCGAGTTCCCACTGCCAAGCTGGAGACCCTCATGAGCGAGGACTTCAGGCCTAGGGGTGTCGTATTCAGAAGATTTCGTGGAAGACAGAGGCACCCCTGTATTTGTTAGTCTGTAAGGTATATATTTTATGGGCCAGTAAGTTGTATAAATATATTTTTGTCACTTTCTGTTGCCTAAATTAAACGAGTTATTATTATTTGTTTGGTGATGGCTTTTTATAGGCATCGCCAAACAAACATGCTTACGACGGTGTCGCCTGCACAGAGTGCGCCGTTATAATTCATATTTGCTAATCAATCAAAACAGTTAGTGGAACTGAATGGAGCCTAACATGTAATTTGATATCTTTTTACAATGACGTGTCTATCAAATACGCAGTTTGGGCAAGTTATGCTCAACCATCAAAATAGTTCTTGGAATAGATTTGCTGGTGCAATAATTTGTATTTATTGCATCATCTTCTAATGTACTTGCACTGAACTGAGTACTGGTTGGGGATACAGAACTATATTTATTTATGAACTCAGAATTTTCTACTTTTTCATTTGATATTCCCATCGATACGATAGTGGGAATGGTATAGTGGAAGTGTCTCTTTAAAAAAAAATCAGATCAGAACCACTTTTTCTAATGTCAAATTCGTCATGCTGATTTTGTTCTCTTTAGATTCGCTCTAACTTAAATTTATTAGACTGTAAAAAGGTTCACCCCATAAGATCAGTTCCAGCTTGGATGTTATCTGGATGCTTCGCCAGAAGACCTTTGTCAATTTCCAGCATCTTGACCGTGTATTTCGTGTCGTGAAAGTAGAACGAGTTGAGGAGTTGGTTCAGTTGGAGCTGGGGTTTTCCTGTACAGGAGATAGAAGTTTAGAAACGTGCCCTCTCTACTGGAGGCGAGAAGGTTCTTCCCTCTAAACTCAAACTCAAATAATTTATTTTGTATAAGCCTTTTTGGCGGCGCTTACAAATATTCAATTTACATTGTTTTCTAATTTAATTTAACTAGTAATCTACCACCGGATCGGAACGCGGACCCCACTGAGAAGATCCGGCAAAAAAACTCAGCGGGCTTGTTTTTTTCAGTTCTCTTTCTCTTTTTTGTATGGATACACTGTTTAGGTTACAATTTAATAGTTTACGGTCTAGCTCCAGTGTGATGCCTTACGACCGAGATATGAGACAAATGATGTTATTTATAAAGAGTGTCTAATGGATTCCAGATGGACCAATCCCCACAAGCAGCACTCGTTCACGAGTATGACTACCGGAACAGCCATTACTCCCCTCGACCATATTGGAGGGAAGGGAGTGACCCACGCCAGACAGCCACCGCAAGCAAAGACATTATAGTGAGCATGTCCAAACCTCCCCCTAAAGCATCGTATTAATTTGCGAACAAATGTACCGCGACACGACTCCAATCAAATATGTTTAGCTGCGAATACGAGTTAATATATAAGAAATAGATGGTAAAAAAAAATAATTAGTAAGCACGACGTATTCCAACCATAAGTATACAATTGTTTAAACCCTTAAAGCGACATTAAGAAAAAAAAAGTCTTAAGCGATAAAATCAATAAAAACTGGACTATTTCAATTTTAATTATTATTATTATTATATCGTAATGAAAATATGCACATAAAATATAGAATACCGTCCCGTGGCATCCGCCTTTGCGATATCGCAAATCTGGCTTCACCCGCGGTTCAATTTTCTGACGCTCTAGCCCAATTTTATTCCAGATATACTATCGATTTCGTACCTTTATAGCACTTCAAAGCTAGCATGCACTGGCGGTAGTATCTATCTCCAGCCTCTATCAGTTCGTCCACATCGGTATGAGCCAGATGTGCCGGAGTCTTCTCTTCCAGAAGAGCCCGACAGACGACTGCTATGCATCCAGTTTGAGAGCCTAGAAAGAAAAAAAATGTGTTAGCAGCCCCTGATACTCAAACTCAAATAATTTATTTTGTATAAACCCTGCGGGGGGGTGCATACAAATAGTTTTTTTTAATCTACTTTAACTACTAAGCTACCACCGAATCGAAACGCAGCCTCTACTGAGAAGATCCGGCGAAGAAACTCAGCGGGCTTGTCTTTTTTTATTTAATTCCATACGGTTTGAGGGAGCGCAACTATACAATAACTTACCAAATGAATTAAAGGAGTGCAGCAGGATTAATGTATTTATAACTAAACTTAAGAAATATATATACGAGAAATATTAATAAAACAGGAAATAATGACATACAAGGACTTGGATATGACTGGATAAATACGAAATTTGTGTAGTGTCTGAGACTCGATAACGACGTCAAAGTGATAATTATAGTCTTAAGTTTTCACATTATAATCTCATTTAAGTGAACTATGTATGTTCTTATGAGAAATAAAGTTCTTTAAACCTAATTCTCTTTCTCTTTTTTCCTTCCTATTCTTTTAATCATATTGTGTGGATACAATGTTTAGGTAACAATTAAATAGTTTACGATTTAGTGTGATGCCGTAAGACCGAGATATGAGACTAATGATGTTATTTATAAAGAGTGTCTAAAGGATTCCAGATGGGCCAGTCCCCACAAGCAGCACTCGTTCACGTGTATGACTACTGGAACAGCCATCACTCATCTCGACCATATTGAAGGGAAGGGAGTGACTCGTGCCAGACAGCCCCCGCATGCAAAGACATTATAGTGAGCATGACCAAACCAGAACACCAAAGACAGTGGTCAGATTGGATCTACAAAGCAGCAATACCCCAAGCTCGTCAGGCACGATACAATCAACTATCACTATGAAGTGTATGTGAATTATCTGCCTTGTTGTCAGAGGGGCCTTTACGGCTTCACCGGACAAGAGGGTGAGCGTACAATAAGCTCCAGCCTGAAGGACAAGGGGCAACTCGCTCAAGAGCGCAAAGAGGAATGGCTTCATCTTGGGCTGTCGCTATGGGGAAGGGTGTATGCTGTTTCCCCGATAGAAAAGCATCTTTTTGCAAAATGCTTAACCTGGGAATCAAACAAACATCGCCACGCCTATAAGTGGTAGAGGTGTACTGTGTACACCTACTTATATACCGCCGACAATGTTAAGTCTCCACGTAGTATGTGCCGAGCCTATTGTCATAATGCCGGGCAAAATTCCAGTTTCCGAACTACAACTTCGAAATTTTTAGATAAAAAAACCGTTCGTCCAACCTAGACCAACGAGTTATTCCTTGATATAGTAAGCAAAGAAAAAAGGCATTTATTTAGAGTAAAGGACAGGTCAGAGCACTATATTATCAAGTAACTAACCACAAGCAGTAGATGAATATCTCTTAGAATTGCAGCCGATGCTCCCCTGTAGCATCATCTTGTTCCTCTCAACTTGGCAGAAGTTATGCCAAATCTGAAATGGATAGAAATCTCTTCATGACAGCTTTTACGATTCAAAGGAAATTGTTTTGCGCCCATACATGATTTGCCCCAGAACCAACAGCAATGCAATAATATTTGTATGATTTCAAATCACCCATAAATTCTCTTAAGGCATTTATTTTACAAAATTCCGCAAAAAGTATTAGATTTTGAGGTTATAATTCAGTAGCCATTAATCATATGAGGTTATATTCAGTAACGATGTCGGCGACTTCGATATAAGTACTTGCAACATTTTGGTATATTCGTTTCAGATTGCAAATTTTCCATTAGTTACGGATATTTGCCATTATTTTAATAAAATAGATAAATAATGATGGCGTGGGTCGAATTTTTGTTGGTTCTGAGGCAATTTTCGACAATGTCATTGAGACATACATCGTCATTCCTACATTCCCCAAGCGAGGATGGTAGGTGTTACATAGTACAACAGCATTTTGCCAATGATTTTACCCAAAACGGTCGCCGATAAAACCTGGATGCGTATATCAAGCCGGTCGTCGGGGCGATCTTTAAAGGAAGTTTATGTCCAACAGTGGGCGTTTTTAGCTGATGATCTTCTTCTGATCGTATCGACGATAGGTGATAACCATCAATATTAAGAATCAGAAAGAAAGATCCTAGAGTAGACACCACGTATTAGCAAGCGCGATGGAACGGCCGCCTGCCAGATGGACCGACGATCTTGTGAAGATCGCAGGAAGTCGTTGGATGCAGGTGACATCGGACCGACTGCGCTGGAGAGCGATTGGGGAGGCCTATGTTCAGCAGTGGACAAGTATAGGCTGAGATGATTATGATGATCAATATTAAGAATCGTCTCATCATCAGCAGCAGCAACAAGCACAGGTTTCACCGGCAACCTTCACCAGTTCTTCAGATTTGCCTCACCCGTTTCAATTTGGATGCTTCGTAAAGTGGTTGAGTTAGCTCTTCGAGAGGAATCCTCATTCTTTTGGATCTTCGTCGTCGCCCTCTCTTGAATGGAGGCACCCATTTGCGGGTTGTTATTTTAGGCATTTCAACAACCTGGAAAAATTGATGCACATTATAAACATCGACAAAATATGCATAAAATTCATAAGCATAAATGAGGCGCTCAAAGTGTTGTGGTACAAAGATATTGTTACGACTTTAATACACTCCGATATCTCATGAACCCCTCATCGAGGGATGTTAATTTTAAAATGCAAAACACACCCTTAGGTCTCCTATCGATCCGTCAAGAAAGATCTAGAATCCGCGCTTAAGTGCTACAACATCTAGAAGGTTCCTCCCCTTTAATTATCGCCGGCGCGCGGTCGCGGTACACAAGTACCTACTTACTTGTTCACGTACAAATAGGTATGTAATAATAATACCGCTTTGTGAGGCGCGCCGTATATTGTTCGATGTACTTCCATCGATCTACTTAGAGGGTTTGCGTCCGTTCTAGAACTTTCATACGAGTATAAAAGGAACACAGAGTGCGGGGACGGACACAGTCTCTTTTCGAAAGCGACAGGGATCAAATCGAGATCAAGCGATCTAAGTGGAATACATCGGCGAACTTAGCAACGATATACGGATACTACGAGTGACTCAGCGACTTGGAAGCAGTATTTCGGGTACTAACAAGACTAGTACTAGTGTGTTAAGTACTTGTGTACTTGCATTCGACGTACTGTTTTGTGTGAACAGCGCCTAATAAAGAACTTCGCATGTTATTCGGCATTTATTGACCCCCGCAAACGTAACAATATTTATAGCGATCGCCAAAGTTAACCACCATTCAACTCTATCAGTCGGACATGAGTGACTGTTTGTGAAATTTCCATTTACGAAGATCTCTGTGCTTCGGAAGGCCCTTTAAGCCGTTGGTCCCGCCTACCATTTCATGTGGTAATCGTTAAGCCAGGTTGGAAGCTTAATAGGTGGCTCGTAAGTTCCACCAGCAGGTGGCACAAACCTCCCTGTCCCGAACCGCACTGGCTGCGCGTGATGGGATATGACCTTATATCTCTCACCTCGATTTGTGAGAAAAAACCTTTGCCCAATAGGAGAGCAGTATAGGATGATTTTCAATCGTATAACAAAAACTCTTAATGAACCTGGGGAAGAGTTGATTAGTACATGTTTAGAAATTTAGCTCTGATGTTTTGATGGTGATCATGTACAGATACTTACAATGGGTGGTGGTTTTTGCGGTGGAGGAGGGGGCTCCCAGGGTTTCGTATGTATCTTTACCTTGGTGATCTCTGGCCATCTTCGTTTGAACCGAGTCCTTCTGAGCATAGCTCTGTATTCTGCCTCTCTAAGAATGAATGAAGAAACATTCTTTTTATGGAATTATGCTAGGCAGTTTAGCCATCATATTGTATGAAAAGCCACACTAGCCAGTCTGGAATCTGCGGTAGTTTGTATAAAACTGGATGCATCTATGTATCTATGAGCTGTAAATCGTCCATTGCAGGTCAAAGGCCTCCTCAGAAATCGCGAAGCTGACCAGACTTAGGCTGTATGCATTCAGTTTTTATGAGCAACCTTTACCAGATCATCGTCCCATCTTGTGGGGGGCTAACCCATACTTTCGTATGGAGAGGGCACCTTGGCAAAACGACTTTTTATCAAAATATACTTTGTGCAGCGTTTCAAAAACCAGCTTCTATAGACCAAACATGAAGGAGCTGTTTTGTTTAATTAAGGAGTCCCTATGACCACCCTGCAGCTCCATCAATAAACCAGCTCTGACACCATGTTTGCAGTGTCACCAAGGTTACACAAATATGCCTATTATCAACTCCGTAACCAGCAAGTGCTTGCAAAATTTATTAGAAATCTTTAACCGTAAACAACTTAAATAAAATCCTGAAAATATTTAAAGAACATGGTCCTAAAACCCAAATACGAAGGCGCTAACTTAATGTTGAGGGGCAAATATCTCTTCCGGCTCCCTTATCAGTTCAGCTCCATAATGCCATATCGCTGCCGTAGTCATTTTGCCACAGATAGGCTATAGCATGGGGATAGCATAAAAAAAACTAATTACTCTCTCAGCATTTCTGAAGGAGTCTTCACTATCTCCTCAGGTTCAGGAGGGGGAGACTCATCCTTGACTTTCTTCCCACCCTTTTTATCGTCTTTAGGGGGTGGTTCTTTTGGTTTTTCATCTGTTTTCTTCTCTTCCTTCTTTGAGGGCGCGTCGCCCCCTGCTGCTGGTCTGAGAAGATAAGTATGAAGATAATTTAATAAATAATAATATCAGCCCTGTTAAGAAACTGTCCCACTGTTGGGCACGGGCCTCCTCTCGAACTGAGAGGGCTTAGGCCATAGTCCACCACGCTGGCCCAGTGCGTGTTGGTAAACTTCACACACTTTTGAGAAACATGCAGGTTTTCTGACGATGTTTTTCCTTCACCGTTAAAGCAAGTGATAATTAATTTTTAATACGCACATGTTTTCGAAAAGACAGAGGCGCGTGCCTGGGTTTGAATACAAGACCTCTGACTTTGCAGTTCAACGGTCTATCTAGGCTATCACTGCTTGTCAGATAATTTAATAATAATAAAAAAATACTAGTCCTAGGCAAGTCAAGAGTCCCCGTAACCGGCGAGCGTATATGAGACGAACTATGAGAGTTGGTGGAAGCCAGAGAGATATGTAAGGAAAGAACCTGTCGGAACTCTGTACTCTCTGCCTACCCTGGAAGGGATCTCAAATAGAATAATAAAATATCAGTTGAAAAATGAACAAAGTAATCCCTCTAGGGAAAATTGTATAGCAATAGTGAAACTATCGATAGTATGTTGATATTATCGTGACCTCGAAAAATAGTAAGGCTATAGATATTATCGATACTATATATAGTACAGCTCGGCCAAAACTATTGATTGTAGACAATACTCTCGATAGTATTAATAGTGTCGAATGTATTAAAACTAATACTATCGACTGTATCAATACTATCGTTAGTCTATATTGTTAAGACGATACTATCGCAGTTTACCACACTATTGATGGCACTATACTGCCAATAGTATTGATAACTATCGTTAGTACTGTCAGTACAGTAAGTCTGATTTCATACACCAACACTAACGGTAGTATCGATACTATTGGTACTATCGATAGCATTGGCCAATCTATACTATCTATAGAATCGATAATATCAATAGTACTATCGATATTGTACTATTTTTCAAGTTCAACTATCGACAGTTTTAAAACACTAGCGGCCGGTTTCAATAGTCCACTCAAGGATAGCTATGTCTACTACGGATAGAATTTTGACATATTCTGTATGGAAAAATCTGTCAAAATTCTACTGATGTAAGCAAGGCTCTCCTTGAGTTGATAAAGAAACCGGCCATAGATAATTTTGTTACGCCAAATAATCAACCTTTTCATTGACAGTTCAGTGTAAAAGTGAAAGGGTACGAAACGATCCATTTAAGGGACAATGATAAGGCGAGGCGCTCGTAGCGTTGTACGACCGCAGTGCTCTTACTGATCACCAACGGTAAACAGCTCGACTCAGTCTGAGGCGTGTGGCAGTTTGTAACATTTTCATATTGGAACGTCTCCGTGCTTCGGAAGGCACCTTAACGTGGCCCCGGTTCCCACTTAATGTGACAGTCGTTAAGCCACGTTAGAAGCCTTATAGGCGGCTTGATAAGTACCGCTAGCAGGTGGCCACTGCCTCCACCATACCGGGCTGGAATATGGCAGTACAGTATGGCATCCTCACTTTGCCACTCATTCCCTAAGAATAGAGCAGATTCAAAAATGGTTCCTTTACCATCTAACGTTTGCCATTGGTAAAGCCAAGCAAATAAAATCATACACGAATAGACTAGAATACTTAAAGATCAGCCCGTTATCTAAACGTAGAGATTATCTAGACCTAAAGTTTCTATATAAGCTTATGCATAATAAATCGACGCACCTATACTACTTAGTCTAGTCAACTTTAGAATCCCAGCTAGATACCCGCGAGGCGTAATCACTCTGCTTGTTCCTTCCGACGTACCGTCCTAGGGAGCAATTCACCAATTCCCAGAATCTTCCAACTTTACAATAGCGTCAGCTCATGATGCGACATATATCACCAGTCCTTGGTTCAATTTTGTAAGTGTATCAATTATACTTTTGAACCTGAACGCATACACAGCACTCATGGTGGCTCCATGTTATAAGTTAGGTATTTGATTTATTGTTATATTCTGTATTTACTTGGTTATGTCATTGAAAGTTTAGTTTGAGGTTTAGTTTTAAGTAATTTTGTGTCTTTTTTCTATTTTTATTGTAATTTACACTCCTTTAAATGCATGCGGTGTTCGCCTTTAAAGGTTGCACATCATGTTATAACTTTATCTAGTTTGTTTGATGAAATTGACTGTTGTAGTAACCAATGGTGGACCTAAATAAATAAATAAAATAAAAAATACCGAAATGGGTCCGTGAAAAACAAACCTACGCCCATATCTTCGAAGATGAAACTATAAAGTTCTAAGTAGAAAAATGTGAAATATATCTTACTCTTTCTTCGTAGGCATTTCCTAATGCGTAGACTGAATCAGGTGTTAAAATCCAGTGTCTATTTAATATTAAGCAGACATTTAAAAATCTTTCTAGATATGATTTCCTCTGAAAAAGAACATAAAATAATACTTAGACAATTCTTAAATAAAAAGGAGGTGGATATGTCAGCCTTTGTGAGAACCGAACATGATGAGTGTGTGGATGAATCATTTACCCAAAGGCATTTACAACTTCACCGTCAAGAGGGCGAGCTTGCATCAACTAACTTCCACCCGGAAGGGCAACAAGGAACTAGCTCTAGAGCACCTTAAGAAGGAACGGCCTTGGCTTGAGCTATCGCTATGGGGGAAGGCGTAAACGTGTCTCGCCGTGATGCTCGGCACCGGCCGGCAGACAAGGGATTCTCCGACCTCGCCGTCGAGATCTATGTCTAATCCTGTGAAACCGAACATGGATAAGAAATATTTACAACAGGGTTAGCAGAGACGGTGCAACAAGACATGCCGAGCAATTTGTCGCCTTAGGCATGAGACAACCTTTATGTGTCACGTGCTTACATGACATGCTTTGACAAAAGTTGGACACGAGATAACTCGTCATCTATCTGTCATCCTGCAAGGGATCTGGCGGGATAATGTATAGATAGATAATATTAATAATTAATAATTGTATCGTTTTTAACAGACTTCAAAAAGGATGAGGTTCTATATTCTTCTGTATGCATATTTTTTTTAAGTATGCTCACCGATATTTCCGTCAATTGTGGACCGATTTTGATGATTCTTTTGGCATTGGGTTTAATATAACTCCAAGGTGGTCCCATTTTAATTTTATCGGCATTGGACCTTGGCCTCGAAGACACACCAGGAAACTTCTTAACGACATACAATACGAATGTGTAGATTGAAATATTATGGGTATTACGTCAATCCTATAGGTACCCCTACTATAGAACTAAGCAGAATAATAACCGACTTCAGAAAAGAAGGAGATTTATAATTCATTTGTGTTTCTTTATAACTTCCTTGGTGATAAACCGATTTTGATGGTTCTTTTTGCATTGGGTTTAATATAGTTCCGAGGTGTACAATCTTTGGCAGGATAGATAGAAACGGTTTAAATCAGCCATTTTACCGATAATTTTATAATAAATTGATAAACTGGTAATCCTGCTCCAAAAGAAGTTAAAATTGATCTACAACGAAAGTTAACTACTTTTTAAGTTGATTTGACACTTTTGCAAAACTTAGACCACGGCACGGGACAGGGCACGGGAAAAAGTTTGTGTTAATTTGTGATTTTGAAAGAAAGATAGTTTAAGCTGATATAATTATTTGTATGATAATAAATGTTTGGTTGGCCGTGTTAATATCCAGATCGGCGGAACCAATTTTAAATGGACTATCATAGAAAAATGGGATATTTTTGCTTCTGCATATTAAAACGGCTGAATGAATTTTAAACAAAATTAAGGTCGAAGAATCCCTTGCCTGCCGGTCGGTGCAGAGCACCACGGCAAGACACCTAATATATGCCCTCGACTGCCCAAGCCGAGGCCGTTCCTCCTTGAGGCGCCCTTGAGCTAGTTGCCCCCTTGCCCTTCTGGCTCGAGCGTAGTAGTTGCACGCTTGCCCTCTTGTCCGGTAAAGCTGTAAATGCCCAGCGGCGATAGGCGAAGATCATTCACAGACACACGCACACTTAGTATGGAACTGTCGTAGGTCTTGGAGTAATTGGAGTAAATAATTTTGACGGACGATTTAGCGCAGTGGTTAAGAGCTTAAGCCGCTCTGCCCACTGCGTCTAATAGTCGCGGGTTCGAGTCCCGCACGGGACAAATCTTTGTGTGATCCACAATTATTTGTTCCGGTCTGGGTATTTGTGTATGTAAATTTTCATGTTTGTAAACGCACCCACGACAGGAATAAATCATAGTGTGGGGCTACGTTTAAAAAAAAAAAAAAAATGCTATCTTGGAAAGCCCTACTTACCTATGTCAAATTACAAAACAAAAGCGGGCGCAGTCGCGGGTAAGAGCTAGTAGATAATAAAATCTTATTATTCTCGAATTGTTTAAACATTGTCTTAGTGCACATTAAGCAGAGATGGGCAAAATGTAATCAGATTAATAATTACCCTGCGTGATAATATATTAATGATTAACGATTATAATTATAATTATCTTCAGCGTTTCCCATTACACATTTCAATCAATCAATCAGCCTATCGTAGTCCACTGCTGGACATAGGCCTCTCCTAACACGCGCCATTGCACACGGTCCTCCGCCTTCCGCATCCAGTCTGTCCCAGCGACCTTTATGAGGTCGTCGGTCCATCTAGCTGGGGGCCGTCCTACTTTACGCTTACAAAGTCGCGGTCTCCTCTCTAGGACACGCTTGCTCCATCGGCCGTCGGTACTTCTGCAGATGTGACCAGCCCATTGCCACTTTAGCTTACTGAGTCTGCGAACTATGTCGGTAACTTTGGTTCTTTGTCGGATTACCCCGTTACGAATTTTATCCTTCAAAGAGACGCCGAGCATAGCTCGCTCCATAGCCCGCTGTGCAACTTTGAATTTTTGGACTAGTCCCACTGTGACTGTCCACGTCTAATTAATTACACATTTAATTTTAAAAAAATAAATAAAAAAACTGCCTCAGTCCAGTGGAAAAGCGCATCGCTTTGTGATCACGAGGTCCTGGGTTCAAATCCTAGGTCGGACAAATGAAGTTTTACTAACGAAAACTTTTCAATATGAGTCCGAAGTTTGGAATTGTGCCCGGTATATGGCAATAGGCTCGCCCCCTAAAACATGGGACCTAACATCGTCGGCGAAGAGTGGGTGTACTCAGTACACCTTTGCCACCCCCGCTTGAGGAATAAAGGTGTGACAGTGTTTACACTTTTAATCTTGAATCATAATTGAATATTACAAAGTGCAATTGAAGTCATTAATTTGATTACATTTTGCCCATTCGAACGTGTCACGTCAAGCGCCTGGCATAGAGAACTGGAGTTTGTGCAACTTAACTGTTGCTACAAATAATAAGCTGGTGTCTTCTCTGGTCATGATAACTCAATGGGCGAAATATGACTAACTCTCACCTCGATTTAACAAAAGGTCTTTGCCCAGCAGTGGACAGTACATACTAAAGTATCACCAGTTTCGGCAGAAAGTCGCTGAGAGATGTCGTCAATTTGTTTTAATCTCCCAAACATGTGTTATTTCGAATTATATTATGTAATATTGGTGGAATATTAACTATTATGTATTCATATATGTGCATGAGTGAAGGTGATAAAGTGATAAAACGTGCCTTTTCGATTTTCCCCAAAGCGGCCGGCACAATTGGTATGTAAAGTATCCACCGCTTTACTATCCCGGGCGGGGTACTTCATTAATTTTATTATCATTGTTGTCATCAAGTTCATCGGAGAGTTGAATTAATTTAGAAACTTAATCTTACAAACATAATTATCTCACTGGACTTAAAATTAGTGTGAAGCCATGGCATAAAGAAGACGAAAGAGAAAGTATCATAAATATCTGCTCACTACCAACTCAGAGTAAGTTACCTACCTACTCTATGCTACCAGTGCAAACCAAAGAATCATCTTCACAAGGAGCGTAGTGGTTGCACGCTCGCCTTTAAGTCCGGTGAAGCTGTAAAGGCCTCGCGGCCAACAGCGTACATCATTCACACACACACACACACACGCCGGGACACAAACTAGGGTCTTCATGATTACAAGCCAAGCATTCAACCAATCTGCCAAAGCTTTTTCTATAATAAATGTTTTTTCTTACCCGTTCCTTCTTTTTGCAATTTTTTTTTTGTTTATATTTTTTATTTATTAAGATTTTTTTAGTACAATTTACACGACATATTTATATTTTGAGTTGTCCATGGATATGACGGTTTTTAATAGATTTTATTTTTGAATTACGAACTTGCATTTTCTTTTAGCCAGTATTAAATAGTTGAGCAAAAAGATCTGGCTGTTTAACCCAATTATTATTTCAAATCTGTCTCGTTGGTTCAGTGGCGGATTTTCCGGCTAATCCTAAATCGGAAAAGTATAATTTTTAATCTAAATAAGGTAGCAGTCCGGTGCCCCATATAATGATACAGTAGATACGCCTCTGCTATTTCCGTTTAAGGAATAAGTCAATCCCACTAAAAACATTTTCATGTAAAATGTTGCCAAGACGAGACCAGACCGCATTGTCAAAAAGTTATCAGATCTCATATAGAGCCAAGCTACAAGCCCTAACTTGTACCTATAAGTATCTAGGGCATTACGGCACCGACGACCTTAGCGATCAAGTTGTCATTGAGCGGGAGCGCAGGGTCGATGGTTTTGATGCTATCTGGAGAAAACGAACTGCCAACTTATTTTTTTTTAAAACACGCTAGGATTTATTTCTGTTTCATGGGTGCGTTTACAAACATGAAAATTCACATACACAAATACACACACAGGAAAAAATAATTGTAGATCACACTAAGATTTGTCCCGTGCGGGAATCGAACCCGCGAATATTAGACACTGGGCGGAGCGGCTTATGCGCTGAATCGTCCGTCGAATTGAAGCGCAGCAATAATAGTATTCGAAAAGTAATAGTTGAACAATACGACTCCTTTATAGTGGACAGGTTAGTAAAGAGGGTAAACTCTCCACTCGTGTGTGTGAATGATCTACGCTGTTGGCGGCGGGGCCTTTACAGCTTCACCGGAAAAGACTCTCCACTCTTCACATATTTAAATTAGAGGACGGTTATATACACGCTGAACTGATCAGGTAATGGTATCTAATTTTAATTGATATGTGAATTGTGGTATTATATATATAAAATTCTATATTTAATTGTGTCTATGTTCTTAATAATTAGGCATTAAGATTACTAATCGATAATGGACCATATGTTGTTTGATGAAAAAAATAAATAAATTGGAAATTGAAAAAATACCATGGTTTAGATAAATGTTTAGTAATAACAAAACGTAGACAGTCAGCTGACCTCGGTGAAAAAATGTGGCTAGATATGAATATTTTACCCACATTGGGTGTATTTTTTCTTGGTTCACTATCTGTGTAATAAAATATAGCAAATATGTATTTTAACTCCTCTTCCCACCTTCTTCTCTTTCGATTGCTTTCATACTACAGATGACTGAGTTCGCAATCATTCTATGTAAATATTTATTTATTTATTGGCAATTACAATAAAATCTTCTTAGGATGAATACTGCTGTTCATTCTATTTTATGGGCCTCGAACTCGACCTATTAATGTAGATTTTCAGTGTTTAGTTCATACCACAGTAAAGATTTGAAGACACTTTTTATTATAAAATTCTATGCATACATCTAAAAATAGCTTATTATCTATCTAGGTATATCAATACACACGATCTCTTGCAGGGTAGGCTTATACGTACAAAAAACGGCAATAACGTAATGCAGGTCAATGATATGATTTTTTTATTACTTATTTTTATTTCAATTTCGGGAATATAAGAATTCAAAGGTAGGCAACACTGCAGCTGTCATACCTGCAAAAATATCATTCGTATTTCATTCATTCATTCAAAGAACTGACTGTCTGCTGTCAGTTACACAACGTCAAAGAAATTTTATCACGGAATAATTTTATTATTTCTTTTGTAAATAATACTTTTTAGATATATTTAAAATAATGTCGGACAACAAGGATGTGGTTCAAAAGGACACTGATCCCGAATTGGATGACTTATTGGACAGTAAGTGGCACTAATTAAACAAATTACAACACGACATGTTGGTATTACACAACTCTTAACCTATATGTACTGAATAATGTAAATATTCATTTAAATTAATTATTCTGAAGGACAAAACAGCGACATTTTGTAGTTTGGTAGCCTTAATAACTTGTAATACCATGTACTAAAGCTAGAATTTTATTTCAAAACCCAAATAGCGAAGTCCTACATTTTGCGGAAATTAGATGGAATTTGACCCAAAAATAGCTTTAAGATCAATTTTCCGTAGCATGGATGTTGTGACCTATTTACCCGCGTGGTTGTCTGTATGTCTAGTTACCGGAAGTGGGATTATAGGGTATTTTCCTGTAGATATTGTTCAAGGCAATTGAAGGACCTATGAATGTATTTATAATTATTGTCCGACCGAACCTTCGGCTTCGCCCAAAACTACCACCTTCGGCCAAACATTTGGCTTCAAAATGGGCATAGGTTTTGGCTGAAGCCAAAGTTTTCTAGCAAGCACAAAATTGAAGGAAATTTTATGATTTATGAGAGTGCGAAGGAAAAGGCGATGCGCAGGGTGCAGGGGTCACATTGCGTTGTGTCGCCCGCCGCCATTGCCAGTAAATAACCAAATAATAATAAAGTAGTGCTTATGCACATTTTGATTATGTAATTAAAAGATACAACATTATTGAGGTTCAAAGCAAAACTCTTATTTTCATGATACCCACTATACATTTACAAATATAATAATTATCAAACTGATGTGGGTATGTTCATACATATTAATCATCAATATTATTTTAGAGTTATCATGTTAACCACTAGCAGTAATTTTAATCATCTTGTTAATAAAAACAACTTAACTTTTTTTAAATTTAGCCAATCATGAACAAAATTTCTTAGAGTTATTAAACCTTCAGCTTCAGCCAATTTAAGCGATGGCATATTAATCGGCTTCGGCTAAAAATCAACCTTTGGTCAGACTCTAAATATAATGTATCAAACTTAGCTCAGAAATAAATATATGAGAATAATTTGTGTGAAATTAATTTATTAGAACTCTGTACTCTCTGCCTACCCCACAAGGAATCTGGCGTGATGATATAGATAAGAATAAGAATAATTTTATTGTTGAAAAAAACTTAGCAACTAAGTGACATTATCTAAGAGCCCCAAACTAGACGAAAAGTGTGTATCTAAGGACCCCATGGAGTTAAACTATGAGTAAACTTAATATAGTTACAATTACTAACGTGAGCTGATAGATAGATAGATAGACATCCTCTTCAAAACATCGCCCTCCCCAAAAATCATTACAATTTGCTCGGCTGATAATGACAATACTAGTCTAGTACATACAATACTTTTTTATTTTACAATACAATCGATTTATTTCCAAAAACAAATTGATTATGTAGTAAAATTCGATTTTTTTTGTTGCTCGTCGAAATAATTTAAGAAGTAGATAAAATTTCTCTTTGCTATCATAAAATAATTATAGAGAAGGTTAAAGAATAAGTGTTGAGAAATGATTACCGAGTACTCGTAAACAGTTTCTGGATTTGTGCACGATGTTATCTGCTATCAAAAATAACCTTTCAGCTGGAGCAAATGATATGATTAATAAATCGATTAATATAATCCCTTATTGGGTAATAGATTAAAAAAAAACAAAAATCATTCAATATAATTCATTTGTTCCAAAAAAATCGTTTATTTTTACAAGCCTAGCAAAAACCTAAGTTTTCCTTTCCTCATCCCAGGTGCCCTGCAAGACATGACGAAAAAACCTGAAGAGAAGCCAGCGGGAGAGGGGTCCGAGGAGTTGGCTCAAAATATGTGGAGCGAAGAGTTCATCAAGGAGGCGGCAGCACAGTTTGAAAGCAACATGTCTGCAATTCTGAGCAGCTTTAGTGGAGTACCAGGTGAGTTGTGGGAAAGTTTGGATCACTGGCTCAGTGAACTGAGCCGAACTTAGCACAGCTTGGCCCACTGACTAGAAATACTATCTTCATTTTGCAACTTCACCAAACGTCATAACTGATTTATCCAACATGTTTGTCCAACTAACTTGGCCTGCTATCTGGGCTCACTGGCTCACCAACCTCGCCCTGGTGTTGTGAAAACGCTCGAGTCGGCGCTTAAAACGCTCGCGTCTTCTACGTGTTTCAACGCTCGTGAGCGTCGACTCCGCGCTAAATGCTCGACTTCAGCGCTTAGTTTTACAACCCCGCCCATCGTCTTCGTCCGACGACTTGGCTTACTGACTTAGGGCACTGATTGGGCTCACTGACTTAGCTAACTGTCTTAGCACACCGACTGAGCTTACAACTTGACTGAGTTGTCTCTGAACTTGTGGAGCGAGGAGTTCATCAAGGAGGTTCTCTGTTCGAGAGCAACATGTCCATGATACTAAACAGCTATAGTAGAGTGCCAGGTGAGTTAGGGATAGCTTGTCTCACTGACTAAATCAACCAACTTTATATAGCACTCCACCTATTTATATGCACAACCAATTTGTCCAACATGCTTATCCAATTAATTGACCAACCATCTGGGCTCACTTTCTGCGATACTGAGCAGCTTTAGTGAAGTTCCAGGTAAGTTGAGAGTAACTTTGTCAATGGATAAGAACTACCAACTTAGGCCATCAATAACTCGAATCGATTTGTCCAACACACTTGTCCGACTGACTTGGCCTATTAAGTAGAACTAGGTACCAATTTCATTTAATGAATTGGCTGTTTGTCCAACTGATGTGGCCTACTGACTTGGGTACCAATTGGGCTTACCAACTTCGCCCAATGACTTGGGTCACTGACATATCCAAACGATTTTTCCAACAGCCTTGGCCCGCCGACAGGCTTGAACTATCAACTTTGCCTACAGACTTGGCCCACGGGTTTGGCTCAGCAAACCCGTGGGCCAAGTCCAAATGGTAGCTAATTTGTGCTGCCTACTTTAAGGATGGGACTTATCTGAGTGTATTAATATTTTGATTTTGTTCACAGAGGACCAAATAACACAAGAACAAATTGCGCAGACCTTCACAAAAATGGCGGGTTTGTATATTTTTTTAGTTATTGGGTTATTGGGCAAGTTTGAATGTCACTTTTTTGTGTCTTGTTGGTTTTTGACTATAGCGATAAAGTGTTGCAATTTTAACGCGAAAATTTTGCCGTTATTACACGCATATCGCAGCGATCAAAGCGAAATATACAAGATGTAATATAATAAACGCAAGACCTGAAAGTACTTTGTTTTAAATTGATAGCTGAATTGATTCCAACCGTTCGTATTGTATCTTACATATTTTTTAATTTGTAAAAAATCCTGTTACTTCTTTAGCGCACTATAATAAACTAAATTTATTTCAAATGCATTTCTAAAACGTATTTCTCAATACGCAGACGTACACTTACAAGTTTCATTGTTAATTGGGGTATAAAAGTGCTTAAAATGGGGTAAATCATTTTAAATTTTTGAAATTTGGTTTCAGTATCGAATTTGTGAAGCAATTATCTCATCGGGGTGTCTGAGGTGTTGCGTTATTTACGATACATCTTGTATATTAATGCGAAAGGACCAACCTACTTAGTTATGACTGCATCTATCTATATTATTACGCCAGACTCCTTGCGAAGTTGGCATACAGACTTCCAATGACTTTATCATGTTTATCCTTCTTCTTCTGGTGCCTCTCCAACTAGTGAATGTTGGCTTTCAATTTTTGGAATTCGTCCATATCCCGTGCGGCACGGAGGATCTGTGCCGCGCTAGAAATTCCCGGCCACTCCCGGATGTCATGGAGTCACGACTTCTTTCTGCGACCTATACGCCTTATACCGGCAACTCACAAGGTCTTGTAAAACTCCAAAAACGGGTTTTAGAGTGAGGACCATGAACTGGCAAACACAGTGTAGGACGCCCTCCCCGCCAGATATGGAGTGCCGACATACGTCGGATAGCCGGCAGGAACTGGATGCATAAAGCCGAGGATCGGGCTCTTTGGCGCAAATAGGAAGACTCCTATGTCCAACAATAGACTAATTTGGGCTGATGATAATGATGATGATTAATGACCTGTCTATCCATATCATCACGCCAGATCCCTTGCGGGGTAGGCAGAAAGTACAGGGTTCCAACAGGTTCTTTCCTTACATGCCTCTCTGGCTTCCTACACTCTCATAGTTCGTCTCCTACACGCTCCCCGGTTACGGAGACTCTTGAATTGAGGTCTAAAATTACTTCTATACTAATATTATAAGAGGAAAGATTTGTATGTTTGTAACGAATAAACTCAAAAACTACTGAACCGATTACAAAAATTCTGTCACCATTAGAAAGCTACCTTATCCAGAAGGTAGGGTAGGTGGCGCTGTTATCGACCGGGTACGAAGTCCCGGGAAACTGCTAGTAGCTAAAAACCTTGTCATGGAGTATTATCTATATTTTCAGAAGCGGCAGCACACGTTTTAAAACCTGAGGAAGCCGCCCAGGCCCCACCAACAAGCGACCCCGCAGCACAAGAGAAAATTGACGAGGTAATTAATTATTTAAAATATACAGAAGAATTGCCTTAAAGGGAAGTTCCAGTGTCGGTCGAAACTAAACACACCGTCACGCCTATAATCCCCAAGCGGTGGCGGCAGAGGTGTACTGAGTACACCCACCTTTTGCCGACGATGTTAGGTCCCATGTAATATGGGGCGGGCCTATTGCCATAGACGAGGCACAATTCCAGTCTCCGGATTTGTACTGGGAGGTTTTCGTTAGAAAAACTACACATGTCCGATCTAGGATTTGAACCCAGGACCTCGTGATCACAAAGCGACGCGCTTTGCCTCTAGACCAACACCAGTCAACATCAAATCAACAACAACAAATATATTATTATTATATTATTATCCAACAGGTGTCCGCAGCGATATCGGAGACTCTCAAGAATTTGAATACGAATACTGAGAATCTACAAACTCCGTTTTCAGAACAAGACTTAGCCAATATGTTCAACAACATTAACTTTGCCGAGGGATCACAGGTGAGGCAGTCAAATATCCACACTAATATTATAAATATATTATCTATCTATTTATATCATCACGCCAGCTCCCTCGCGGGATAGGCAGAAAGTACAGGGTCCCAACAGGTTCTTTCGTTACATACCTCTCTGGCTTCCTCCACTCTCATTGTTCGTCTCATACACACTCGCCGGTTACGGAGAGTCTTGACTTGCCCTTCAGATAAGACACGGTCTATTTTGTCTATAAATAATGTTAGCCCTATTTATACATTTATAGACTAAAGTTTTTAGTCAATGTGTATTGCCAGTGGTGACATACGGATCAGAGACGTGGTCTCTTACAATAGGTCTCATAAAAAAGCTCAGAGTTCCTCAGCGAGCTATGGAAAGAGCTATGCTCGGCGTTTCTCTACGAGATCCGTCACGCCTATATTCCCCAGAGGGGGTGGCAGAGGTGTACTGAGTACACCCACGTTTCGCCGACGATGTTAGGTCCCATGTAATAGGGGGCGAGCCTATTGCCATATACCGGGCACAATTCCCGACTCCGGACTCATACTGGGAATTTTTCGTTCGAGATCGAATCAGGAATGAGGAGATTCGTAGAGGAACCAAGGTCACCGACATAGCCCTCACGATAAGCAAGCTGAAGTGGCAATGGGAGGGCCACATAGCGCGAAGATCGGACGGGCGTTGGGGCAGAATGATTCTAGAGTGGAGATCACGTATTGGCAAGTGCAGCGTAGGACGACCGCCTGCCAGATGGACCGACGATCTTGTGAGGAGCGCAGGAAGTCGTTTATTACTGACTGAACAGCTGACGCTGTCGCATGCAAGCGACCGAGTGCATCTATATGTATACATACCAACACGTCTGCCACCCCGCTTGGGGATTATAGGAGTGGCGGTGTGTGTGTCTGTATAATTAGTCATCATCATCATCTCAGCCTATACTTGTCCACTGCTGAACATAGGCCTCCCCAATCGCTTTTCAGCGTAACCGGTCCGACGCCACCTGCATCCAACGACTTCCTGCCATTTTCACAAGATCGTCGGTCCATGGGCAGGCGGTCGTCCCACGCTGCGCTTGCCAATACGTGGTCCCCACTCTAGAATCTTTCTGCCCCAACGCCCGTCCGATATTCGCGCTATGTGACCTGCCCATTGCCACTTCAGCTTGCTAATCCTGAGGGCTGTGTCAGTAACCTTGGTTCTACGAATCTCCTCATTCCTGATTCGATCACGTAGAGAAACGCCGAGCATAGCTCTCTCCGTAGCTCGTTGGCACAACATTATTAATGCAAGACCTGAAAGAACGAGTTTGTTCTAAATCGGAATCTGTATCAACTCCAACTATTTTTAAAGATGGACGGACGATTTAACGTAGTGGTTGAGAGCTTGAGCCGCTCCGCCCACTGTGTCTAATAGTCGCGGGTTCGATTCCCGCACGGGACAAATCTTTGTGTGATCCACAATTATTTGTTCCGGTCTGGGTATTTGTGTATGTGAATTTACATGTTTGTAAACGCACCTACAACACAGGAATAAATCCTAGTGTTTTTTAAAAAAAAAAAAAAAAATTAATTTTTTTTTATTTAAACAATGCTGTCACTTTTTCTAATTATTCATAGCATTACGGCTATTTTAAATGTATTTCTATTAAAAAAATGGTAGAAAACTCCTTAAAATTGGAAGTCCAAAAAAGAAAACATTTTGGGCGGATCCGAATCCTAAATTCGGATCCAGGACTCTTTGTCCAACCTGGGATTCGAACTCGGGACCTCGTATTTATTATACTATTGTTTTAGGACGGCAACATGTTCGTTCCCTTCATGCAAGGCATGATGCAATCTCTACTCTCAAAAGAAGTCCTCTACCCTTCGTTGAAGGAACTCGTAGAGAAGTATCCGGCTTGGCTTGCTGAAAACAAGGGCAAGATCGAACAGGCAGAGTATGAGAGGTGAGTATTGGCATACACCATATAATTGTATTGCGACCGCGGTGTTCACACCGATCACCAAGGTTAAGCAGCGTTCGACTCGGTCGGCCTGAGATGGGTGACCGTTTGTGGCATTTCATATTCGAGCGTCTCCGTGCTTCGGAAGGCACGTTAAGCCGTTGGTCCCGGTTACCACTTAATGTGGTAGTCGTTAAGCCGAGTTGGAAGCCTTAAAGGCGGCTTGATAAGTTCCAACAGCAGGTGGCCACAAACGTGCCTCCACCAATCCGCACTGGGTCCGCGTGGTGGAGTATGACCCAATCTCTCTCACCTCGATTTGTGAGAGAAGGCCTTTGCCCAGCAGTGGGCAGTATAGGCTGATATTATTATTATTATATAATTGTATACAACCTGTAACATAATAAACGCGAGACCTGAAAGTAGTTTGTTCTAAATCGGGAACTGAATTGATTCCAACTAATTTTAATGTAGCTTACATTTTTATTAAATTTGCAAAAAATGCTTTTACTCCTTCGGTGTGATATAAAAAAATAATTGAGTTCTTACATTTACGCGAATATTACACATGAAATAAAATTATTTTACGGATTTTATCGCGGTTTATTTTTGATTTTTAGTTCCCTACGTTTCGAGTGCTTTGCAACTATGCCTTTTGGACGTCTAACACCTCAGTCCCTCCCGTGGCCATGGGTGCTGCAAAGCACTCGAAACGTCGGGAACTAAAAATCAAAATTAAACCGCGATAAAATTTATTCTTGATTTATAGCAAAAAGAAGATTCCAAATGCATTCCTAAAACGTATTGCTCAAAACGCACACATACACGTACAAGTTTCATTGTTAATTGGGGTATAAAAGTGCTTTAAAAAAGAGTGAAAAACTTTAAATTTGAAAATTTGGTTTTCGTATTGTATTTATGAAGCAATTCTCTAATTGGGGTGTCTGAGATCTTGCGTTTATTATGTTACGCCTTGTATGTATGACAGAAGAAAGAATGACAAAACAGATATACAATGCGAAAGCGGAAGGATATAGGTACCGGGGAAGACCTTTTTTTCTTGGGGAAAATCCTGCATAGGACTTCCGCGAGCCTCGGGGGAAGCTCGCGTGGCGTGTTGCATTCCTACCGACTAAAACCCCAGGGTGGCCGACATCAGCACCTTGGAGGGGCTCTGTTTCCTCCGTATGGAACGCACAGGTGCCTCTCTTGTGACGCACTCTCACGAGCCCGCCATCGGAAGGAGACTTGATTACACGCTCCCCCCCCCCCCCCCCCCCCCGATGCAGTGCTCACGGGGACGTGGGCCACACCAAGCCGCCGTCCTTCTCAGGGTTGCTCGTGAAGGACGCTCAGGGCCCCCGCCCCTTGCGTCCGCGACCCCGAAGGCCCCCTGCTGATGTTGTTGCAAGGGGGGGGGGGGGCATAGCCCGTATTCTTAAGCCCCGGGCTATTGGGCTGGGGGGCTGGGCGGGATGTGCCTCCGCCTCGGCGCCGTTGCCTTCGTACCGGGGAAGGCCTAGACTATCTTACTATGATCAAATAGACCGAGTCTTATCTGAAAGACAAGTCAAGAGTCTCCGTAACCGGCGCGCGTGTATGAGACGAACTATGAGAGTGGAGGAAGCCAGAAAGGTCTGTAAGGAATTAACCTGTTGGAACTCTGTACGCTCTACCTACACCGCAAGGGATCTGGCGTGACGATATTGATAGATAACTAGACTCTGTAAGAAAGGGTATTACAAAATTTCGGATTATCTTGACGATAAAACAGATCGGGTTTGAGCATCTCCTCAATCAGCAACATTAATATACCTATCTATCTATAACCTCACGCCAGATCCCTTGCGGGGTAGGCAGAGAGTACAGAGTTCCAACAGGTTCTTTCCTTACATACCTCTCTGGCTTCCTCGACTCTCATAGTTCGTCTTATACACGCTCGCCGGTTACGGAGACTCTTGACTTTTCCATCAGATAAGACTCGGTTTATTTGGTCGTGGTAAGATAGTCTAGGTCTTCCCCGGTACCTGCATACTTCCACTTTCACATTGTATATCTGTTTTGTCATTCTTTCCTCTGGCATTCTTTCTATATGCCCGAACCAACGGAGCATGCCCTTTCTCATCGTTACACCGATACTATCTTTCATACCTACTCGCTGTCTTACTATGCTGTTGCTAATGCGGTCGGTCAGCTTCACTCCGCACATCTTCCGCAGAGCTCGCATTTCTACCGCATTTATCCTACTTTCATTCTCCTTCTTACATACCCAGCTCTCGCTACCATATAACAGCGTTGGGACAAGAACTCCGTTATGTATGGCCAGCTGCGCCTTATGGCTTAAGTGCCGGCTCCCGAGTAGCTTTCCCATCGCACCATTCACTCTGTTCCCTGCACTCACTCTTCTCTCTATGTCAGCGGTGTATTTCCCATCCTTACTGAAGACGCATCCAAGATATACAAACTCATTCACTTGCTCCAGCACATCGTTACCAACCACAATCCTTACATTCGTTCTGGTTTCTTCCCTTTCAAAAACCATAATCTTGGTTTTCTTCACATTTAAGTGTAAGCCATTGATCATGCAGTCGTCTTTCATAACTGTGACTAGTGTTTGCAGATCAGTGGCTGTTGGCGCTATTGAAACCGCGTCATCTGCATAAAGTAGATGGTTTACCACTAAGTCACCCATTTGTACACCTTCATTCATCGCTTTCAGTCTTTGAAGACTTTTGTCCAGATATATTATAAACAGTCTAGCGGACAACACGCAACCCTGCTTGACGCCGATTTTAACGTCAAACCAGGGTGACCTGTTACCACCCACCCGTACGCATGCCTTGCAGTCCACATAAGTGGACTGGACGGCTCGCAACAGAGTGCCATCTATACCATACTCTGGCAAAATGTCCCAAAGTCTCTTTCGCACAACTCTGTCAAATGCCTTCTCCAGATCTACAAAACCGCAGAAAACCTTCCGCCCCACTGCCAGATGCTTCTCTACGATGTTGCGGAGTGAGAAGACTTGATTCGGATGTATAATACAATTTCGAAAAACAAAATAATTTTTTTATCAGAAAGGCAAAATTAAATTAAAAGACTAGCCCGCTGAGTTTCTCGCCGGATCTTCTCAGTGGAGGCCGCGTTCCGATCCGGTGGTAGATTTAATAATTTTGACGTTTGTGAGTGCTATTGTATTGGCCAATGCAAATAAATGATTTTTGACTTTGACTTTGATAGATAATTTAATAAAAGGCGGTTAAGATCAGTCCCATTATTTTACAAATAAAAACAATCAAAATTATCTTTTTTTTTTTAACTTTGCCCCACTAGGATTTATTCCTGTATCGTGGGTGCGTTTACAAACATGAAAATTCACATACACAAATACCCAGACCGGAACAAATAATTGTGGATCACACAACGATTTGTCCCGTGCGGGAATCGAACCCGCGACTATTAGACACAGTGGGCGGAGCGGCTAAAGCTCTTAACAACTGCGCTAAATAGTCCGTCATTACATTATCTAAGTAATTCATTTTAAATCTAACTAAATCGACTACGGTCACGATAAGTAGGTAATTAAGGTAGGTTATGCAATACTCGTTCTTAAAATAAGATTGACAGTTATTATAAATATGTTTAATCCATGACACAATTATCACAACTAGTGGTCGCCCATTGGTCGAAATTCGACTAGAATTAATTTAAATTATAAGTTTGAACATTATTAAGGTTCTATTGTCAAAGACTACACTTCTATAATCACAGATTTCGCCAAGGCCACACTATTATTTTGCCTATTTTTTTTTCAAACAAATTATATGAAATTTAAATTAAAAAAAAACATTGACATACATATTTCGATAATTTAATTAATGATACAAAACTTCTCTGTAAACGATGTTTTTTGTTAAAACTCTTTAATCGTTTGACATTCAGTAAGACTATAGACAAATAATATTAAAAACAAACAATAATAATCTATTCTCAATTTGAAGTGTATTGTGTCAAATACATGGTAGTGTGTGTAATGTGTTTTTTATTGATTTAATGTATTTTTATGCATAGTTTAAAAAAATATTAGCATTTTGCACTCCTTTTCGATATAAACTATAAGTGTGGAAAATTTCAAACTCCTCCGTCCGCGCAATTTTCGTAAAAAGGGGTACAAAGTTTTTGCTTCACGTATTAATATGATGATAATGAATGTAAAACGTTTAATTTTTTAGGCGCAGCATAACGCATTTACCTAAGTAGTCAGCGCGAGTATTTCTCCAAAAAATGGTATTTGTATCTATTACCGGATCCGGCAAATTGGTACCGGATCCGGTAGACACTTAATCATGCCGGATTCGCCGGATTACCGTATCCGGTACCGGATTAAAATCCCTAGGCGTAAAGTCCCACTCGCCCGAGCCAGCCCGCGCAATGACACATTTCATTCTACAGAAAAATCTGTATAGGCCATCTCCCCTCCGTATTTGTTTCGTGGTAATACGGGTAATAGAGCCCAGAGTGGTGTTTCTCATGTGGTCAATCGGTTTTACAAAAAAATAAAATACATCACGCCTATATTCCCCAAGCGGGGGTGGCAGAGGTCTACTGAGTACACCCACGTTTCGCCGACGATGTTAGGTCCCATGTAATAGGGAGCGAGCCTATTGCCATACACCGGGCACCATACCAGACTCCGGACTCGTACTAGGAAGTTTTGCGTTAGAAAAACTACACTTGTCCGACCTGGGATTGGAACCCAAGACCTCGTGCTCACAAAGGGATGCGCTTTGTCACTAGACCAACGAGATCCGTTTGACACCTAACAGTAATCTCTTTCTTAGCTATGAAATAATCCTAATATCTCTCTCATTTCCAGGTTTGAGCAGCAACAGGAGCTGATGAAGCAGGTGTGTGCGGAGTTGGAACCGGAACAGGAGTCAGACCCTGACGACGTCAAGCGGAAGAGATTCGAAAAAGTACTGGACTTGATGCAAAGGGTCTGTATTGTATAAGTTTAATTCAATATCTATTTATTTATTAGGCATTTGGTTATTTAGGTACCAAAGTTAGGATCTTCTTTTTGGAGTTAGTGAAATAAATAACACACTTACAGTTTTAGATTATATTGTTCCAATAATCGTAACACATAACAGTCAGAAGGCACAGTAGGATAGAAGCACAAGCACAAAAGAAAAGCACAGCACATAAATGTTCAAGTATAACAGCAAACAGTCTATATTACGATAGCGTGAAAGGAAAAGCGAAGATGTAAGATGAAACATGTAAATAAGCAAATATAATCTAGCCGCGTGTACGTTAGTACGTGCGTGTCCTGACTGGCCGTGACATTCAAATGCCTGTGGTGCGCGGGCGCAGTCCGCGAGCCGTACATAAGGGTTATGTGCTGGATCAGACTAGTGATGTGGTCGAGTCGATGTTGACACGCTACAGGCATATCAACAATGCAAACACAAATATGTCTTTACTACATTTCATGGGAGGGGAAAAACTAGTGTTTACATCCATTATAGACATGCACAACATAACAAAGGAAAAGTAAGATAGTAAACAGTGAATGGTTCAGAAAATGCTAAGACGAAAGAATACAAAATAACAAAAAGAAATTTAAAAGTCTCCAAATATAACAATACAAATAAACAAATTGGCAATGTCAACATCAGAGAATTTAGGAATATACAAGCTGTAACATAATAAACCCAAGACCTGAAAGTAGTTTGTTCTAAATCGATAACTGAATTAATTCCAACTATTTTTAATGTACCTTACATTTTTTTTTAAATTTGCAAAAAATTCTCCATCGGTGCGCTATAAAAAACTAAATTTATTCTTGATTCATAGCAATAAGGAGATAAAAAATGCATTCCTAACCCGTATTTCTCAATATGCACACACACATACAAGTTTCATTGTTAATTGGGGTATAAAAGTGCTTAAAAAAGGGGTAAAAACCTTTAAATTTGGAAATTTGGTTTTCGTTTTGATTTTATGAAGCAATTCTCTAATTGGGGTGTCTAAGGTCTTGCGTTTATTATGTTACACCTGGTATATAATTATTGTAATTAATGTTAGTTTATATTAAGAAAGATTTAAAATTAGATCAAATAATAAGTTAAAATACCACATCACCTTGATCACTCTTACTCATTCTCTTGCAAGCTTGCAAACTCAGTCAATCGTGTATAAATTCACTAAATATTTCGCAAACTGAATGACTCACTTGCAAATGGAATAATTCACTTGTAAACTCACGCACTCACTTGTAAACTCGCTCACTGACTTGTGAACTCATTCATACACTTGCAAATTCATTTGTATGCAAAACTGAATCACTCACTTGCAAATAGAATAACTCACTCAATCACTTGTAAACCCACTCAGTCACTTGTAAACTCGCTCAATGACTTGTGAACTCATTCATACACTTGCAAATTCATTTGTATGTAAAACTGAATCACTCACTTGCAAATAGAATAACTCACTCAATCACTTGTAAACCCACTCAGTCACTTGTAAACTCGCTCACCGACTTGTGAACTCATTCATACACTTGCAAATTCACTTGTATGCAAAACTGAATCACTCACTTGCAAAAAGAATAACTAACTCACAGGTAAACGCACTCAGTCACTTGTAAGCTCGCTCCCTGACTTGTGCACTCATACACACACTTGCAAACTCACTCGTATGCAAACTTATTACAACTTTTAAACTAATACATTCATTTGCAAACTCACTCAAGCACTCACTTACGAACTTACTCACTTTCACTTATAAATTTATATACTCACCAACTCACTTTTTTGATTTTTATGGAAGCGTAGCCCCACACTAGGATTTATTCCTGTCATGGGTGCGTTTACAAACATGAAAATTCACACACACAAATACCCAGGCCGGAATAAATAATTGTGGGTCACACACAGATTTGTTCCGTGCGGGAATCGAACCCGCGACTATTAGACCCAGTGGGAGGAGCGACTTAAGCTCTTACCCACCGCGCCAAATCGTCCATCTTGCTCATTCACTCGCACATTTACTTGCGAAGTATATACACTAACATACAATTTTCGCAGTTATTATATTCGTTGCTTTGTTTTTACACTTCCAGATGCAAGACCTAGGCCAGCCCCCCACCGAGCTGGTGGGAGACATCGCGGCCCCACCACAAGGCTTCGCCCCTCCACCTGGACAAGACGCATCCCAGTGCAGTCTCATGTAGTGCACCAAAACTTGATACATATCCATGTGACCATAATTTATAGGACTTAAAAAAACTTATGAGTAAACGCATACATGAATTTACCTTGTGACCGTTTTATCGAACTAATTTGTTCGACGATCGGATAACGTGAACTTCCTATTGATTCGAACAATCGGAATGCGCTTTGCGATCACAGGTCGGACAAATGTAGTTTTTTTCTCGAAAAAATCCCAGTATCAGTCCGGAGTCTGAAACTGTGCCCCGGTATATGGCAATGGGCTCGCCCCCTATTACACGGGACCTAGCATTGTCGACGAAAATTAAGTGTACACAGTACACGTCTGCCACCCCCGCTTGCGGAATGTAGGCGTGACGGCGTTTTTTTTAAACAATCATGGTAGGTCGGATTTTCAGTACTGAGTCCGAAGTCCGATGTATCGAACTGTAAAAATTTATGGTACCTCTTTGGCCGATTAATCATAATATAAAGTATTATCTATTTATATCATCACGCCAGGTCCCTTCCAGGCAGAGAGTACATGGTTCTAACAGGTTCTTTCCTCACAGACCTCTCTAGCTTACTATAAAAACAAATGTGGTTCATCTTTCTCTGTTGAATCGAATCAATAAGAAAAAAAATCTCAAGTTCCGATCAGTTGGACAAAACAGTCCGATCATGCGGTCAGTGTCTATTCCAAGTGGGAAAACAGTTGCATTGTAGGCATATCGATTCAGTCTTAAGAATAATCGTTCTTTGTATAGATTCGAACCGAACGGGCAAGAATCGATTCTCAATTAAATCGAATGTATAATACCTGCCTACCCCGCAAGAGATCTGGTGTGATGATATAAGATAGATAGAATTGTAAATCGATCCGATTCGACGGCTTTCGGAATCGATCTACTGAATCTATTCAGTGGTTCAGATTGGTCTAAAAAAAAGATGGGTCCAATAAAAATCAATTCTCGATTAATCGACATGCCTATCGCCTTGTATTTAGGAGGTGTGGAGTATTATACAAACTGTAACATAATAAACGCAAGACCTGAAAGTAGTTTGTTCTAAATCGGTAACTGAATCGATCCCAACAATTTTAAAAGACAGTTAATATTTTTTAATTTTCAAAAAATCTGTTATTTTTGTGTGTGTGTGTGTAAGTATGTGTATGATCTACGCTGTTGGTCGCGGGCCCTTTACAGCTTCACCGGACAAGAGGGCGAGCGTGCAACCACTACGCTCGAGCCAGAAGGGCATGGGGGCAACTAGCTCAAGGGCGCCTCAAGGAGGAACGGCCTCGGCTTGGGCAGTCGCTAAAGGGGAGGGCGTATACTAGGTGTCTCGCAGTGGTGCTCTGCCCCGGCCGGCGGGCAAGGGATTCTTTGAGCTCGCCGGCGAGGTCGGTGTCTGATCCTGTGTGCGGTATCTGTATCCGAAAGAAGGGATGTAAGGGCATCGGGAGGGTCGGTGAGAACATGCCGCGGACGGCGGTAGCGATTGATAGAAGGGGAGTTGGGTTCGTAGTCGGCGGCGGCTACGATTAGCGGATTACTATAATTGGACGCGTTCGCAAAATATCGGGTTGTCGCCTTTTTAATAAAAGCGTGAATAGCTTTGAGACCGGGATCGGAATGGTAAAAAAAAATCTGTTACTCATTCTGTTCGCTGTATTAAACAAAACACACCTCTACTACCATACAACTATTACACACACCTCAATACGCATACAAAAATAATTTAATACCAAAACGTAGGGTACACAAAGATTTGTCCCGTGCGGGATCGAACCCGCGACTATTAGACACAGTGGACAGAGCTGCTTGTGATCTTAACAACTGTGCTAAATCGTCCGTCAAATAAATACATATATTCAATTAGCGATACAAAAATTATTTTATTATGGCCAATACGATATCGGGACACAGAATCAGAATATTTGTTATTCATGTAAACCAGGGATTCCCAAATTATTTTGGACAAGAGACCCCTTTTCCAAAATGAACTGATACCTCTGACCCCCATAGCCAAATTACTTTGAAAATCCTATCTGTAGTTTTGTTCCTATTGATACAAAATACTAATAATTTAAAAACTTTGCGGTTAATTAAGCGAGTTTACTTAAACAACCGCAACAATGATACTTTCTACTAAAATATTAGTCATTCTTATAACAAATTGGTACACGTAACACAACTTATACAGCCTATTGAAAGTTTCAAATTAGAACTTGTGTTAATTAATAGGGGTCGATTTTTAGACCTCGTCGAACCCCAAAATCAGTTTTCGTTTATGTCGACCCCTGGGAAACCGATATCGACCCCCTGGGTTTCCCAGCACTTTGGGAATCCCTGATGTAAACCATTATAGTTTCAATGAATCGTCAGAAAACTAACAAAGACTCTACCACCACTTTGGAATATCATTCGTGTGGAGAAGAGCAAGAAACTCCACGGTTGCTCTTTTAAAATATTTTTTTACAAAGTTTTTCATCTACATTTTGTTTTGGGGTATGGGAGTACAATTTAGGTTGGTCATCAGGTGAGTCCAACTTAAAATAAATGTATAGAGCGGCCTATGGCGCTTTTTAACTTACCGATATCAATATATCTATCTATCTATCTATAACCTTACGCCAGATCCCTTGCGGGGTAGGCAGAGAGTACAGAGTTCCAACAGGTTCTTTCCTTACATACCTCTCTGGCTTCCTCGACTTTCATAGTTCGTCTCATACACGCTCGCCGGTTACGGAGACTCTTGACTTTTCCATCAGATAAGACTCGGTTTATTTGGTCGTGGTAAGATAGTCTAGGTCTTCCCCGGTACCTGCATCCTTCCACTTTCACATTGTATATCTGTTTTGTCATTCTTTCCTCTGGCATTCTTTCTATATGCCCGAACCAGCGGAGCATGCCCTTTCTCATCTTTACACCGATACTATCTTTCATACCTACTCGCTGTCTTACTATGCTGTTGCTAATGCGGTCGGTCAGCTTCACTCCGCATATCAATATATCGTCGCCGATAAGTAATAAGCGGCAATCGTGATCGTAACCAACAATAATATCGTTATCGTGCCAATTAAAAAACGATTTTAAAGTTTAAATATAAGGGTTGAATGGACATGGTTATTGGCTTAATATATTTTTTTTAATGGTGGTAGCATCCATTGGTACTCCGGAGAGTCTATAAGGAACGCACCGGTGCCCCTCTATCAAAGTTGGGCACAAATTAATTGTGAAAATATTAAATTACAATGAAATATTTTGAATTTTATTGCGGGTTATTTTTGATTTTTAAGTTCCCAACGCTACAGCACCCATGGTCACGGGAGCGACTGAAACGTTTGACGTCATAGTTATTTCGGAGTGTCTTAGAGGATCAATTTATTTGCAATTAAAATTTCAATTTATTGATCCTACAATTAAAAAATACGCCCAACACTGCCCTCAATGTCGAAAGAGCTCACCTTTGAAGGGATAGGAGGCTAGTCTAGCTTCCCCTAAGAAGGCTGGCTTAACTAGGCAGTGCTTACGGCGGCGAGGACTACACCAAAGGGACATATCGTTTATCGAATCAAATAGCGACGCAACTAAAAATAAAGAACAGGTTAAATTAAGCTGTAATGTTCTGATATTAGAGTGCTAATTCAAATGATCATTTTTTTTAGAGTTGTGCCGTTATTACATTGGGCCAGCGATTTAGTTATTGAACGGCAGAGATGCACAACAAATTATACGGCATTTCTATAAGGTATTAATGTAATTATTATTGTGTTTAATTATTTATTAGCTTGTTAGTTTGTTTTATATAAAACTTGTAATAAAATTAGTTACCAAAATGTTTGTTTTTTATTTATTAAATTAGGCGCTCGTAGCGCTATGCGGTGTTTCTTCCCGACAACCAAGGTTAAGCAGCGTTCGACTCGGTCGGCCTGAGATGGGTGACCGTTTGTGGCATTTTCATATTCGAGCGTCTACGTGCTTCGGAATGCACTCTAAGCTGTTGGTCCCGGTTACCACTTAATGTGGTAGTCGTTAAGCAGAGTTGGAAGCTTTATAGGCGGCTTGATAAGTTCCAACAGCAGGTGGCCACAAACCTGCCTCCACTAATCCGCGCTGCGTCCGCGTGGTGGAGTATGACCTAATCTCTCTCACCTCGGTTTGTGGGAGAAGGCCTTTGCCCAGCAGATGGCAGTATAGGCTGATATAATTATTTATTATTAGGACTATAGACAAATAATATTAAAGACAAACAATATTAATCTATTCTCAATTTGACCACAGCCTTTACAATAAACAAAAGAGTAAATATGCGTGTGTGTGTCAAACACATGTAGTTTGTGTAATGTTTTTTTATTGATTTATCTATCTATCTATATCATCACGGTTTGTGAGAGAAGACCTTTGCCCAGCGTTGGGACAGTATAGGCTGATACTATTATTATTTCTTAATAAATTATGATGGCAAGGTTCATTATATATATATCAACACGCCTTTCCTTGCGGCGCAGACAAAGAGTACAGAATTCTAAAAGGTTCATTCCTTACAGACCTCTGGCTTTCTCCACTCTCATTGCTGGTCATACACGCTCGCTAATTACGGAGACTTTACTTGCCCTGCAGATAAGACACGGTCTATTTGGTCATGGTAAGATAGTCTAGGTCTTCCCTGGTACCTACATCCTTCCACTTTCGCATTGTAAGTATACCTGTTTTGTCGATCTTTCTTTCTACTATCTTTAATACCAACAGTACGGTACACATATTACGTACGTACTACACCATAATTGTATATACAAGCTGTAACATAATAAACGCAAGACCTCAGACACCCCGATTAGAGAATTGCTTCATAAATTCAAAACGAAAACAAAATTTCCAAATTTAAAGGCGTTTACCCCTTTTTTTAGCATTCTTATACCACTGCGCTAATTCGTCCGTCTTCATTCATCATTTATTTTACCAGTTAGAGTACCAATGAATAAAATAATACTTCTCTCTTAAATACTGATCTTATTTTCACCATAATCTGAAATGCCGTAACACGCACGAACCAAACCCTTACACGCTAGTATTTCTTTAATTTTTAATGTAGGTGTTATCCGCAGACTCCGCTCGCGTGTGTTATTTAATTTGACATAGGTAGGTAGGTTTTTCAAGGATAGCACAGATTCTGTGTATTATTCCAAGACTGGTACATTCTTATCGATTCCCATCATATCGCTTTCTGCAGATTCAATCGCAAAAAAGTACAGGGTCTCTTAGAAATAATAATTGTCAATTTACTCGTTTTTTTTTTAAAATCTTGTATTAATCTACCACCTGTTAGGTCCGGGCACTTAGTTGTAATAAAAAAAAACAACTAGAGTACTAGACACTTATTTATTTTTGTTTCACAATTATTATAACCGACTACACTTGTAACGCGGTACTTTTGTCGCTCATACGCGAGACCTCCTGAAGCTCTTTGCCGAATTCAGACCCCTTTGGTAGCTTAGCTGTCACTACTGAGCCAACCGGCGGGCAGAAACCAGGTCCGTAGTTGGGCAGTAATTAGACTAATTACCAAATGAATAATGACTCCCTTTTGTTGAAAATCCAGGGTTTATAAAGGCATATATTGCTGATTTGCTTTTACAGAAATGGCAGAATGTGGGAACTGCAATTCAGCAATATAGCCGTGGGAGTTACGGATGTAACACACCGAATCTGAACACGGCCTCCGTTGAGAAGATCCGGCGTTAAAGTCAGCGGGCTTGTCTTTTTTACAAGTTTGTATTTAACTTGCACTGCTCGTATGATTGTCTGTCTGTCGGTCTTTCCAGTTCAAATTTTGTGATTATTTTTTCATGTACTTAGGTTTAACCGATTGTGTTTAAATGTGGTAAAATGGGAAAATAGAGCTGGTCTGATGATGGAGTCGGAAGATGGCCTATGGAATTATCTAACTAAGCAACATATCTCCATTGTGTTCTTGATATAAAAGCTTGTTTTAAAAAATATTTTTAAATTCTAATTATTATTTAATTTACTACCTCTTTTTTCTTTATATTTTTTTATCATATTAGCCCCGTTAAGAAACTGCCCCACCGGACGGGCCTCCAAATAGGCACGGGTCTCCTCTGACACTGAAAGGGCATAGTCCATCACGCTGACCCAGTGCGGGTTGGCAAACTTCACACACCTTCCAGAAACTTAGGCATGCAGGTTACCTGACGTTGTTTTGCTTCACCGTTAAAGCAAGTGATAATTTATTTTTAATATGCACATTTTTTCGAAAAGACAGAGGTGCGTGCCTGGGTATGAACCAGAGACCTCTAACTTTGCAGTCCTACGGTCTAACTGTCTGTAAGTACAATGTTTAGGTTTCCATTAATTAGTTGAAGATCTAGCTCCAGTGTGACGCCTTACGACCGAGATATGAGATTACTGATTATTTCTAAAGAATAAGTGTCTAAGGGATTCCCGATGGACCAGTCTCCACAAGCAGCACCTGTTTACGAGTATGACTACTAAAATAACTGTCTGGACCATATTGGAGGGAAGGACGTGACCTGCGCAAAGACTTATAAGTGACCATGACCAAACTAGAACTCCAAAGACAGTGGCCAGAATGTATTTAAAAAAAGCAATACTTCAAGCTCGTTAGACACAATACGCTACGCTTTTCCATTTGAACCACTTTATACATTTTTCCAGTGCGCAAATGTGTGTTTTAGCTCTTAGTCATATCAATCTCACAGGTCAATTAACTATACAAGGATAATCAATCACAGGGTCCAATTATCACATAGATACCTAAATGTCCCAGCAGCAATTCTCAGGTAGCGTTTGCGAAACATTCCTTAATGTTAAATTTTGTGTAAACAACTTTCCATTCGCAAGTTATAAATACCTACATAGGGGCAACGACCGAACATTGAGAAGAAACTACCATAAGCTTTGGATTTTATTCTAACTCATAAGGTAAGCTTAAGTAAGTTCAGCTAGTTCATTCTACGGACGTTACCGTAAGACATTATTTAATATTTATTGTAGGTTTAATCAGTTGAAAGGACATTGTTCTGCCCTCATACATTATTTGCCCCAGAACCAAGAGCAATGAAAAAATACTTGTATGATTTCAAATCACCGATAAATTCTCTTAAGGTATTTATTTAGAAAAGGAAAATTTGAAACAAACCCTATACCAACCCGTCTGGCCAGCGCGGTATAGTAGGCCAAAAACCTCTTAACATGTTAAGACACCAAACGCAAAGGCCCCCAGTTCCCGGCAGTCCCGCTGTCCGCTGCCACGGTAGCGGTCGCGGTAACAGCGGGGCAGGGGGTGCGAAGAATCTCCCTGCTACGACACAAGGCTACCAAAAATAACCTGACCCTGGCTACGTACAATGGACGCTCTCTACGGCTGGACCAACATCTCACTGAACTCGAGGTAGAACTAGGTCGCATAAACTGGCACATATTGGGGTTATCCGAAGTCCGAAGACAGGGCGAGGACACGATAACCCTTGAGTCAGGCCACCTGTTCTACTTTCGGGAATGTGATCGGCCTGGTCAACAAAGCTCTCACTAACAACGTTGTGGAAGTCAGCAGTGTGTCGACGCGGGTAGCGTACCTCATAATTAAAATCACCAACAGGTACACCCTGAAGATGGTACAGGTATATGCACCGACCTCGACATACTGCGACGACATAGCCGAAGCCATGTATGAAGACATAGCCAAGGCATTACATGGCACCACCAAGGCTCACTACAACGTTGTGTTGCCAAAGTGGGAGTACAAGAACGCGGCGAAATGATAATCGGACCCCACGGCGTGGGGCGCCGAAACCACAGGGGGCAGATGCTGATCAACTTTCTAAATCGCAGGGGCTCTTCTTGATGAACTCGTTCTTTAAGAAGAAGCCTCATAGAAAGTGGACATGGCGAAGCCCCGACACTGTGACGAGGAACGAGATAGACTTCATCATGACTGACAGGAGGTCTATATTTATAGACGTCTCCGTGATCAACAGGTTTAATACCGGCAGCGATCACCGACTTGTCCGAGGCGCTCTAAATATAAACTTCAAGGCTGAAAGACGTCGCATGATGGGGTCTGCTCTCAGACCTAATGCGCCTCAAATAGCTTTAGGGTCCGAAAAGTTCCAACTGGAGCTTCAAAATCGATTTGACCTGCTGGAAACCGAAAGCAATGTTGACGAGAAAACCGACACAGTGGTCAAAACGCTACAGGATGTGTCTCGAAGGATGTTTCCCGGCAAAAGCGGTAACAGAGAGTCTAAACTCTCGCTCGAGATTCTCGAACTTATGAGGCAGAGACGGGAAATGTCATCGACACAGGCGTCTTCGCCGGATGGGAGGAACCTCAACCGGAAAATCCGGAAGCTGGTGCGACGTGACCTCCGATGTTCTAACACCCGCACCATCGCAGCTGCGATTGAACAGAACAGAGGCACCAAAGTCTTCGCTCGCCAGCTAGGTAGATCCCATCTGACGAAACTTAATACAGCGGATGGCAAAACCGTGACCTCCAAGTTCGAGATACTCGAGGAAATTGAGAGTTTCTACAAAGACCTGTACGCATCACGGATGGCTAAACCCTCGAGACCCAGCGCTGACGACCACAGAGCCCTACTCGCACGCCACGACACGGAAGACATCCCTGATGTCAACCAGGATGAGGTCAGAGTGGCTCTCGAGCAGCTCAAAAATAACAAGTCGCCAGGCGATGACGGAATCACCACTGAGCTCCTAAAAGCAGGCGGGACTCCAATCCTGAAAAACCTAGCGAGTCTCTTTAATTCCGTCATCCACCAGGGCTTAACACCTCAAGCGTGGAGCGGGAGTGCGGTGGTTCTGTTCTTCAAAAAAGGTGACAAAACCTTGCTGAAGAACTACAGACCCATCTCACTCCTGAGCCACGTCTACAAGTTGTTCTCGAGAGTACTCACAAACCGCCTCGCTAGAAGACTTGACGAGTTCCAGCCACCGGAACAAGCCGGGTTTCGAAAAGGCTACAGCACCGTAGACCACATCCATACTGTTCGGCAGATTGTACAGAAGAGCGAAGAGTACAATCAGCCGCTGTGTATGGCTTTCGTGGACTACGAGAAAGCCTTTGACTCCATCGAAACCTGGGCGGTTTTGGATGCTCTGCAGCGGTGTGGCATCGATTGGCGCTATATCGAGGTGTTGAGATGTCTGTATGATACCGCCACAATGACCGCTCAGCTCCAGGACCAAAAGACCAACCCGATCGAGCTGCATCGAGGAGTAAGACAGGGGGATGTAATATCCCCCAAGCTCTTCACCAATGCACTCGAAGACGTCTTCAAGACGCTGGACTGGACGGGGCGGGGCATTAACATTAATGTAGTTTAATGAGCATGTCACGCCGGGACCGATCTACGTCGATGGTTCGATGCTTGAAGTTGTTCGGGAGTATGTCTACCTTGGACAAGTTGTTCAATTTGGTAGAAACAACTTCGAGAAAGAAATCAACCGCAGGATCCAATTGGGTTGGGCAGCATTTGGCAAACTACGTCGAGTTTTCGCTTCGCCTATACCGCAATGCCTGAAGACTAAAGTCTTTAACCAATGCGTCCTACCTGTTATGACTTACGGGGCCGAGACGTGGACACTCACAGTGGGACTAGTCCACAAATTCAAAGTCGCACAGCGGGCTATGGAGCGAGCTAAGCTCGGCGTCTCTTTGAAGGATAAAATTCGTAACGGGGTAATCCGACAAAGAACCAAAGTTACCGACATAGCTCGCAGACTCAGTAAGCTAAAGTGGCAATGGGCTGGTCACATCTGCAGAAGCACCGACGGCCGATGGAGCAAGCGTGTCCTAGAGTGGAGACCGCGACTTGGTAAGCGTAAGGTAGGACGGCCCCCAGCTAGATGGAGCGACGACCTCAAAAAGGTCGCTGGGACAGACTGGATGCGGAAGGCGGAGGACCGTGTGCAATGGCGCGTGTTAGGAGAGGCCTATGTCCAGTCCACTACTACGATAGGCTGATTGATTGATTGATTGATTTATTATTAAACGGACAAGCGGCGGAATCGCAATACTGCACAAAAAGTGTTAGATTTTGAGGTTATAATTCAGTAGCCATTAATACATATGAGTTTGTATTGTGTTCACATTCAGTAAAGATGTGGGCGACTTCGATATAAGTACTTACAATACTTTGAAATATTTGTGTTAGATCGCAAATTGTCCGTTAGATACGGATATTTGCCATTATTTTAATAAAATAGTTAAATAATGATGGCATGGGTACAATTTTTGTTGGTTCTGCGGCAACTTTTGACAATGTCCTTTCAAACGCAATTAATGAATTAATGAATTGTGAATTCCATTAAGGTACACCGCAATAACAAGGACTTCTGGACGTCGAACGCCTCAGTCCCTCCCGTGTCTATGAGTGCTGCAGAGCACACGAAAGTGGAAAAAAAAAAAATTCTCAATTAGTTTTAACCAGATTAGGTACCAGGTAAGACTTTTTTTTTTCTTGGGGAAAATCCTGCGTAGGACTTCCGGGAAGCTCGTGGGGAGTGTCGGGTTCCTACCCACTAACTAAAAACCAATAACTAAAAACCTCAGGGTGGTCGATATCAGCACTTTGGAGGGTCTCCGGGATCTCCAGATGGAACGCACCGGTGCCCCTCTTGTGCCGCGCTCTGAAGAGCGCGCCATCGGGGGGAAACTTGATGACACGCTCTTCCCCGCACCGACGCGGTGCTCAAGGCGACGTGGACCACACCACGCCGCCGTCCTCCTCGGGGTCGCTCGTCAAGGATGCTCAGGGCACCCGACCGAGAAAGACCTAGACTATCTTACCATGACCAAATAGATCGAGTCTTATCTGAAGGGCAAGTCAAGAATCTCCGTAACCGACGAACGTGTATGAGACGAAGTATGAGAGTGGAGGAAGCCAGAGAAGTATGTAAGGAATGAACCTGTTGGAACTCTGTACTGTCTGCCTGTCCGGCACGGAATCTGGTGTGATAATATAGATTGATAGACGGTTTTGCCTAACTCTGGCGTGAGACCAGATGAGCATTAGGACGATAAATTTGTCGGATACATACTCGAATTGACAAATGAATTCCACTCACAACAGCACTCTTCACATTGGTGAGACATTCAGCGGTAGTTCTGCCATGATAAATGAAACGAAGCCCCACACTAGGAATGAATCCTATGCCGCTAAATTCACATACAGAAACACCCAGATTCACACACAAACAAATATTTGTTGATCACACAAAGATCTGTCACGTGCGGGGAACAAAACCAAGACTGCTCGATCTAGTGGACGGAGCGGCTTGAGCTGGACCAAGCCTTTCGTCTAGGCGTGTCGATTCATAGTGAGAAAAATCGAATCGAACGCACAAGTTTCGAGGATATAAATCAAGGATAAAAAGATCGATTCTCGATGAATCGATCCGAAGACTATTCTTATTAATATGCCGATTGAATGAAAACCATTAACTTAAAATAAACTTTTTTTATGCACTATTTTCGACACAAACGTATTTTCCCATTTCTCAAATTTTAAATAAAATAAATAAACACCGTCACGCCTATATTCCCCAGAGGGGGTGGCAGAGGTGTACTGAGTACACCCACATTTCGCCGACGATGTAAGGTCCCATGTAATATGTGCCCGATATATGGCAATAGGCTCGCTATTGCCATATATCGGGCACAATTCCAGGCTCCGGACTCATACTTGGAATTTTTCGTTAGAAAAACTACATTTGTCCGACCTAGGATTTGAACCCAGGACCTCGAGGCAGTCAATATACTCAGATTTTCACAACTTAAATAAGTCATATTTTTGATTAGTACTGTTTTATGATTGAATTATGAATCGATCCAATTTGACGGCTTTCGGAATCGATACACTGATTCGATTCTCTTTCAAATCGATATAAAATATCGATGATTTGATTTGAATAAATCTTTTTTGCGATTAATCGATTTTAAATTGACAATCCTACTTTCGTCAAATTGCTTAGGTAAATGGTGGTTGGGTAATGGTGGGGGTTGCTTAGGTATGGTCGAGGAGAGTGATGGCTGCTTTTCAAATTATACTCGTGAACGGGTGCTGCTGGTGGGGACTGGTCCGTCCTCTGTCCTTTGACTGATTAAACATGTACCGTAGTACTGTTAAATTTTGTCTCGTTCGGCATCACACTGGAGCTATAACCAATCATTTTGTACGCCCTCTTTACATATTTTATAGTTACCCTTTTTTTCTCTTATTATACTTTTTATTATACAAGGTGTAACATAATAAACGCAAGACCTCAGACACCCCAATTAGAGAATGGCTTCATCAATTCAAAACGAAAACCAAATTTCCAAATTTATAGGTTTTGGCCCCTTTTTAAAGGACTTTTATACCCCAATTAACAATAAAACTTGTACGTGTATGTGTGCGTTTTTAACCGACTTCAAAAAGGAGGAGGTTCTATGTTTGGTTGTATGCTTTTTTTTTATGTATGTTCATCGATATTTCCGTCAATTGTGGACCGATTTTGATGATTTTTTTTGCATTGGGTTCAGTATAGCTCCAAGGTGGTCCCATTTTAATTTCATTGGTATTGGACCTTGGACTTAGAAGATACACCAGGGAACTCCTTAACGACAAACAATAGGCATGTGTAAATTGAGATATTATGGCTATTACGTCAATCCTATAAGTACCCTACTATAGAACAAAGCAGTATATTAGCCAACTTCAAAAAAGGAGGTTCATAATTCGTCCTTTTTTATAACTCCTTGGTTTCAGTATAGTTTTAAGGTGATCCTATTTTAATGTTATTGGTATTGGACCTTGAACTTTAAAGATACAAGAGGGAACTCCTTAACGGCGAACAGCATGAATGTATAGATTCCGTTATTATAGTCATTATATTAATCCTGTAAAGTAATAGTCCTAGTGTAAAGTAGTCCTGCCAAGTAACCGACTGCACCAACCAACACCGACTTCAAATATTTATTTTTTGCTTTTTGACGGTTTACTTGTTTTTTAAAAAGATTTTTGAGAAATATGTTTTAGGAATGCATTTGAAATCTCCTTATTGCTATGAATCAAGAATAAATTTACTTTTTTATAGCGCACTGATGGAGTAAAAGAACTTTTTGCAAATTAAAAAAAGAGTAAGAAACATTAAAATAGTTGGAATCAATTCAGTTACCGATTTAGAACAAGCTTATTTCAGGTCTTGCGTTTATTATGTTACAGCTTGTATACCTCTACAAAATCTCTATCTTGTAAATTTATTTTATTTTATTCAAAAGGTACAGAAACAGTGAACATATTATAAGATTTTTCATAACCTATTAATACACAAATTATTAATCTGTTATCCACTTACAACTATACACATCATTCTTAGTTTAACAGCTTCTATATCTATTAACTACAGGACATAAAGAATACGAAAAAACAAAAAAAAAAACAAAATGAGATAAATATGCAAGTTAAAGGGGAAAGACAAAAACTAAACAGGCAACACCATGAATCTAAGTACACTTGTGATTAATCTATACTAAAGCACATCTATTTAGCTCGTTCTGCATTGTTCTCCCATACCCCATGAATGCAATGTATACAAAAAGAACTGTAAAACTCTCATTTTAAAAAGAGCAATGACTCTTCGAACTGGTGGTAGTCTTAAGTAATCAATAATTTTCTAATTTTGACTATTGATAAGTGCCTTTTCATCTACATAAATAAAAATCTTTTGATTTTTGTGTGTTAATGTGTCCTCGCAATTTAATAGCCAAAATTGGATACGTCAGTCAGTGGAGAGCAGACCAGAAGTATAATTCTGTACCTTCCATGATAGTAGGGGAGCCCAAGAAGGGGCTTCGGGATCTACTTCAGTGCGGCAGATGAACATAAGGGAGGATACCTTGCATCCTGCTGAGTATCTCTACCATATATAAGCCCTTTGTATAGGACCGTACGTCTAGGGTAGCCAGGTAGGTACGTCAGATTAGAGGTATTAGAGGTAAGGTGGGTTAATTCCGAACTAAAAAGAGTGCATTTATAAAATCTCACGATTTCAGCGTAACGTAAGGGAGTGGTAGGGTCACAAAGTTTCGGTGGTGGACGTATCCTTCACCACCTCGACACTGGTGAACCGGGTAAGAGGATGGAGAGTCGTCGACTCGGTGGAGACCCTGTCTGATTATCTATATATCAGATTTGTGGTCTTCGCCGCGTCCCAGGCCGCCGTGCCGGCTGACGAGGCTGGGGATGGACCGAGGTGGGCCTTGGCGCGCCTGGCCATGAAGGCCGTAATCGAGGCAGTAGAGGTCCAGGCTTGGACACCAGCGCCGGTCTCCCCATTCGACATTTAAGGGGAGGCCGAGTGGTTCGGAGCCGCAGCCACGGCGATCTGGGATGCCGCCATGCCCCGTGTACGGCATGCAGCACCTCGCAGACGCCAAGTGCACTGGTGGTCGCGTAAAATAGCGCAACTGCGATGCGCCTGCGTCGCTGTGCGCCGCCAGTATACCAGACAGCGGGGATGGAGAAGGTGGAACCCACCGCTTTTGCCGGGCCTGACGCCTAGGGTGAAGGAGCTGTATGCCATCAACCGCGCAGCAGAGACGGCACTGCAGGTAGCCATCGCGGACGCCAAGACGCAGGCCCGTGAAGAGCTCCTGGCGTCTATAGATGCCGACGACCGTACCAAATGGTGCGGAACAAACTCCGCCACTGGACACCCCCCCTTACGCAGACCGTGCCGCCGGCGTTTGCGGATCGCATGCTGTCAGCCCTTTTCCCGGAAGGAACGGCTCCCAGTGCTCCGGCAATGTTCCGGACACCCGGACCCAACATGCCGTCGAGTGAAGCCGTTCCAGAAGTAACGGCAGAGAAGTTGGACGCCGTCGTCCGCAGTCTGCGCCCGGGCCAGATGGAGTCCCCGCCCGAGTGTGGGTTCTGTCCCACGGTCGGCTCCGCCGCCGTCTCAGGGCTCTCTGGACCAAGTGCATCAGGAGGGGTCGGTTCCCCCAACTCTGAAAGCGGGGAAAACTGCTCCTGCTTAGGAAAGAGGAGCGTTCGGTGGACTCGCCGTCCACCTACCACCTGCTCAACGAGGTCTGCAAGCTTTTTGAAAGGGTGATTGCGGACAGACTCGTCGGGCGCCTCTCGCAGACGGGGCCGGACCTGCAAGTGCCAGTTCGGCTTTATTAGAGGCAGGTATACGGTGGCCGCAATAAAGCGGGTCCAAATGATGGCGGAGGAAGCCGTGGAGCAGAGGGAGGTGATACTGGCGGTGTCCTTGGACATCGCCAACGCCTTTAACTCGGTCTCTTATCCCTCTATTCTGGCGGCTCTCCAATACCACGGCGTCCCCGAATACCTCCACTTGACCATACGGGACTACCTCGCGGACAGGCGGGTAGTTTACCCCGGGCCGTCGCGGTGGCAGGAGCGGAATGTCGGGTGCGGGGTTCCACAGGGGTCTGTCCTCGGACCGCTCCTATGGAACATCACCTACGATTGGGTCCTGCGTGGCGCGTTACTGCCAGGTCCAGGACGATACTCTTGTCACCGCAAGAGCCCGGACTCATAGGGAGGCGGCGTTGTTGGCCACTGCTGGTATGGCACAGGTGGTGGGGCGCATACGGCGGCTCGGCCTAGAGGTGGCATAATAAAACAGAGGCCGTGTTCTTCCAAGGTCCCAGAAGTCGGCCTCCCCCTGACGCTCACATCATTGTCGAGGGGCATCGCATTGATATTTACCAAATGCGCTACCTGGGCCTCACATTGGACGGACGCTGGTCATTCAGGGCCCACTTCGCCGCCCTAGCGCCAAAATTAATGGCGACTACAGGGGCCCTTTCGAGGCTCTTGCCAAACTTGGGTGGGCCAGAAGCCTCAGCGAGGAGGCTGTATGCGAGGGTGGTGCGGCCCCAGGCCCTTTACGGGTCCCCAATCTGGGCGCGCGCCCTGACGACCCGAAACGTAGTGCTGCTGCACCGCGCGAAGCGAGTCATGGCCGTCAGGGTTATCCGAGGGTACCGCACCATCGGATTTGAGGCGGCGAGGCTCCTCGCCGGAACGCCTCCGTGAGAGCTGGAGGCACAGGCGCTCTCCGAGCTGTAGGGCTGGCGCAGGGATCCCACCAACACCTTGGATCCCTGCGCCCCGAGAGCGGGGCCGACAGAGCTGCACCGAGACGCGCTGGAGGGCTGCCGAGCAAGCTTGCCCATCCCACTGCCGGTCACGCCGTCATCGTTGCGCTGCTGCCAGTCTTTTGGGATTGGCTGGGGCGACGACACGGCGTCCTCACGTACTGTCTGACGTAGGTACAGTCCGGGCATGGTTGCTTCGGGCGGTATCTGTGGCGGATCGGGCGTGAGGAGGTGGAGCGCTGCCACCATTGTGTGGCCCCGGAGGACACAGCGGCGCACACGTTGCTGGTGTGCCCGGCATGGGATAGTGAGCGGCGCCGGCCCTCCGGGGCGCTCGGTGCAGAGGGGCAGGCGCTATCACTCCCGACCGTGATATTATCCATGGTTAGGAGCGAGAGCGCCGGGGCGGCAATGGCGGCTTTTTGTGAGGCCGTCATGTCCGCGAAGGAGGAGGCAGAGCGTGTGAGGGAGGAGACGTCCTCCAATCCCGCTCGCAGATGGCGCGTAGGGCGAAGACGCAGGAAATACGCCCGAAACGACCTTCGCCCACCGTAATCACGACCTGCAGGCATCGGGTAGGACACCCCAGCGCCCTAGCACAGCTGATCACAAAACAAAAAAAATATATTAAAAAGAAAAAAACCCGCTGTCAGATTAATAATACCCCTCAAAATTATCGTCAGATTTTAGGCTACCATAACTGGGACCTCAAGCTGAACTTTCTTAATCTGACACGCTCGAGTATTTCAACATGGCGTATTTTTACATTATCAAAAATTCGCTACAAGCTTGCATCACTTCCGAAGCGTCAGTCTTTTGATTGGGAGCATCTTAAGGTATCACTTAACATCCCCTATAAATATCTGACGCGCTGGTATTTTTTTTTTGTATTTTCTACCCTTCCAGATGGCTATCTCCACTACGCAAGTCGGCAGATGAGTAGTATATCTTCGATATCAGAGGCACGTTGGGGCATCTTATCTATCAATATCTGACACGCTTAAGTATTTCCATCTAATATTTTTTGGTTTCACATTTTTGAAACATTATATAACTTTTTATTCTTCCTATCAACTAATCTACAAAATCTAATAGGTCCCCACGACGCTCAAGTAAATTCCCATTTAGTATCATGGCCTCCCCTACTATTAAGGTGAGACTAATCAAAAAAACGACTTTAATGATTTAAAAATTCCTCTCACTTTATCTACTGCACTAAATTGAATTTTGATTACGGTTATTGATCGACACTTACTTAAAGATTATTTTACTATCTATCTCTATCATCACGCCAGATCCCTTGAGGCGTAGGCAGAGAGTACAGAGTTCCAACAGGTTCTTTCCTTACATACCTCTCTAGCTTCCTCCACTCTCATAGTTCGTCTCATACACGCTCGCCGGTTACGGAGACTGGTAAGATAGTCTAGGTCTTACCCGGTACCTACATCCTTCCACTTTGGCGATGTATATCTGTTTTGTGATTCTTTTACTGACTTTGTGACTCAATTAATTATTTTAAGTAGTTTTCTTAATATTAACTAAAATGTACACGTATATTGTTTTACACAATGATTTTATATGATAGTGTGTGTGTGATAGTGTAAACATTTCTAAAGTGCTGTAACTCAAGTTACAGAAAGAGAGAGAGAAAGAGAGAGAGAGAGAGCTGACAAAAGGGACAAGACAAGAATAAGTCGCGTGATGTCGCCATATTGTAGAGCAATGCTGCGCAACGTCGCCCGACGTCGCTCGACAACACGTGAGACGAGCCATGAAACATTTTCCCACTAATGAATTTGTCACTTCAAGGTTTCGCCACATAGCCGACGCAGCGTGACCGGAGCGCGACAGCGGCGCGGCTTGGAGAGTTGTAATGTACTGAAATGTACGGGAGACATCACACAGCGCAGCCCCGCTCGGTGCAACGGCAAACGTTACGATCCGCCGCCGTCGCTATTACAAACGAAACACAGGGGGAGCGAGACTCTAATACGCATGCGAGCGGGACGCTAGTGTTAGGCGGCCGCCCAGCCGGCGCGACTGCGCTCCTTAAATAATAGTCTTAGAGAAACGCTGTATAGAAAGCTAAGCGATAAAGATTTCTGGCTACTAGCATATTGAAAGTTGTTCGCAACAATTGACTACAGATGGATTTAGTGGCAAAGCGTAGGCCTCGGTCACTGTATCAATTAGTCGCAGGTTCGATTCCCGCACGGGACAAATCTTTGTGAGATCCACACATATTTGTTTCCTTCTGGGTGTTTATGTATGTAAATTACATACGATATTCCTCGTTCGAGTAAGGTGCATCTAGCCCTATTCGCGGATGATACCACTCTCTATGTCTCGCATAGGAATAAAGGTTTCATTACCAGAAACCTTCAGGCGGCCGCCAATACCCTAGGGGATTGGTTCAGGAAGTGGCGTATTGAGGTAAACCCGGCCAAGAGTGCTGCGGTTTTCTTCTCCAGAGGTGCCACCCCGTGCCTCGCCCTGCGCCACCCCAGTAGTAATCTCGGTCAAGTGACCATGATGGCCCTACCGATTCCCTGGATCAAACAGGTCAAATATCCAGGGGGTCACCCTAAACATGACCTTCCAAGTGCGTAACCAAGCAGCCTTTGTGCTCTGACATCTTAACCCGATGATCTGCAAGCGGAGTAAAATGTCCCTTAGGAATATGGTGAACCTTTACAAAAGTTGTGTACGGTCCATCATGACGTACGCGCGTGCAGGCGTTCGGCTACACCGCCCGCTCTCACATCGATAGAGTCCAAACGGTTCAATCCCGCTTCCTCTGCAATGCCGTCGGAGCCCCGTGGTTCATACGGAACGTCGATTTTCATACCGATCTCGGTCTCGAACCTATTCGCGCCTTTATTAAAAAGGCTACAACTCGATATTTTGCGAACGCGTCCAGTCATAGTAATACGTTAATCGTAGCCGCCGCCGGCTACGAATCTGACTCCCCTCCTATCAGCCCCTACCGCCGTACGCAGCAAGTTCTCACCGACCCTCCCGATGCCCTTACATCCTCTCTTTCGGATACAGATACCGCACGTAGTATCAGACAGTGACCTCGCCGGCGAGATCGAAGAATCCCTTACCCGCCGGCCGGTGCAGAGCACCACGACGAGACACCTAATACACGCCCTCCCCCATAGCGACTGCCCAAGCCGAGGTCATTCCTCCTTGAGGCGCTTTTGAGCTAGTTGCCCCCTTGTCCTTCTGGCTCGGGTGTAGTGGTTGCACGCTCGCTCTCTTTCGCTGAAGCTGTAAAGGCCCCGCGGCCAACAGCGTAGATCACACACACAAAAGTGAATGTCATGTTTGTAAGTGGCCCGTGATACAGACATAATTTCCATTGCGTTACGTTTTTTGTTCAAAATAAGAGATTTATATACATTGAACTTTTTTTAAGGTACATCATAGTGACTCTAACGTGTCTGACGTTGAAATATCAAAGCATATTGGAACTATAGCATCGCAACCATAGCTCAACAAATGAAGTATAACATAGCCCTATAACTTGGGTTTTACTTTGTAGTGTTCGTTCCACGAGGAGCGGAAAATAACCAAAAGGATTTGTTTGACGTCAATCGTGCACTTTTAAGGTTATTTATGGATCATAACCAACTCTGACGTTCGGAGAACGGATAAAATTTCAATTCATTAAATAATCATGAATTAAATTTAATTGAGCTTACTTTAATAATAAATTCATGACCTATTGATATTTGTGTTCTTTGAATCGCTGTTATGTTTAATAACGCTTATAGTCACCAATATACGTTACTGAATGTCAAAGCTTAGGGTTCCGTACCTCAATCGGTAAAAACGAAACCTTTCGCCATCACTTTGTATACCTGTTTAGATAGATAGATAGATTACTCTTTATTGTGCACCAATACATATACATAGGAAAGAAAAAAAAAATAAACAAAGGAGGTACAATTGGCGGTCTTATCGCTAATAGCGATCTCTTCCAGACAACCAAAACTGAAAGAAAAAAAGTTATACAAAAAATAGAGGGCAGTAGGTGGCGTACATTTATTAGTTAGTTTTATTTCAATAGGTACAGGCTCATATGCTTATAAACATATATGATACACAACAATATATAAATATAATAAAGATAGGTATAAAGAAACGGCATGATAGTAGGTGACTTATTAGAGAATAGTCGAAAGAAAGTGGTCCTTAACCATTCTTTTAAAAATGACCAAATACTCTGCGCGTCTTACTGATACAGGCAATGCATTCCATAGACGAACAGCTTGGACTGAGAAGGATTTATCAAGAAATATCTTGGAATGCATTGGTGTTTCCAGTCTGTGATTATCCGACGACCTTAAGAACCTTGAATGTGACTCACGGAGGAACTCGAATCGTTTTTTGAGGTATAAAGGAGTATTAGGATCAAACAGAATGCTGTATAGAAGCGATAGTATATGACCATTCCGGCGAAAGTGAATTGGTAGCCACTTGAGCTTAGCACGAAATTCAGACACATGATCATATTTCCGCAAACCAAATATGAATCTTATACAGAAATTTTGAAGTCGCTCAAGTTTATTAAGTTGACTCTCAGTTATATTAAGATAGCTGGCGTCTGCATAATCGAGAATAGGACGTAGAAGGGATTGTGCAAGAGCAATTTTAGTAGCAGTGGGCAGAAAATTTCGCAACCTTCTTAGTGAGCCAGCGGAAGCAAAAATCTTGCGCCTAAGTTCTTGAATTTGCGGGCCCCACGTGAAATTGGTATCAATATAGATCCCCAAATTTTTCACTGTTTTACTTATAGGTATTGTGACACCGTCAAACATAATTTGGGGAAGTCGTGACCAATCTAGACGTGCAGTAAGTCTAGAGCTACCGATGATAATAAATTGGGTCTTAGCTGGGTTGACTTTAAGACATAGCTTTTACTCCATTCACATATTTTTACTAGATCGATATTCATAGTATTGACAGCCTCTGACAACCTGGTCAACGGTGCTTGAGTGTAAATTTGGAGATAACCGTCTGTTAAATCCGCTTTCTCGCAGAATCGGTCAGTAGTATCAAGTTGAAATTTATGCCAAATACTAAATACGGTAGAGAAACGCCGAGCATAGCTCTCTCCATAGCTCGCTGAGCAACTCTGAGCTTTTTTATGAGACCTATTGTAAGAGACCACGTCTCTGATCCATATATCATCACTGGTAACACACATTGACTAAAAACTTTAGTCTTTAGGCACTGAGGTATTTTGGATGAGAAGATGTTGCGCAGTTTCCCGAACGCTGCCCAGCCGAGTTGGATTCGTCGATTGACCTCTCTCTCAAAGTGAAGTGGCAATGGGCGGGCCACATAGCGCGAAGATCGGACGGGCTCCGGGGCAGAAAGATTCTAGAGTGGAGACCACGTATTGGCAAGCGCAGCGTGGGACGACCACCTGCCAGATGGACCGACGATCTTGTGAAAATCGCAGGAAGTCGTTGGATGCAGGTGGCATCGGACCGGTTACGCTGGAAAGCGATTGGGGAGGCCTATGTTCAGCAGTGGACAAGTATAGGCTGAGATGATGATGATGATGACTAAATACGGTCTATACAGATACAAAGATACAGCCATTTAAACTCACTCATCAAAACCTATAGGGAACTTTCAAATTCAAATTCTTTATTTTGCGAATATGGGTATAATAATAACAATATGGTGTTAGTTTAATACATTATGATAACATTTGGCATATTCTGCCAAAAGGCATGCAAAAGGTAATATTGACATGCAGTTCATTTTAATATCTCAATCCAATAGTATTATAATAAATTAAATACCACATAAATTTGTAAAATGTCACAGTATTCAAAATGTCATCCTAGTCAATATAATTATTAATCTTTATTAGGTCAAATATTTATTATTATATTCATAATTGATCATTAAAATATTCACTTATGGTGTAGTATGTCTTCTGTGTCAATAATTCTTTTACCTTCGTCTTAAATCTAGAAATGCTTTCAATGTCAATTAAGGATTTGGGTAATTTATTGTACAGTTTGAGATCCATGCAAAAAACACTTACTCAAGAGAGCGGTTTTGCTCGGAGGTCCTCGAACTTTATTATTGTAACGAGTACTCTGAAATTTCTCGTAGCTTTTTATTTTTTACAAAGACACATTCATAATATGCATAAGCATGGTAATGTTAAGACATTTAATGTTAAAGCATGGTTTACAGCTATCAGTTACTCTTATTTTGAAAATTGCTCTTATACATTTCTTTTGACATTTAAAGACAGTCTCTCTTTCCGTAGAGTTTCCTCAAAATATTAGCCCATACCTTAAAGTCGATACCACATATGCGTAATACGCCGTCATTACCGTGGAAAGATTGACAATTTTAGATAGCATATACGGTGCATAAGAAAACTGATTTAATTTGGTGCATACAGCCTCAACATGAGCCTTCATGTTCAAATTGGAATTAATGTGCAAGCCTAGAAATTTAGTGGTATCAAGCTCTTTAATGTTATACCCAAGATGATTTACATTAAGCGCTGTGGAATATTTAGTTCTGTTTTTTAAGTTTATTATATTTGTTTTTTCCAAGTTGATGATAAGATGATTGCACTTGAGCCATTCAATGACTCAACTTTCCGTTGATAATAAGGATAAATAAGGTTTCACAGTACAAGTAAAGAAAAAAAATGTTGATTTGTAATTATCTACAATATATTTTTTCCATTACAACTTGTTGTAATAATAATTACTAGTGGGCGTTTGCTGGTTATGTTTGACATTCAATAAGACTATAGACTCGCTCGTAGCGCTGTGCGATCGCGGTGTTCTTACCGATCACCAAGGTTAAGCAGCGCTCGACGCGGTCGGCCTGAGATGGGTGACCGTTTGTGGCATTTCATATTCAAGCGTCTCCGTACTTCGGAAGGCACGTTAAGCCATTGGTCCCGGTTACCACTTAATGTGGTACTCGTGAAGCCGAGTTGGAAGCCTTAAAGGCGGCTTGATAAGTTCCAACAGCAGGTGGCCACAAACCTGTCTCCACCAATTCGCACTGGGTCCGCGTGGTCTCCACTACCTATGACCTAATCTCTCTTACCTCGATTTGTGTGAGAAGGCCTTTGCCCAGCAGTGGGCAGTATAGGCTGATATTATTATTTATTATTAAGACTATAGACATATAATATTAACGTAGTGTAGGGCGCCCTGTAGCTAGGTGGGGCGACGATATTCGTAAGGCAGCGGGCAGGGACTGGAGAATGAGAGCTGAAGATCGAGCTCACTGGCGTGCCATGGGAGAGGCCTACGTCCAGCAGTGGACTGACACGGGCTGATGATGAATGATGGCATATAATATTAAAGACAAACAATATTAATCTATTCTCAAGTTGAGCCTTTACAATAAACAAAAGAGTATATATGCGTGTGTGTGTCAAACACATGTGGTTTGTGTAATGTTTTTTTTATTGATTTATCTATCTATCTATATCATCACGCCAGATCCCTTGGGGGGTAGGCAGAGAGTACAGAGTTCCAACAGGTTCTTTCCTTACATACCTCTCTGGCTTCCTCCACTCTTATAGTTTGTCTCATACACGCTCGCCGGTTATGGAGACTCTTGCCTTTTCCTTCAGATAAGACTCGGTTTATTTGGTCGTGGTAAGATAGTATAGGTCTTCCCCGGTATCTGCATCCTTCCACTTTCACATTGTATATCTGTTTTGTCATTCTTTCATCTGGCATTCTTTCTATATGCCCGAACGAACAGAGCATGCCCTTTCTCATCTTAACACCGATACTATCTTTCATACCTGCTCGCTTTCTTACTACGCTGTTGCTAATGCGGTCGGTCAGCTTCACTCCGCACATCTTCCGCAGAGCTCGCATTTCTACCGCATTTATACTACTTTCATTCTCCTTCTTACATACCCAGCTCTCGCTACCATATAACAGCGTTGCGAGAAGAACTTCATTATGTATGGCCAGCTGCAGCACATCGTTACGAACCACAATCCTTACATTCGTTCTGGTTTCTTCCCTTTCAAAAACCATAATCTTGGTTTTCTTTATATTCAAGTGTAACCAATGTTCATGCAGTCGTCTTTCATAATTGTGACTAGTGTTTGCAGATCAGTGGCTGTTGACGATATTAAAACCGCGTCATCTGCATAAAGTAGATGGTTTACCACTAGGACACCCATTTGTACACCTTCATTCATCGCTTTCAGTCTTAGAAGACGTTTATCCAGATATATTACAAATGTATATCGTGGGGTGCAGAGTGCCGAATAGGCACCTGAAATGTTAGAGGTGGTATGGAAGATAAGATGCATGAGGTGATTGATGTTATGAAAGAGAGACGCCTGGATGCTCTGTGTGTAACAGAGACTAAGCGAAGGGGCAGTGAAGCCTGTGATCTCCCTGACGGCATATGGCTCAGTGGTCTGGAGTGCCACAGAGCGATCGTGCCAGCATGGGGGTGGGTATCTTGTTGTCCCGTCGCCTGGCCTCTGGAGTAAGAGATTATGGCCTGCATGATGCGAGACTTCTCTGGGTCCGCTTGAAACTGGGTGTCACTAGAGTGTTTTTGGTTGGAGCCTACGCTCCTGTAAGCTCGTCGACACCCCCGGACCTTGAGAAGTTTTGAGATAATGTCAGGGAAGTTCTATATCTGGCTGATGCGAATGAAAAGGTGATTTTGTGTGGCGACCTGAACGGATGGGTGGGAACCAGGCGGCAAACTTGCGACGCTGCTCTGGGTCCTTATGGTGATAAAAGAGTGAATGATGCAGGTAAGCTTATTGTAGATGTGTGTTTGGAAAGAGGTCTCCTTGTGTCCAATACAATTGTCCAACACAAGGATATTCATATGTATACGTGGAGAAGAAATGAACAGAAAAGCATGATAGATTTGATCCTGGTAGATAACCGTCTCCGAAGTAAACTTCAAGATACCCGTGCGTATAGAGGCCCCACTTTTGAATCGGACCACTATCTCGTAATTGCGCGGTTTAGTGGTTTGTTCAGGAAGTGGAGGCACTGGCGAGAGCGTATCCCCTTCGGAGGCCTTGAAAGAATCAAGGTTGAAAAGTTGCAAAATGAGAGCGTGAGGAGAATGTATGAAGACAGAGTCCGGGACAAGCTTTTGACAGCTGGTTCTTCGGACTCAAACATAGATGAATGCTGGAATTTTCTGAAAGAGAATTTGGTAGAATCAGCGAAAGAAATATGTGGCTGCTCAAAGAAGCATAGCACAGCAAAAGGGGATGCATGGTGGGACACAGAGTTAAAAAGCTCTGTAGAAAGTAACAAGAAAGCGTGGCAGGACTATGTTTCTTCTTTGAATCTAAATGACAGTATGACGGAGATGAAGAAAGAAATATACCGGCAATGCAAGAATGCCACCAAAACTTTAGTGAAAGAAAAGCGTGAAAGAGCTAGTGTGATTGAGGAGGAGAGGCTGACGAAGAACTTCGAGAATAACACCAAACTCTTTTGGAGCAAGGTGAGAAAGGCTCGAGGTGATTCGTCAGGCTCCAGAATGGAAAAGATAAAATCTAAGGATGGTGACATTCTTGCAGACACACAAGCTGTGCTAAACCGGTGGAGTGAATACTTTGGAGAAATATATGAGAATGCCCCGGATGCTGGTGCCACAGACGAGCCCAGAGGCGAGTTTGCGGCACCAGAATCCACAGAGGACATCACTATGGAAGATGTTAAATGGGCGATACGAAGTATGAAAAATTGTAAAGCTGCGGGAATAGACATGATATCTGCCGAGACGATTAAATATGGTGGAACTTGCGTCCGGAACGCCTTCCGGGCCCTTGCAAACCTTTGCTGGAAGACCGGTAGAGTCCCTACAGATTGGCGCCGCGCAGTCATAGTACCCTTGTATAAAGGCAAGGGTTCATAATATGACTGCGCTAATTACAGAGCCATCAGTTTGATCAGCTTGGCAGCCAAGGTCCGATGAGAGAGAGATGTCCGATGGAATGTTGTGCGAGGCACAAGGGGGTTTCAGGTCCGGAATAGGATGTTCGGATCAAGTCTTCTCCCTTCGCAACATCGTAGAGAAGCATCTGGCAGTGGGCCGGAAGGTTTTTGCCAGAGTATGCCTCACAGATATCATGTCTACTCCCGCAGCTTTACCATATTTCATACTTCCTATCGCCCATTCAACTTCTTCCATAGTGATGTCCTCTGTTGATTCTGGTGCCGCAAACTCGCTTTTGGGCACGTCTGCGGCATCAGTATCCGGGGCATCTCCATACATTTCTCCAAAATATTCACTCCGTCGGTTTAGCACAGCTTGTGTGTCTGCCAGAATGTCACCATCTTTAGATTTTATCCTTTTCCATTCTGGAGCCTGACGAATCACCTCGAGCTTTTCTCACCTTGCTCCAAAAGAGTTTGGTGTTGTTCTCGAAGTTCTTCGCCAGCCTCTCCTCCTCAATCATACTGCCTCTTTCACGCTTTTCTTTCACTAAAGTTTTAGTGGCATTCTTGCATTGCCGGTATATTTCTTTCTTCATCTCTGTCATACTGGCATTCAGGTTCAAAGAAGAGACATAGTCGTGCCACGCTTTCTTCTTACTTTCTACGGAGCTTTGCAACTACGCATCCCACCATGCATCACCTTTTGCTGTACTATGCTTCTTTGAGCAACCACATACTTCTTTCGCGGATTCCACTATACTCTCTTTCAGGCTATTCCAGCATTCATCTACATTTGAGTCCGAAGAGTCTGCTGTCAAAAGCTTGTCCCGGACTCTGTCTTCATACATTCTCCTCACGCTCTCATCTTGCAACTTTTCAACCTTTATTCTTTTAAGGTCTCCGAAGGGGATACGCTCTCGCCAGTGCCTCCACTTCCTGAACAGACCACTAAACCGCGCAACTACAAGATAGTAGGCTGATTCCTCTATACGCACTTCGGATGGTCTGGGGCCTCTATACGCACGGGTATCTTGTAGTTTGCTTCCAAAACGGTTAACAACCAGGATCAGATCTTTCATGTTTTTTTGTTCATTCCTTCTCCACGTATACATATGTATGTCCTTGTGCTGGAATATCGTATTAGACACAAGGAGACCCCTTTCCACACAAACATCTACAATGAGCTTACCTCACATCGTTGACTCTCTTATCACCATAAGGACCCAGAGCAGCGTCGCAAGTTTGCCGCCTGGTTCCTACCCATCCGTTCAGATCGCCACACAAAATCACCTTTTCGTTAACCTCAGCCAGATTCAGAATTTTCCTGACATTATCCTAACTTCTCAAGGTCCTGGGGTGTCAACGAGCTTACGGAAGCATATGCTGGGGCCAAAAATACTCTAGTGACACCCAGTTTTAAACGGACCCAGAGAAGCCTCGCATCGCACAGGCCTAATCTCTCACTCCAGAGGCCAGGCAACGGGACCCCCATGCTGGCACGACTGCTCTGCGGTACCCCAGACCACAGGGCCAGCGTTCCATCAGGAAGTTCACAGGTTTCACTGCCCCTCCGCTTAGTCTCTGTTACACACAGAGCATCCAGGCGTCTCTCTTTCATCACATCAATCACCTCATGCATCTTATCTTCCATACCACCCCTTAAATTCCAAGTGCCTATTCGGCACTCTGCACCCCTCGTCTCGCCAGTTCGGGCCCGGCGTGATGGGTGGCGGCCCCCATCGCTGCTTCCACCCGCCCACCCACCATCAGCCCTGTTACGTTATTATATTGGACTCGGATACTCGATATGCTCTTTGAGTGTAATTCACCCACAGGCTGCACGTGTAGAAGGATGTACAAAAAGCAAAATAAAAATAAAGCTTTATTTAATTCCATGCCAAATAATTACAAATAAAATAAATAATATCATGAAAATAGATAGGAATAAAATTAGTAACATTATAAATTAGTGCATGTGTTATGATATATTTTTTCAGGTATTTTGTATGAACCCTCTTTAGGTAAATCTGGGTAGTCCTGTTATAGTAAATAATTAAGATATCGCGGAACCCTTAGAGGGTGAGTCCTGCTCGCACTTGTCTGATTTTTTAATATCAGTCACAATAAAAAAAACGACTGCAGAAAAAATATGGCGATAGATAACTAAAAAGAGGGGATTTTTTTATTGTAGTTTGTGTTAAAACAGGAGCATAAAAGTGTTAGTTATTTGACGACCCTTAAGTACTTAAATAGTTTACACGCTTAGCCCAAGACTTGTCTATACGGAGCATAGTTAGCAATGCTCCGGCGCCTAAAAGCGTCCTCAGTCTTCTTCTTTTTATGTCAATGGTTCATATTTGTCCCGCTAAGTCAGTGGTTAGTTTGTTCGCGCCGTCTATGAATCAGAATCAGAATATTTTTTATTCATTTAAACCATTTATGAATCGTCAGAAAAGTAACAAAGACTCTACCGCCACTTCGGAATGTCATTCCTGTGGAGAAGAAGGGCAAGAAACTCCACGGTTACTCTTTTAAAATAAGAAATTACAAATTTTTTCATCTACATTCTGTTGTGGGGTATGGGAGAACAATGTAGGTTGGTCATCAGGTGAGTCTAAGTTAAAAAAGCGAATAATACTGTTTATGAGAATGGCTACATGGTTCCCTCATTTACAAAAAAAAAGTACATATTGTGTTAAATTAATAGAAGGAAGAGAGGAAATGTTAACTAACAACAGTTGAATAGGTTGTCATGACTCAAGTGGAGCTGGAATAGCATCTATCCAAGCATTTTTATCTTTTAAATAATCTTCTATTGAATAATAACCTTGCTTACAAAATGTTCGTTTTACACAAGCTTTGAACTTATTTTCACTAAGTTTAGTGACGTCAATGGGAATTTTGTTATAAAATCTAACACAGTACTCCATGAAAGCCGTGTGAATTTTTGACAGACGGCCGGCATTATGGCCGCACTCAGCTCTTCCCCTGTACAGTTGGTGGGACATAAAGGGCAGACTAGCAGGTGCAACACAATCTGTGAGGTCGCACCACAGTCGCAGGCTGTTAAATTTGGATCTCTGAATCCTCACGTACACAGATATTGCCTGCATCTACCTACCTGTGTGTGGAGCCGATTTAATGATTTCCACACGTCCTCAGTTACGCACAGAGATGGGCACAAATTAATTGTGAAAAAATTAAGTTGCATTTAAAATATTTCGGATTTCGTCGCGGCTTATTTGTGCTTCTAAAGTGCCCGACGTTTCGATACTCTACATACACATGACCACGGAAGGGACTGAGGCGTTTGACGTCTAAAAGTCATTGCTATTCCGAAATACCTCAGAAGGATTATTTAATTGCTAATGAAATGTCAATTGACTGATCCTACAAATGAATAATGCCCAACACTGGACGTACGTCCTATGTGTGCGTGATGGCGATGTTCGATTGCGTAGTGGTGGCACGTTCGCCCTCTTGTCCGGTGAAGCTGTAAAGGCCCCGCGGCCAACAGCGTAGATTACACACACACAATGTTAGATTTTTTTTAGTTGTCTAAGAGCTGTGCGTGTGCGTGCGTGTACGTACTAAAATTTATCTGGGTAGATAAATTTTGTACCATTTCTGCGCGCGCGATGCTCCAGACAAGTAGCTCTAGACAAGTAATACATCTAAGAAATTAATTAATCAATCAGTAATTATCTTCAAAAACTTAGCTCTTGTAATGCCCACGCACTCGAGCACCTTCTATGATAATTCTTTCACCGGTAATGCTGTCCGTTTGTGGAACTCATTACCAGCCTCTATAAGACGTGCATTTACGTGTTCAGGTCTCAGGTTAAACATTTTTACTTGACTTAATAACTTTTCATTTGAAAATGACTAGATTTTATGCTGTACATCCATATCCAGTGTTCTTATTGTTCTTGATACCATTTATATATTATTTAAGTAGGATATGATAGATTCTCAGCTAACTATGGAGAGAGCTATGCTCGGCGTTTCTCTACGCGATCGAATCAGGAATGAGGAGATTCTTAGAAGAACCAAGGTCACCGACATAGCCCTTAAGATTAGCAAGCTGAAGTGGCAATGGGCGGGCCACATAGCGCGTAGATCCGACGGGCGTTGGGGTAGAAAGATTCTAGAGTGGCGACCACGTATTGGCAAGCGCAGCGTGAGACGACCGCCTGCCAGAAGGACCGACCATCTTGTGAAAATTGCAGGAAGTCGTTGGATGCAGGTGGCATCGGACCAGTTACGCTGGAAAGCGATTGGGGAGGCCTATGTTCAGCAGTGGACAAGTATAGGCTGAGATGAGGATGATGATGATATGATAGATTTCTGTTAATTTGTTTATTAAGTACACCCCTACTCTTGTGATTCCTTTACATTCTCTCCATCCATTCTACTCTCTCTCCATACTATCCTCAAAGTAGGCACTTTCCGCCCGTATCTGTTTCCTACGTATCTGTTATACCACTCTTGGAAAGTTTTGTCGGTCTGTAAGTTATTTATACTGCATACAATTATGAAACAACATTCAAGTTTAAAATTTGAAAAAGATACTACAACTACGAAAAGTTATAATACCCTTCACCAACAGACCAATGCTTAAACATCCATATGCGATATTTTTGCTTCCTAGGACCGTATCTATATAACAAAATTAATAAAACCATTGATATATTTGTTTTAAGTAAGAAAATGTGTAAAGATAAGGTGATAGTCTATATGCTCAATTTGACATACGATGAAGCCGAAAACTTATTAAGTCACCAGCATTAAATTTGCCACTCACCCTCCCACACACTTATTCATCCACATTCTAAAAATAGGGAGGACGGCCACTTTAAATGTTCTTTTTTAATTTTTATTATTATTATTTCAATTTTGAGATTCCGTGTGTCTCCTTAATTAGATATTTTATCTATTTACATGGTAATTGAAAATGTAAGTCCAAATTAATGTTTACTATGATCTCTACTAGGGAAGAACGCTGATGCCTGAAATACAGATATTAATTTATCTAGTTCAGATACAGATATCCTACCATTTAAACTAAGCAAGTATTATCTGTAAATGTTATCATTTTCTTGTTAATATTGTGTGTAAAAGAAAGAATAAATGATTATTATTATTATTATTATTATCCAAAGGTTGCCTGGAAGAGATCACTATTAGTCATAAGTCCGCCCATTGTTACACTACCTTGTAAACTCATAAAATTGTATTCCTAAACTCTTTAAAATACCTACTTGTCATGTATGACTCAAACTACTGCTTCTAACATTAAAGTACTTGAACAAAGACCCATAAAGTGACGCCTTTCTGTAGCCTTGCAGAACTTCTTGACCTGTCTTCAGGTAACTTTGTTTTAAGTACTATTTACATACTTAGAAATAACCCAAATGACTGGGTCCGCGTGGTGTAGTATGACCTAATCTCTCTCACCTCGATTTGTGAGAGAAGGCCTTTGCCCAGCAGTGGGCTGTATAGGCTGATATTATTATATATAACCGATCTATATTTGTCTATATGTAGTTAAGCAAACTTTTTTAAACTTGCAATGTTCGTCCGTCCGTCTATCAGCCTTTCCGGTTCAAATCTTGTGTTCGATTTTTCTAGCATTTCGGTTATCCGATTAAGCTGAAATTAGCATAAGTCTGTAAGTTCGGTGACAATGCAATAACATGATACCATGGACTTGGTCTGATGATGGAGTCGGAAATAAGCCATAGGAACTCAACTAAGCAAGATATCATCGTGCTATTTGGCTACAGAAGCTTGTTTTTAACCGACTTCAAGAAAGGAGGAAGTTCTTAATTCGACTGTATGTTTTTTGTATGTATGTTACGCGATTATTCCGCCAATTATGAATCGATTTTGATGATTATTTTTGCATTGGGTTCAGTATAGCTCCAAGGTGGTCCCATTATAATTTCATTGGTATTGGACCTTGGACTTTGAAGATACACCAGGGAACTCCTTAACGACAAACAATACGAATGCGTAGATTGAGATAGTATGGGTATTACGTCAATCCTATAGGTACCCTGCCATAGAACTAATCAGAATATTAACCTTCTTCAAAAAGGAGAGGTGGACTTGTTCCATTTTAATGAAGTCGGTATTGAACTTTGGACTTGGAAGATACACCAGGGGACTCCTTAACTGCAGCACGCATGTTTAGATTTCGTTATTATGGTTATTATATCAATCCTACACACAACTCAGCAAAATAATATAATATAGGTGTATAAATATTGGTAAATAATTCACTCGTCACTTAAAATCTTTTTAAAAAACGAGTAAACGACTTCAAATAGCAAAAAATAAATATTTGAAGTCGGTGCCAAGTAACCCGCTGCACTAACAGGTACCGATTTCAAATAGTTATTTTTTTGCTTTTTGAAGTCGGTTTACTTTTTTTTAAAAAGATTTTTTGAAATGATATTTTTAAATTAAAATAATTTTATGTATGTTCTATCTGTTATACCGTCAATTGTGCACCGATCTTGATGATTCTTTTTGTGTTGAGTTTAGAATAGCTTTAAGGTGGTCCCACTTTAAATTAATTGGTAATGTTTTTGAAGATACACCAGCGACCTCCTTAATGACATACATTACGAATATGTATATTGAAAGAAAAACGTTTAATGTGGTACATAACAAACCAAACAAAAAGTAACAATGGCAATTAACTTAATATAATGTGTTACATAATGATCAATCAATCAATCAGCCTATCGCAGTCCACTGCTGGGCATAGGCCTCTCCTAACACGCGCCATTGCACACGGTCCTCCGCCTTCCGCATCCAGTCTGTCCCAGCGACCTTTTTGAGGTCGTCGGTCCATCTAGCTGGGGCCGTCCTACCTGACGCTTACCAAATAGCGGTCTCCACTCTAGGACACTCGTAATGATACTCGTATTTAAACCATACTGCCATCAAGCACGTATGGGTACCACATAGGGCCCCGCCTCAGTATTATGCTGGTTGAAGCAACCAGCGCTGGTATTGTGGCTAGGCCCTTGTATCGACCAGGGGCTGTCTCGCTAAATACTCTTCTAAAATTATTATAATATATATAAAAAAAATAAGAACGAGTAAAACAGTTACAGACAAAAACATGACACAAAACTGATGATGAGTTATTATGGGTATTACGTCAATCACACAGATACCTTACTATAGAAAGATTTGGTAGGTAGGTGATTTGGTTGGACTTATCCGATACCGTTCTATTTTTCTTTAAGTTTCCATTTGTTTGTTCCATTTATAGTAGTAGATTTATAATAAACAAACCATAAACATTATTACATAAAATAAATTGGCTATTTAAATTCATTTGCCTTGAGGTTCAGACGCATCTTATCGCCCATGACCTCATGCATGGTAAATACGCATTTTCGACATTAAAACACCCTAATATAGACAGGGGATCAATCTCCGAATATAAATCGCTATAACCAAAGCTTAATCGCTACCAAACTACAGCGGTTGGCTGATTTCGTAAAATAGAAATGATCTATCTATATCATCACGCCAGATCCCTTGCGGGGTAGGCAGAGAGTACAGAGTTCCAACAGGTTCTTTCCTTACATACCTCGCTGGCTCCCTCTACTCTCATAGTTCGTTTCATACACGCTCGCCGGTTACGGAGATCCTTGACTTTTCCTTCAGATAAGACTCGGTTTATTTGGTCGTGGTAAGGTAGTCTAGGTCTTCCCCGGTACCTGCATCCTTCCACTTTCACATTATATATCTGTTTTGTCATTCTTTCATCTGGCATTCTTTCTATATGCCCGAACCAACGGAGCATGCCCTTTGTCATCTTTACACCGATACTATCTTTCATACCTACTCGCTTTCTTACTACGCTGTTGCTAATGCGGTCGGTCAGCTTCACACCGCACATCTTCCGTAGAGCTCGCATTTCTACCGCATTTATTCTACTTTCATTCTCCTTCTTCCATACCCAGCTCTCGCCACCATAGAACAGCGTTGGGACAAGAACTCCGTTATGTATGGCCAGCTGCGCCTTATGACTTAAGTGCTAGCTCCCAAGTAGCTTTCCCATCGCACCATTCACCCTGTTCCCTGCACTCACTCTTCTCTCTATGTCAGCGGTGTATTTGCCATCCTTACTGAAGGCGCATACAAGATATACAAACTCATTCACTTGTTCCAGTACATCGTTACCAACCACAATCCTAACATTCGTTCTGGTTTCTTCCCTTTCAAAAACCATAATCTTGGTATTTCTTTACATTCAAGTGTAAAATAAAAATGATAATTATATTTTGTTGGTCGGTCTAATAGTAATTGCTGATTTGTAGACATAAGAGGAGTGATGGCTGTTCCAGCAGTCATACTCATGAACGGATGCTGCCTGTGGGGACTGGTCCATCTGGAATCCTTACACACTGGAGACACTATACAGATAACACCAATAGATTCATATCTCTATCGTAAGACATCACATTGGATCTAGACTAAAGAAAAAAGACAAGCCTGCGGAGTTTCGTCGCCGGATATTCTCAATGGAGGCGACGTTCCGATCCAGTGGTTAATTAGTAATTAAATTAGATTTAAAAATAATGGAAATCGACTATTTGGAAGCGGGGGCGCTTAGGGGCGCTTAGTGTGACGGGGTCGAAGAGGATGGTTACACCCACTTATCACCAATAGTGTAAGGGGGACCGACCACCAACCAGACTAAGGTTGAAAACTATTTAATAGACGACCTACAATTTTTTGGCCTAGTTTGATCCCAGGAAGTACACTTAATTTCAATGCAGTTAAAAATAAATAAATGCAGTTAAGTATTGTAAAATATATGCATGTAAGAAGTACCCATACTTCATAAATATGAGTATGATGAACAGAATAAATATTTGTGTTACGAACGAATTAAGATTACATTCGAACCGATAACGAAACGAAACTTATACGCTTAACATTGTAAATCAGTATAATTGCCCCCTACTTATTAAATCCGGAAGGCATAAAGCATCAGATTCTCAAAGATCACAGCATTAAGTACTTGAAAACATATATTATAGTGATAACCAAAATGTGATAATATAGATAAGAGAAGGTACATCTATCAAAATGACGGAATTTTATTCTGGTTCTGACTTCGGACTGAGAAAACACACATTATGTATGTATGTATGTATGTATTCCCCAACAGGGGGCAACAGACCTCAAACTGAAATAAATTATTTCGTATAAACTATGCGAGGATACTTACAAATTGTCAAATTACACACATCGTCACGCCTATATTCCCCAAGCGGGGGTGGCAGAGGTGTTCTGAGTACACCCACATTCCGCCGACGATGTTAGATCCCATGTAATAGGCGGCGATCCTATTGCCATATACCGGGCACAATTCCAGACTCCGGACTCTTACTAGAAATTTTTCGTTAGAAGAAGCCATAGAGGTATGTAAGGAAAGAATTGTTGGAACTCTGTACTCTCTGCCTACCCCGCAAGGGATCTGGCGAGATGATATATATAAAAATATATGGGAAAACTACACATGTCCGACCTAGGATTTGAACCCAGGACTTCGCGATCACAAAGCGATGCGCTTTGCCACTAGAGCATCGAGGCAGTCAAATAACATATTTTTTTTATCTAATCTAACTACTACCACTGGATCGGAACGTGGCCTCCATTGAGTACATCCGACGAAGCAACTCAGCAAGCTTGTCTTTTTTATTTCTCTGTCTCTTTTTCCTTCCTATTTTTTTTCTTTTTTTTTTCTTTTTTTAAATAAACGTTGCCCCACACTATGATTAATTCCTGTGTCGTGGGTGCATTTACAAACATATAAATTCACACACAAAGATTTGTCCCGTGCGGGAATCGAACCCGCGACTATTAGACACAGTGGGCGGGGCGGGCTAAGCCCTTAACCACTGCGCTAAATCGTCCGTCGCAAAAATATGTGTACAATGTTTAGGTTATAATTTAGTTTACGATCCAGCTCCAGTGTTATGCCTTCCGACCAAGGTATGAGACTAATGATCTTAATTCTAGGAAGTAGTGGTCAAACAGAAGTGTACTATGTAAATCAGCTGTGTGACTGTGAATGGTGCGACAGGAAAGCTACTTGGGAGCCTTAAGCCAAAAGGCGCAGCTGGCCATACATAACGGAGTGCTTGTTCCAACGCTGTTATATGGCAGCAAGAGCTGGGTATGTAAGAAGGAGAATGAAAATAGGATATATGCGCCCGAAATGCGAGCTCTGCGGAAGATGTGCGGAGTGAAGCTGACCGACTGTATTCGCAGCATAGTAAGAAAGCGAGTAGGTATACTCCGTTGAGTCAGGCATATAGAAAGAATGTCGGAAGAAAGAATGACAAAGCAAATGTACAATGCGAAAGTGGAAGGATGTAGGTACCGGGGAAGACCTAGACTATCTTACTACGACCAAATAGACCGTGTGTTATCTGAAGGGCAAGTCAAGAGTCTCCGTAACCGGTGACCTTGTGTAAGACGAACTGTGAGAGTGGAGGAGGCTAGAGAGGTCTGTAGGGAAAGAATCTGTTGGAACTCTGTACTCTCTGGCTACCTCGCAAGGGATCTGGCGCGATGATCATTTGGGCGTAATGATATTAAAAAATGGTATTAATGGTTAAGATCGAAAAGGATATACTTCGGTGGTTTGGACACATGTAAAGAATGTCGGTTAAAAATAGCAAAACAGATATACAATGCGGACCTTTTGTTTCTGAACCTCAAGGCAAGAGTCCTTGTGACCGCCGATCGTGTAATAAGACTATGAGAGTGCAGGAAACTAGAGAAATCTGTAAGATAACTCTGTACTCTCTGCTAACCTTGCAAAGGTCCTATGTAGAGACCTTTGGAAGAACTCAGAATTTTCTGTTGTGTAGTGGAAATCTTTTTTAAATTTTTCCATAGCATAACACAAACATTAGTTAAATGGCACCGGTCAATCCAGTTGAAATATTTGGTTTACTTAAGAATCAAATGTGAGCGAACGTTCCAAGACCTCGGTCAGAGTGAGGAGCTCAGGCGGTAGCGTGGGCGGAGGTGATTTTCTTTTTAGTATTATTGTTTTATTGTCTTATACAACTAATAATCTCTCGACGAAGACTCGAATCCTTGAACGGACAAAGTGTTGATGAGGATTTTTATAGAAAAATTCTATTATTTCTTTTGTACCTACCTAATCATTGATATAGGTATTCCTTTTTTGTACCCACATATTAAAATAAAGAAATTCTACAAGCCGGCAAGGGATCTGGCGTGATGATACACATAGATATAAAAAAAATACCTTCACGCCTCTATTCACCAAGCGGGCAGAGGTGTACTAAGTACACCCATTTTTACCTGACGATGTTAGGTGCCATGTTATAGGGGGCGAGCCTACCAGTGTTGTAAAAATGGGCGTTCGTGTGAAATGAGGGTTACCATTTGATAAAATATTTCTGCGAGGAGATATTGCAGGGGGTGGGTCCGCACGGTTGCTAATTAAAAATAGAACTTGAGTAAATTTCATGGCAAACGGAAACTCTGAGACTGTCATGAAGTGACATTTCACTTGATGAAAGCGTTAGTTACAATTTTGGCCGCGAGACAATAGATTCTCGTGGGACTGTATATGAAGGTTTACCTCCACATAGGTTTATGTTAATGCTGACAGCTCTGTCAAAACAGGCATTAAGTGAGGCGATAGGAGTCAGTCCCTGACTAGTCAACAATACAAAAATTAGAAGATCTTTCTAATGGAAGACCTGTTGGAACTCTGTACTCTCTGCCTACCCCGCAAGGGATCTGGCGTGAGGTTATAGATAGATAGATAGATCTTTCTAAAAATAAGCTTTTAAAACAAAAACACATCGCAGATATTTGGCCTACTTGAGAAGTTGCGTTGGCCTCCTCCTCTTTCGACTAACAGATCTTGCTCACCATCCAGGTCTGCAGTAGGTACTTATCAAGACAAATCTTACTATGCCAAACACGACGGGATTATTTTGAGTAGTTGGGTGGTTCCACCTTTCGGCGTCATCAGACCCTGAACGGTATCTGGTTGTATAGTACTTATCAATACCAATTCAACAAGCCTTAACATGAGGAAATTATATTATATAGTTGACATGTTCCTATGACCAACTTCCGACTCCATCATTAGACCAGTTCCATGGCACCATATTATTGAATTGTCAACAAACTTACATACGTATGCCAAATTTCATAAGATTTGAACCGGAAACACAGACAGACATACTAACATTGCAAATTAAATAAAAGCTTGTAATAAAGGCACGGCTGGCGATGTAATCGCTTCCGCTACCGCAACCTGAGCACTTCTTTAAGTTAAAAATAATAATAACCTGTATAATATATTCATCATCCATTGAATTTAATGGTATGCAGCTTCAAATTAACAAGTATAAATCCATTTTTACGGATTTAAGAATACTGACTTTTAATATCTCTGTCATTTTACAAAACAGTGAAAAGATCTAGGTGCTGGGGTAGACCTATCTTACTATGACCAAATAGACCGTGTCTTATCTAAAGAGCAGTCAAGAGTCTCCGTAATCGTCGAGCGTGTGGGAGACGAACTAAGAGAGTGGAGGAAACCAAAGTTCTGAATACGCTCCAACATCAGTCTGTATTTGGCCTCATATGGAGACCAAATTACCGCATTACCTTCTAAGTGACTTTTTACTTTTAAAGCTCCGATGTTGGAAAATTGACTTGCTTGTCTCAAAACAAACCCCAGATTCTGATAAGCTTTCTTACAAACGCCTATAATATGTTCCCGGAATTTCAAATCTACGGTAAATCTGACTCCCAAGTCTTTCACCTCAGTGACACGTTGCAGCAGCACCCCTTCCATGTGGTACGGGTGGTGACGCCGGGCGCGCGCGCGACTATACGATAGCACGGAACATTTAGCCACGTTAAAGTATAATTTGTTTTCTAAGCTCCAACTTACAGCCCTATTTATATCCTGCTGCAGCGTGAATGATCCGCGGTCTGATCCACTCTACGGAACAACTTCAGGTCGTCAGCAAATAACAAGGGGGTAGACCCAGTGACGACTTCGGGTAAGTCATTTATCAATAAAATAAAGAGCAATGGGCCTAATTTGCTGCCTTGACTCACCCCAGATCTCGTAAAGTAAGGTTCAGAATAGTATCCACCACAGTCGACGTACTGACATCTATCACGCAGATAGCTCGCGAAGAATGCCAGCGTATGCGGCGTGCAGCCTACTCTGGCCAACTTTGACAGCAGGGCATCATAATCCACTGTGTCAAACGCCTTCCTGAAATCAAAGTAGGCCACGTCTACTTGCACACTAGCATCTACCGCCGGTACTAGATGTGTCATAAAATGCATCAAGTTTCCCGTTGTTCCCCGTCCCGCTCGAAATCCGTGCTGCGCATCAGACAACTGGCTACTTATCTGTAAATAAAGGCAGCTATAAATCGCCGCTTCAAAAACTTTAGCCGGAGTGCATAGGACAGCTACAAGTCGGTAATCACTGGGCTCCGAACCACCACCTCCTTTAGATACGGGCACGACTCGGGTGAGTTTCCAGCTATCGGGAAATGTCGCGGTCTTTAAACAAAGGTTGAATAAATGCAGCAACGGATCGACCAATACCTCGCAACAATCCCGCAATTATACCGTCGTGTGCCGTTCCTCCATCTATCTATCTATATCTATCTGTATCATCTCGCGAGCTCCCTCGCGGGGTAGGCAGAGAGTACAGAGTTCCAACAGGTTCTTTCCTTACATACCTCTCTGGCTTCCTCCACTCTCATAGTTCGTCTCATACACACTCGCCAGTTACGGAGACTCTTGACTTGCCCTTCAGCTAAGACACGGTCTATTTGGTCATGATAAGATAGTCTAGGTCTTCCCCGGCACCTACATCCCTCCACTTTCGCATTGTATATCTGTTTTGTCATTCTTTCTTCTGGCATTCTTTCTATATGCCCGAACCAATGGAGCATACCCTTTCTCATCTTTACACCGATACTATCTTTCATACCTACTCGCTTTTTTACTACGCTGTTGCGAATACGGTCGTTCAGCGTGACTCCGCACATCTTCCGCAGAGATCGCATTTCGACCGTATTTATCCTGCTTTCGTTCTCCTTCTTACATACCCAACTCTCACTGCCATATAACAGCGTTGGGACAAGCACTCCGTTATGCATGGCCAGCTGCGCCTTTTGGCTTAAGTGCCGGCTCCCAAGTAGCCTTCCCATCGCACCATTCACTCTATTACCTGCATTCACTCTTCTCTCTATATCAGCGGTGTATTTCCCATCCTTACTGAAAGCGCATCCAAGATATACAAACTCATTCACTTGCTCCAGCACATCGTCACCAACCACAATCCTGCCGTTCCTGCCTGTAATAATGCTGTTGAGATAAAAAAGAAACATGGTAGGATCATATTTCATACCTAACTAGTGCATTCAGGTTCCGTATTATTTAAATATCGAATTAATTCGTCCCTCTGTAATTGTCATAGTAAATAACGCGTCCATTTTGTAAGTTAGCAACACTTACAAAATTATAATAATTTTTGTTTTCCCTACTTGTATTTGCTGAGGTCTTTGTTAGTTCTAGTATTAAATGGTATTAATATAGTTAACTACTACATCATCGTTTTAATATTTAGTTAACACGATGAATACAATGTGAAAGTGGAAGGATGCAGTTACCGGGGAAGACCTAGACTATCTTACCACGACCAAACAAACCGAGTCTTATCTGAAGGAAAGGTCAAGAGTAACCGCCGTAACCGGCGAGCGTGTATGAGACGAACTATGAGAGTCGAGGAAGCCAGAGAAAGTATGTAAGGAAAGAACCTGTTGAAACTCTGTACTCTCTGCCTACCCCGCAAGGGATCTGGCGTGATTTAGTTTAGATAGATACGATATGGCGTGATTTGGACGACTTAGCGCAGTGGTTAAGAGCTTAAGCCGCTCCGCCCACTGTGTCTAATAGTCGCTGGTTCGATTCCCGCACGGGACAAATCTTTATGTGATCCACAATTATTTGTTTCGGTCTGGGTATTTGTCTATGTGTATTTTCATGTTTGTAAACGCATCCACGACACAGGAATAAATCCTAGTGTGGGGCTACGTTTAACGACGATGAAAATATATTTTCCATACATTAAAATACTACAAACCTTAATAGTTCAAGTATATCTATTTCTTGAGTTTAATATGCATTAAAATACACGTTACCGTTACTTGATTTTATCATCATCTATTTTCATCAACATTTACCCCAAAAAGTGGTGATCTTTCCGGGCTGCCAACATTACGCGGGTGGGAAGTGCAGTAAGTGCGGGACCTTTGTTGAAGTTTTGAAATCACCGCGCGGCGTGCAATTACGACTGGACGCGGCTTCTAGATTATTTTTATTCTAAGGCGTGACGCTATCGCAGGTTTGGCGGTGACGCGCAAACGACGAGACCAACACACCCAGAAAAACATCGATGTTGACATCATTTCAAAAAGATGTAGGATAAATATCGGATGAAAATTATCGATGTTTGAAACATCGATGTTTTGGGTGCAAACCAATAGTAATAGTGTCATAATTTATTTTGTGACATTTAAGTTCGTAGGTATTTATTTAATAGATTTTGTGCCTAGACCATACAAAAATTATATTAAAATTTAATTCTTGTTTGATTTAATTATTGAATTTCCACTATCCAATAATTGAATCAAACTGTTGGGTAAGGAAATATCGATGTTTCGATATTATACTCATACAATTGATGTGTCGATATTTTAGAGGACTTAGCATCGATGTAAAAACATCGATGAATATCGATCATCTCTATCGGGGATTACACGGGGTTCAAGGGGCGTAAAGGAAAGGACATTCCCACTGCGCCCATACTAGAAGTGTTCGCAATGGCTATATATTAAAAACGCGTTATAACGATACGCTACTTTTAAAACGCCTATTATTTTTTACGCTATTAATAATAGTTATTACTTCGCTTCGTTGAACGACGCCTTTTGATTATTGTCGCAAAACACGCCGCGCCGCCGCCGTGAGCTGTTAAACAATAAAAATGAAATATATATTTAATAAATTAATTATTTACACGTAACTAAAACTAACTTGTATTTACAGTTATTACAATAAACAAACCAACGATTTATTTGCAAACAATTTGACACGTGACGCCGCATTCCTTCACAAACCCACGATAAATGCATAAGTACGTCATCCAAGATCACGCCAATGATCCGCACTGATTTTATTAAAAAAATAATCTACCGTAGTAACCAACACGTAATAAATAACGTATAATACGGACAAGTATAGATAGATAGATAGAGTACTCTTTATTGTACACCAGTGATATTAACAATTAATTACATACAAGAAAAAAAATAGGTACAATTGGCGGTCTTATCGCTAAAAGCAATCTATCAAATATATTGGCGCGGAACATAATAAATAACCTAATAATATACTACTGTCATTATCGAGATAGAATTATTTCTTAGGAAATACAACGCCCATTTATTCTGTGTTACTGAACATTGGCTGAAATCTCATGAAATAATCAAATATCAAAGTCAGTACACAGTGTTGAGTGCGTTCACAAGAAAAACAGCCATACGCGGAGGGTCTCTAATATTAGTCGCCAACGACATCAAGTGTAAAGAGCGCAAGGGCATTATGGGTCTTTCTATTGAACGCATTGTTTAGATATCTTGTGTCGAACTGGATAGTTATGTTGTAACATGCGTTTACCGACCGCCCTCAGGTGATTTTAATACATTTGAAAACGTTATGGAAGAGGTGTTAAAAAAAATTTCTGGTATTAAAAAGCAAAGCATTATATGTGGTGACTTCAATGTCAATCTAATCAAAAAGTCATCCATTAGCTGAAGACTAATTAATCTTTTTAAATCTTTTAATCTAGTATGCTTGTTTAATGAACCGACTAGAATCACTGCTACGTCTGCTACCTGTTTAGATAATGTGTTTTGCGACTGTGAAGTGTTTGATAAATTAATTATAAACGCTTTGCCCTCAGATCATAGTGGTTTGTTGGTGTCAGTACCCAGCCACCTTATACCTAAGTTATGTAAAGTTACTTGTAGGCCGATATCAGATCGACGTATAAACTGTTTTAGGGATAAAGTTTACAATCGCATATCTAATATGGATTGGTTACATAATGATCCCAATTACCTATATCAAAACCTTTTTGATACCTTGAAATCAGAATTCGATAATATATTTAAAATAAAATCATTTTCAACGGCCAAGAAAGCAAAGTTTAGTGATTGGGCTACTGTAGGAATTCATAAAAGTAGAGCTAAGATGTATGAACTGTATGATACGAAAACATATAATCAAAACCCAGCTTTCTTGGAATATGTTAAAAACTACTCGAAGACTTTTAGGAAGGTGTGTACTGCAGCAAAGTCTTTATATTATAGCAATATGATCAAAAGGTCATCAAATAAGATCAAAACCACATGGGCTATAATTAACAGTGTATCTGGGAGAACTCAACCACGCGATGATCTTATTGAACTTGTAATTAATGATAACATCTTAACAGATGATTTCGATATTGCGCAGGCTTTTAATAATTTTTTTAGTGAAATTCCAGTTCATACTACTGGCTCTTTGAACTCCTCTTCCCGAAAAGCTGAACTAATATTAAAAATCAGTGTAAAAGAATGCAATGTCTTGTTTGAATTTAAATATGTGACCCCGACAGACATAATCTTAACCTTTAAGTCGTTAAACATTAAAAACACTGTCGACTTCTGGGGTATATCATTAAAAATACTAGATAGCATAGTAATGGCTATAGCACCTGCGCTGGCGACGATATTTAATAAATGTGTAGAGAAGGGTAGGTTCCCCGACTTAATGAAACTTAGTAAAGTTGTACCGATTTCTAAATCAGGGATAAAAAGCGAGCCTTCCAATTTTAGACCGATTTCCATCTTGCCGGCCTTGAGTAAAATTTATGAAAAGATCCTACTCAATCAATTGCTTAACCACTTTAATGAGAATAAGCTGTTACACGGTGATCAATATGGTTTTACTAAGGGACGTTCAACCACAGACGCGGGAGTAGGTCTGCTTCAGCAAATTTACGGTGCCTGGGAGGCATCGCAGAATGCAATTGGTGTATTCTGTGATCTCTCTAAGGCATTCGACTGTGTTGAGCATGCAACCCTTATTAAAAAGCTAAGGCATTACGGTATTAAAAACACTGCCCTTAACTTATTAGCTTCATACTTAGGTGAAAGATCTCAATGTGTTGAGATTAACGGGGTCAAGTCTCAGGAAGTTAATATTTCAATTGGTGTTCCACAGGGCTCCATCTTAGGACCCTTTCTTTTTTTAGTATATATTAATGACCTGCCGAACTTTGTCCGTGATGTCTGTGACATTGTACTATTCGCAGATGATACCTCCTTGATCTTCAAAGTTGACAGAGCCAAGCTTAATTTTGACGATGTGAATGGTGCTCTTTCACGGATATCAAATTGGTTCGAAATAAACAATCTATTGCTTAATTCACTCAAGATAAAGTGTATTAAATTTACTATGCCCAATGTAAAAGTTAATGCTACGAATATTCTTATTAATGGCACAAAGCTGGACCTCGTGAACTCGACTGTCTTTCTAGGCATTACCCTAGACTCCAAACTCCAATGGGGGGCCCATATCTCATCACTTGCGGGTAAACTTAGCTCCGCTGCTTATGCAGCGTGGAAAGTACGGCAACTTACGGATGTGGATACAGCACGTCTAGTTTATTTTAGTTACTTCCATAGCATTATGTCTTATGGTATCCTACTGTGGGGTAACGCTGCTGACGTGGAAAATGTATTCATACTGCAAAAAAGAGCTATCCGTGCCATTTATAATCTTGGACCTAGGGCTTCCCTCAGAGAACTTTTTAAAGAGATTAACATTCTCACGGTCGCTTCACAGTATATATACGACAACATAGTGTACATACGTAGGAATATACATTTATTTAATAAAGTGAGTGACGTTCATAAATTAAGCACTAGAAATAAACATAAACTGGTATTACCAATTGTTAGGCTTAAAAAAGTATTTACTTCCTCGGTCGGTATTCGCTGCTTCAATAAGATACCAAAGCCCATGTTAGAGTTGCCACTTGACAGATTTAAAAAGTATATTAAATCTTCACTAATGAGTAAAGGATATTATACACTAAATGATTTTTTAAATGATAAAAATGCCTTTATACAAATTAACTGAAATCTAGAAGAATATAATGTTAAGTGCAGCGTGTCCTGCCTAGCGAGCGTTCATTGATTTTAAATATTATTCTCGAACGATGTCAACAGGGTCGTGGATTGGTCATGCTCACTAAAATGTCTTTGCTAGTGGCGGCTCTGTGGAGCGGGTCATTCTTTTCCCTCTAAAATGGTTGAGGAGAGTGATGGCTGCTTCTCAGGTCATACTCGTGAACGGGTGCTGCTGGTGGGGACTGGTCCGTCCCCTGCCCTTTGTCTGACTGAACGTGTACCATAATGCTGTTGAATTTTGTCTCGTTCGGCATCACACTGGAGCTATGACCAGTTGTTTTGTACGCGCTCTTTACATATTTTATAGTAACACTTTCTCTTACTATTATGTATCTCGCTGAGATTCACGGGCTTTACCCGGACCTTTGAAAGGCTTGCATGGGGACATTGGTCCAACACGTAGAGGCCCTTCGCGAGAAGTTAATGTTATGTAAGCCACCTGCTGAGATCACTTGCTGAAAATGAAGAAACCTAACCAGCGAACTGACCCCGGCAGGTGCAAGGACTATTGAAAATTATGGAAAGAAAACAAGGGCTATGTAAATGAGGTTTGATGGACAAAAGCTGGACTATTTCAAAGGGGACGGACACCAGCCATAATTAGTGATACCTAATTAGCCGTGGCCGACGGTGACTCGCCGCTTATTATTATGCTTTTTATTATATACCTCTACAACATCTCTATTTTGTAAATGAGAGGACTATGTAGACACTGACCAATATCATGAATCTAAGTACACTTATGATTAATCTATACTTAAGCACATCTATTTAGCTCGTTCTGCATTGTTCTCCCATACTCCATAAATGCAATGTATACAAAAAGAATTGTAAAACTCATTTTTAAAAAAGAGTAACCCTGGAGTTTCTTGCCCTTCTTCTCCACAGGAATGACTTTCCGAACGGGTGGTAGAGTCTTAAGTAATTAATAATTTTCTCTTTTTGACTATTCATAAGTGCCTTTTTTTTTTTAAAAAAAAAAAAAAAAAAAAAAAAAAGCACTTATGAATAGTCAAAAAGAGAAAATTATTAATTACTTAAGACTCTACCACCCGTTCGGAAAGTCATTCCTTTTGGTCTACATGAATAAAAAACTTTTGATTTTGATTACTGGACACTCATTTAAAAAAGATCATATTATGTAGTTGTCTTAGAGCATAATATAACACGTGACTTTTGACAAAAATATTATACGTCTAAGTGAAATTTACCTTAAGTCCAGTCAGTCAGTGTCGCTGTGTCGCGTGGCAGGCTGGTAGGCGGTAATAAAAGTAACGCTTGCCTAAGGTAATAAATAATAGGTGATTTGATTATTTATTAATATTTATTTTAATTAATATTTATTTTTTAATATTAATAATAGATTACTTTTTCAGTTATGTAATATAACGATCACATACATGATTTGGCCCAAAGCCAATGAAAGCCAATGAAAAAATACTTGTATAATTTCAAATTACCCATAAATTCTCTTAAAGATGTCGCCGACTACGATGTACCTACAATACTTTGGAATACCCGTTTTAGATTGCAAGTTGTCCTTTAGACACGGGTATTTGCTATTATTTTAATTAAATAGATAAATAATGATGGCATAGGTCAAATGTTTGTTGGTTCTGGGGCAACTTTCGACTATGACCTTTTGGTGTCAACGATTTTTAACTTTATCATTATTACATTTACATTATTAACTTTATCATTATTATTATTAATATACCGGCAATGCAAGAATGCCACCAAAACCTTAGTGAAAGAAAAGCGTGAAAGAGCTAGTGTGATTGAGGAGGAGAGGCTGACGAAGAACTTCGAGAATAACACCAAACTCTTTTGGAGCAAGGTGCGAAAGGCTCGAGGTGATTCGTCAGGCTCCAGAATGGAAAAGATAAAATCTAAGGATGGTGACATTCTTGCACACACACAAGCTGTGCTAAACCGGTGGAGTGAATACTTTGGAGAAATGTATGAGAATGCCCCGGGGCATTCTCAGGCATTCTCATACATTTCTCCAAAGTATTCTCCAAAGTACGCTGGTGCCACAGACGAGCCGAGAGGCGAGTTTGCGGCACCAGAATCCACAGAGGACATCACTATGGAAGAAGTTGAATGGGCGATACGAAGTATGAAAAATGGTAAAGCTGCGGGAATAGACATGATATCTGCCGAGATAATTAAATATGGTGGAACTTGCGTCCGGGACGCTTTTTGGGTCCTCGCAAATCTTTGCTGGAAGACCGGTAGAGTCCCTACAGATTGGCGCCGCGCAGTCATAGTACCCTTGTATAAAGGCAAGGGCTCACAATATGACTGCGCCAATTACAGGGCCATCAGGTTGATCAGCTTGGCAGCTAAGGTATATGGTAAAATTATTGAACGGAGAATGCGCGAGAAGTCCGATGGAGTGATGTGTGAGGCACAGGGAGGTTTCAGGTCTGGAAGAGGATGTTCGGATCAAGTTTTCTCCCTCCGCAATATCGTAGAGAAGTACCTGGCAGTAGGCCGGAAGGTTTTCTGCGGTTTTGTGGACCTGGAGAAGGCGTTTGATAGAGTCGTGCGAAAGAGACTTTGGGACATTTTGCCAGAGTATGGTATAAACGGCACCCTATTGCGAGCCGTCCAGTCCACCTACGTGGACAGCAAGGCATGCGTACGGGTGGGTGGTAACATGTCACCTTGGTTTGACGTTAAAATCGGCGTCAAGCAGGGTTGCGTGTTGTCGGCTAGACTGTTTATAGTGTATCTGGATAAAAGTCTTCAAAGACTGAATGCGATGACTGAAGGGCTAAAAATGTGTGATCTAGTGATAAACCACCTATTGTATGCAGATGACGCGGTTTTGATAGCACCAACAGCCACTGATCTGCAAACATTAGTCACAGTTATGACAGACGACTGCATGAACAATGGCTTACATTTGAATGTGAAGAAAACCAAAATTATGGTTTTTGAACGGGAAGAAACCAGAACGAATGCAAGGATTGTGGTTGGGAACGATGTGCTGGAGCAAGTGAATGAGTTTGTATATCTTGGATGCGCCTTCAGTAAGGATGGGAAATACACCAGTGATATAGAGAGAAGAGTGAATGCAGGTAATAGAGTGAATGGTGCGATGGGAAGGCTACTTGGGAGTCGGCACTTAAGCCAAAAGGCGCAGCTGGCCATGCATAACGGAGTGTTTGTCCCAACGCTGTTATATGGCAGTGAGAGTTGGGTATGTAAGAAGGAGAACGAAAGCAGGATAAATGCGGTCGAAATGCGATCTCTGCGGAAGATGTGCGGAGTCACGCTGACCGACCGTATTCGCAACAGCGTAGTAAGAAAGCGAGTAGGTATGAAAGATAGTATCGGTGTAAAGATGAGAAAGAGTATGCTCCGTTGGTTCGGGCATATAGAAAGAATGCCAGAAGAAAGAATGACAAAACAGATATACAATGCGAAAGTGGAAGGATGTAGGTGCCGGGGAAGACCTCGACTATCTTACCATGACCAAATAGACCGTGTCTTAGCTGAAGGGCAAGTCAAGAGTCTCCGTAACCGGCGAGTGTGTATGAGACGAACTATGAGAGTGGAGGAAGCCTGAGAGGTATGTAAGGAAAGAACCTGTTGGAACTCTGTACTCTCTGCCTACCCCGCGAGGGAGCTGGCGTGATGATATAGATAGATAGATAGAGAGATCATTATTACAACAGCAGTGATAGCCTAGTGGTGAGAATGTTGGACTGCAACGTCAGAGGTCTCGGGTTCAAACCCACACTCTCCTCTGTCTTTTACGAAAACATATGCGTAATAAAAATTAACTATCACTTGCTTCAACGGTGAATGAAAACATCGTGATGAAACCTACATGCCTGAGAGTTTCTTGAAGATGTAAATTTCGCCAACCCGCACTGGGCCAGCGTGATGGACTATGGCCTAAACCCTCTCAGTTTGAGAGGAGGCCCGTGCCCAACAGTGGGACAGTTTCTTAACAGGGCTAATATTATAATATTATTATTACCAAACAACAAAGCTAAAAACTTATTATCGCCAAATGTACGGCTGGCTGTTTTAAAAAACTACGTCCAATTGGAAACAGGGGGTCAGCCGTTAGCAAGATTGTAATACGGCTGTTCAAACGTGGCAAAACTGTACTGTGTACACCCAAATTTCGCCAACGATGTTAATCATATGAAATTTGCTATTACTTTCTCCGCATTGCTCACACGCGTAAAATTCGTGCGTGTGTACTATTTTCTGTCAACACCTGCCGAACGAAAACTGGTTTATATAATAATAATATCAGCCTATACTGCCCACTGCTGGGCAAAGGCCTTTTCTCACAAATCGAGGTAAGAGAGATTAGGTCATACTCCACCACGCGGACCCAGTGCGGATTGGTGGAGGCAGGTTTGTGGCCACCTGCTGATGGAAATTATCAAGCCGCCTTTAAGGCTTCCAACTCGGCTTAACGACTACCACATTAAGTGGTAACCGGGACCAATGGCTTAACGTGCCTTCCGAAGCACGGAGACGCTTGAATATGAAAATGTCACAAACGGTCACCCATCTCAGGCCGACCGAGTCGAACGGTGAACCTTGGTGATCGGTAAGAACACCGCGGTCGCACAGCGCTACGAGCGCCTCGAGTGTGATAGATTCTGTAAAAATATATGTGAATTTATTTGTTTACTGTGCCAAGATACGTTAATATACACTAAATTGGGCCTCTCGCGTGGGCTGTACTTGTAGATTTTGCGAGTTTAAGGCCAATCTGGAAGAGAATTTGTGTGTGGGTTGCATAGTGAATTGATACGTCAGAGGTTATTTGCAGAGGATAACCTTTATTATAAAAGAGGGTTATCTCTGAAAAATACTCTAGAGGCAGCCGACCGGGACGCCGGGGCCGTAGAAGGGACACGAAATCTCACCGAAAGTGTACAAAAGTTTAGTCAATGTTCAGCGTGCGGGATCAGCGAACATCGGGCGTACACCTGCAAATATAAGGCAACCGAGCGCAGCTACTGCGGCAGGATCGGCCACTTGAGAAGAGTATGCATGAAAAAAGAATATGATCAGCGCATAACTACAACCGAAGCAACGCGAAGCGGTCGCCGCGGTCGAAAAAGGTCACGTGGAGGACGCGTGACCGGCTCGAGCGGCGCCGGTGAGGGCTTGCGGCGCGGGCAGCGCGAAGGAGCGGTGCGGGGCGCACGCGGACACGGTCGCGGCCGTAGTGCGGCTAGGCGCGCGACGGCGTACTGGCTTCATGAACCCGCAGAGGCCGAGAGCTCCGACGGAGAACAAGAAGAATACAAGGAACCAATGTACCAAATATCGCTAACCAGTTATAGACCGGTGTGTATGACACTTTTGGTAAATGATAGGTCATTAAAGATGGAAATTGACACAGGGTCAGCAATATCTTGTATTAGTAAACCCACATATGTAAAAGAATTTAACGATTTAATTTTAAAACCTTGTCGATTAAAACTAAAATTTTATGTTGTTCAACTATTTGGATATTTGGAAACAAATGACAAATATGGCGAAATTAAAAATAGATTTATATGTTCTACAAAATTTATTGGGTAGGCAATGACGGACGATTTAGCGCAGTGGTTAAGAGCTTAAGCCGCTCCGCCGACTGCGTCTAATAGGCGCGGGTTCGATTCCCGCACGGGACAAATCTTTGTGGGATCCACAGTTATTTGTTCCCGTCTGGGTATTTGTGTATGTGAATTTTCATGTTTGTAAACGCACCCACGACACAGAAATAAATCCTAGTGCGGGGCCACGTTTAAAAAAATAAAAGTAATGGCTCTCTGAATTAAAGATTGTCATTCCTAAATTTTGTTATTGTTCTATCTATCTATATCTATATCATCACGCCAGCTCCCTCGCGGGGTAGGCAGAGAGTACAGAGTTCCAACAGGTTCTTTCCTTCCTTTGTTATTGTTACGTAAATAATGTTAAAGTAAGCAAAAATGAAATGCTTAATAAAACAATTTCCAGACATGAGGGCTTGTTCGACGGCAAATTGGGCAAATATACCGGGGAAGAAGTGAAACTGCACGTGCGGGATGGTGCCGAGCCGATATACTGTCGTGCGCGCCCGGTGCCCTACGCTCTGCTCGCGCGCGTCGATGCGGAGCTAGACGCGATGCTGCGCGCCGGCGTCATCGAGCCAGTCGACCGGTCCGACTGGGCGACACCGTTAGTGATAGCGAGAAAGGTGGACGGCGGAATTCGTCTTTGCGCCGATTAAGTAACGCTCAATAAGGCTTTATTGGTCGACAGGTACCCAGTTCCCAAGGTAGACGGTTTATTTAGTAACATTGTAACAGCGTCTCTGTTCTCGCAGGTCTACAATAATGGGAATTCTAATAATAACTTCACTATGTCGAATAACTTAAAGCTTATAGACAAGTTAAGCTTTAGTTTTGGCTCAGTGGTAGTGGACCAAACTACAATAATGAAAAAGCTAAATAGTCTAGATATATCTAAGGGTGCGGGCCCAGACGGTATTCCGCCAATTTTCATTAGAAGTTGTTCGTCCAACTTGATAATACCACTACATATTATCTTTGCGACATCGATCTCATCTGGAATATTTCCGGATGAGTGGAAAGTAGCCAAAGTAGTACCTATTCATAAGTCTGGGGGAACGGAAGACGTGAACAATTACCGTCCAATCTCGATTATCTCTACCATAGCAAAGATTTTTGAGTCCATAATTTGTCCTCACATACAAAAGTATTTTAGTCAGTATTTATCTATCCATCAACATGGTTTCGTCAAGGCAAGGTCTACTTCAACTAACTTGGTCACATTTGTGGAAGATTTGGCTGAGGCAATTGACTGTCGTCAGCAGGTAGATGTAATATATACTGACTTCAGCAAGGCCTTCGATAAGGTGCCCCATTCTATACTGCTCCACAAATTATCAGTATATGGTTTCTGTGGAGGTCTTCTTAAATTGATCGAGACTTACCTGAGGAATCGCTCCTTCTACGTCGTAGTTAACGGTTTCAGGTCAAACTTGTTCTCTGCCTCTTCTGGTGTACCTCAAGGATCACATTTGGGTCCTATCCTCTTTAATATTTTCGTAAATGACTTACCTAATTGCCTTCTACATTCTGAACCTTATATGTACGCTGACGATCTAAAAATTTCACGCATTATAAAAAATACTTACGACGTAGCTCTTTTACAACAGGACATAGAAAACATTACCCAGTGGTGCAGCAACAACCAAATGCACCTCAACACTAATAAATGCTACCACATGAAGTTCACCCGCAAACTCCATTTCATTGATTCTAGTTATTCTATAGAAGGCACTTCCATACGTGAAGTTGACACAATTAGAGACCTGGGTATTAATTTAGACAAAAAACTTACTTTTCAACCTCATATTGATGAGATAATTAAAAAAGCATCCAAAATGCTAGGGTTCGTCATAAGAAATGGTAAAACATTCAGAAAGCCGCAAACAAAAATACTATTGTACAATACCTTGATTCGTAGCACACTAGAATACTGTCCCACTGTCTGGAGACCGCATTATTCTACACATATTTTAAGACTAGAAAGGATTCAGAAGCGTTTCATGTGGCATTTGGCATTTTCTGCTGGAATATCCAAAAGTCATAAAAGTTATAGTGAAAGACTTGCGTTTTTTAATACACCATCGCTTGAAAAAAGAAGAGCGCTTCTGGATCTGAATTTTATGTACAAATTACTACACAACCAATTGGATTGTCCATCGCTGATTAAAAGTCTAAAGTTTAACGCCCCTCATCGGATACCCCGTAAAGCAATGGCAATAATGGTTCATCCATTTCGGAGCACGGTTTTAGGATACAATTCGCCGATTCCCAGGTTGTGCAGAGCTGTTAATAAATATTGCATAGACGCAATCGACATATTTTCAGTAAAATCGCATGAATTTCGTAGACTTATTTTCGAAAACTTACCCAACTAACATTTATTTGCCAAACCTCATGACATTAAATAATTAAAAAAAAATAATTAATTAAATAAAGGTG
>LR990635.1:11268923-11479921 GCA_905147815.2 Phalera bucephala | reverse complement strand
CTTGATGACAGCATTAGTTCTGGTTTTTGCCGCGGGCCGCAAGATCCTTGTATGACTGTACGTAGTACTGACTGTTGAACTGTGATGATTATATCCACATAAAGCACCTTCTAATTTAAAAATAATAATAAGATATCAGACAATATGTTCATTATTCACTTGGAATTTAATTAATTATGCTTATAAATAAAACATATTCTCTGCTTGCTCTGCCTACCCGCAAACGATCTCGTGTAATGATAGAATATAACATTATGCTACGAATGTAATTAGAACATAACCACTCTAAACATTCCCATTTCTATTTATTTTTGAACGAATAACTTTAATGTCTATGGATAGATGGCAGGGAACCAATCACAGCCAAGCGGTAGACGTTTTCATTTTAACGTATTGAAATTTTAAAATAAACGTTCAAGTGTCGTTAGATTTTACAATCGTGTTGGTGGTTATATTGAATTAAAATTGAGTGTTACTGATTTATGATATTAATGCTTTGTAGAAAATTATAAAGGAATCGAATTTGTGTAGTAGTGGATGTGAATTTAACAAGAAAACTATAAAAGAACCTAGAAAATGATTACACTATCGGAAGACGTGAACAAGCTATTGTAAGTCGTTACATTAACTTATAATTTTGTGATATATTGGCACAGTTAAACATGATAGTAAATTTTTACTACATAATAATAACATGTTTTGAAAAATACGAGTATTTCCTATTCTCGTATCTATCCCACAAATCAATCTCACAATCAAATCACAAATATCTTTGAGTACGCCCAAGTTTTAAATGTTCGTTAACTTTAACCCTAGCTCAGTATACCACTAATTTCGCTCGCCGTAACCATCTCGTTCCTTTATCGACTCGTCTTAACACTGCTTTTAGTCACAGGTTTTTTGTATTCCTGGGACCCTTCCTGTATAACAAATTACAAGTTATTAAGACTTTTCTTAAAATCTCCATACTATAAAAGTGTTACTTCAAGAATGGCTTCTCAAACAGTCTTACTCCTACACTGAAGATCTCTTAAATATTGTAAAGTAATTATCATAGTGTATGTACCTGTATCTATCTATATCATTACGCCAGATCCCTTGCGGGGTAGGTAGAGAGTACCGAGTTCCAACACTGTACTGTACATTTACCTGTATTTTCATAAATATAGTTTATTTTGTATCCTTACTACTCGAAAAACAAATTATATTTTCGCTTGGTAATCACGAGGTCCTGGGTTCAAATCCTGGGTCGGACAAATGAAGTTTTTCTAATGTAAAAAAAGTATGAGTCTGGAGTCTGGAATTGTGCCCGGTATATGTCAATCTCTCTCGCTCGCCCCCTATTACATGGGACCTAACATCATTGGCGAAACGTGGGTGTACTCAGTACACCTCCGCCATCCCCGCTTGGGGAATATAGGTGTGACGGTGTTTATTAATATGCACTTTGCAGTAAGTGTACTGACATAGTTTTCTCAAGATGTCCAAATGGGGACCTGGTGAACTGTTTTACAGGTTCTTTCTACTTCAGACATCAGTGACCCACGGCCAGATTCTTTTACATTTTAAGTAGGTATTATTTTACTAAAATCTTCATTTATATGTTCTGTCTGTGGTGATCAATAAATAAACGATTTATTCTTATTTTTGAAGTAGGACTTTCTTTTGGTTACACTGTACATAATTCTGTTTTTTGAGCTTTTCAAGTAATAAATTTAATGTTATAGTATTGTTTATGCTCATATGTATAATAAAGGTACTACCCTAGGTAGCAAAAGTTTGGTTTTGATCTATAAGTAATTGTTTAGGGTGTAGGCCTTCTCAATGAATGCATGTAAATCAACCATATCAATATTAGACATTGCCTAGAACCTAAGAAAGGCAATCTCTATCATTCAAAATTTAAATTGATGCCATTTTATTTAATTTGTGTTACAGAAATCTGACTGTACAGGTTTTGCTTCCCTTCTGTTAAAATATCTAGTAAATGCAATCATTCAATATAATTTACCTTTCATGATACAAAAAAGGTTTTATTACCTTTTTTGTATCAAGAAAGGTAAATTATACAACAAATAAACAACATCAAAGGTTTTCAAACCTATCAACAAATAAATACATTCTTACTCAACTTATTTCAAGGTTAAATATCTATGTCACTAGGAAAAAATATATACACCAGAGAGGCATGTAAGAAATAACCTGTTGGAACTCTGAACTTTGTGGAGGATGTCCATCAAGTGTTGGTGGAATGTGCCAGGACAAAAGCTGAGTGAGAGGCGCTCATGAATATGTTACAAATAAATTTGATAGAAGTCAGTGTGTTTCAGAGTATTTTGTCTGAGCCCCTCTCTAATGCAGAAGTATGAATTAATAGATAAGATGCAGTGTAATGTACTATATGATTAGGTTATGATAGGGCTGGCATGGTCAATGTGGACCGAAAAGCCCTAAAATAAAAAAAACTACTCTCTGTCTACCCTGCAAGGAATCTGGCGCGATAATATAGATAGATAGAGATAGAACTTGGTACTGAATCTTATATTGATGGGGAATCAGGTTATTGAATATTACTTTGTATTACTAAGTAGCATTATTGGTATTTTTATTTTAATGATTCTGAAATAGTAAGTTAAATATATGTCTATATCATCACGCCAGATCGCTTGCAGGGTATGTCCAGAGTTCGAATAGGTTCTTACCTAATAGACCTCTGTCTTCCTCACTCTTATAGAGTTAAATATTTTAAGTTTATTATTTCCTTTTAGCAATGAAGTTCTTCAAGAGATCTCGCAGAATGTCCGCTCCATGATGGAGGAGCTCTGGTTGAACTGGTCTCACCTTGGTGTAGATGATGCCACAAAAGTGAATAACATCGCCAAGTTGGTTCAAATTGAGAAGGAACTGCACCGAGATGTCATTTCGGAGACACGGCAGAAGCTCAAGACTATGCAGGGTCAAGTAGATAGTGGGTATTTTTATACATACATACATCCATTAACTTTATATCATCATGCCAGATCCCTTCGCGGGGTACAGGGTACATAACGGCGGCGTAACCATGTCCCACCTGATATCATGCTCTGCATCCCCTAACATGTGTATGCAGCAGGATTTGATAGCTTGATGGCAGGATGGATTTGATGGCCTCCAACAATGCAGTCAATGTGGCCGCATTCTGGGCTGCTTCCATATAACTGTAGCATATTTGCTGTTGAAACGCTTAGAAGAAGAATACATATACTCACTAAAGGGTGATTTTCAGTTTGGTAATTTTTGGCCACTATTTAGTCATATTTGATCACTCAAATGATTAAAGTGACATTAATAATTTCTTGACAACAAATGCGTTTAAAAAAATAATTCTTTACCAAAATTCGATGGACTAGTTCTGCGGTTCGAAAAGTCAAGGGTTCGATCCCTTTCCATCTGTGTATTCTTTATGTATGTGAGTTTCATGTTTCTAAATGCACTAATCATTATATTTTAAAATATTCAATAGGTGTTAACTTCCAAAGTACTAGCATATTAGAGGCTGTCAACGCAAAAGTGGCCTAAACCTCAACTTTTCATATCCTGACTTATCTACTACAAATTATTTAAAACATGCTAAAATTTAATGCATAACACCAAAGAATGTATTACAGTAATTGAATATAATATGCATCGGGACTAAAATCAACTATAATATAATTTATGTATATTGATTTTAAATTCATGAATATACACACCCCATTACTTTCATACTGCCTATCTCAAGCTTAGGCCACTTTTACGCTGAAGGCCTCATTTATGCATTCACCATCTTTAGGGAGACCCATAACAGTAGTTGTTCAGCTGATGATGATGAGTGCTGACTGTAAAAAGGGATTCTTTTACAGAGTTGAAAGAGGAAACAGAAGAATTGAGCAGATGTCTTTCTGTTGATATTAGCATATTAGACTTCAAGGAAGACATGATGCTGGTTGAGTATAAGAGGGAGTTGGAAGAACAGATTTCAGGGTAAGTTCAGTTGTGCAAATTATAATAGATTCATTAGCTGTTGACTCTTTAGATCCTAAGCTTTGCAGCACTTTTTTTTATCTTAAACTAGCCGTTTAAGATAAAAGTGTTGTATTTTTTTTTCTTCAGACAGAAGGTAGTCTATATGCCTTACTCAGGATGCAATCTTGCTTCTTGACAAATTTTATCAAAATCTGTTTAGTGGTGTGTAAAGGTAACAGGCAGACAGAGTTATTTTATAATATTAGTATAAATTTTTTGTTTATTATGACTGCCTTTGTTGTCTAGTGGTGCTTACCTCCTATTACTAGACTTAATAACGTCGGCAATATGTTGGCGTGTGTACAATGTACATAGTACACCTCTGACACTCCCGCTCGAGGAATATAGGTGTCACAGTGCTTCCTTTGATTACCTTACCTTTTTAACTAGATTACAAGGAACTTTTAATTAGATTACAAGGAACCTTCAAAGTTATTATTTTCTTATGTTTACATCAAGATTAACAATTTAACCTAATTTATCCAGATATAGGGAACAAGTGGAACAGCGTCGCATGAAGATGGAGCGGCTCCTCGAGTGGCAGCGTGATCTTGCTGATAAGCTTGGCGTCACCATCCAGGAGCTGCACGATATGCCATTGCCCTCGGAGGAGGAGCTGGATAAGCTAAAGGAGCACCTGGAGATGTTGCAGGCAGAGAGGGATAAGAGAGCCGAAACATTCTTGAATATACAGGTGGAGATCAAGGATATTATGGGTAAGTTTTCCGGACTCATTATTTTAATATACTGTCTATATCATCACGCCAGATCCCTTGCGGGTAGACAGAGTGCAATTTGAACAGGTTCTTTTCATACAGATCTATCTGGCCCTATTTTATAGAAAAAGTATAGAAAGTATTATGTTATATAAGTCTTATGTAAATATGGAGACTTATTTTCAAGTTGAGTGTTATAAAGTAACTATTGGATAAAGTTTACTTTGTTAATATTTTTAACAGAGATGTGTTCGATCCAAGAAGACACTCTTGATTTTATCTCCCAATAGGGAATATGCGTGTATTTTTTTATATTTTTATACGATAGATTACATCAATACATAATTGCAAAAAAAAAATTAAGCGTCAAAAACAAGATGTAAAGGGCAAAAAAAATGTTGAAGATAGCAAACAGATAAGAGCACTTTAAACGCCCGCCATTTTGGCGCGCTTGGCGTGACGTCAAAGTCTATAATAACAATCAATTAGAGAACAGCTGTAGAAGTATTTTATTCTGTAATTTATTTTTATTTTGTATTTTGCATATTATACAATGGAACAACACTGTGTTGTGCCTAGGTGTAAAAATACAATAAGAAATGCACCCGATAGGTGCGGACATGAGGAGAAAGTGGTGTAAAATCAGAAAAAGAGACAATAAAACGAACTCAATAGCCAACATCCAACAAATATGCACTTGTTGAGATTTGTATTGTAGACTTTGATGTCATATTCGATCTGTCCAATAGTGTGGAGTTCCAGGTACTTTGAATTTCCCACTCTTTTTTTGTACTTTCATTAATTACTTTCTTAATAAAAAAGTTATGTTATTCAAAAAATATTGGTATAGACATTATTCTAATGTGATAAAGTTTGTAAAAAAAAATATTTAGCCCTTTTTTAAATTACACGCATATTCCCTATTGCTTACAATACAATGTAATAAAGAGAATGTCCGACGAAAGAATGAGAAAACTGATATAGAATGCGAAAGTGGAAGGATGTAGGTACTGGGGAAGACCTAGACTATCTTACCATGACCAAATAAACCGGGTCTTATCTGAAGGACAGAAGTCAGGAGCCTCCGTAACCGGCGGGCGTGTATGAGACGAACTATGAGAGTAGAGGAAGCCAGAGAAGTATGTAAGGAAAGAACCTTTTGGAACTCTGTAGTCTCTGCCTACCCCGTAAGGAATCTGGCGTGATGATATAGATAGATAGATAGATAGACAATGTAATACTAGAATGTTCTATTGTAAGTGATTAGGAGATAGGATAGGGCATCTTTCTGGATGAGATGTATACTTATTGATGTTCAGACATTTAATTTAGATCTTGATTGACTTATGATAGAAATGATACATGTACATACAATGAAATACTACAACATGAAATAATATAATGAATGTTACGTGATTAGGATGTGACCAAAACTAGATTACAGCGTGTAATATTTGTTTTAATTTTTTTCCTCAGATAAACTACAAATTAAGCCTCAAAACAAATTCGAACACATTGTAATGACATCTCTCTCTGTGGACTTCAAGGTGACTGACCTCAATATGGACAGACTTGCTAAGCTCCAACAAGAGTTACAGGAGAAATATGAACAGACTAACAACAGGGTAAGTAGTCACATAAAAATATCCTTTTTAGACAGTTTTAATCATCAGACAATTTTCTTTTTTAAGGGGTCTCACATATATCGGCTTGGAGAGTAGAATAAAATAAAACTACATACTTCAGCCACTATCGTCCTATTGTTGGACAAAGGCTTCCCTCCCCTACGTCCATTCGGTTCTGTTTTCGGCTTTGAAATGCCAGTCTTTCAGGAATGAGTCCAGTTCGCCCCGCCATCTGCATCTGCGTCTGTCGCGATGTCTTTTATAGTTTTGTGGGACCAATCCGGTAATTATTTTTGCCCAAGCTGTATTATACATGCGGCAGATGTGGCCAGCCCAGTTCCATTTTAACGTGGCGGCTTTTTGACCCACATCAGAAATTTTTGTCATGGAGCGCAGTGCACTGTTCCTAATATGCTCTGTTAGTTTAATACATAAATTGCTGCGCTCCATGTTACGCAAAATAAAACTATTTTAATTAAAATAGAGTTTTAGGACATGGAAATAAGATTTGTTTTTAAAGTTAATATTTTTGTGCTAGTTCCGCAAAAAGTGCCGTAAGCGCATCAGCTTACGGCACTCATTCGCGATGACCAATTAAACACGTAACCTGGCGCGTTATGGCTTAACTAAATGATATGGTCGTTTATTTGTATTCCAGTGGTATTCAGAATACCATTACACGATTATTTTACGTAGGGCGTCGCATTTGATCATAGCAAATAAGGGGCCAGTGTGATTTATTTGACAACACAAAATGACCCGCTAAAACTGTTCCCGAGCTTTTTTGCCCTAGAACAAGTAGCTGCCTTTTTTTAAAAAAAATTTTAGTGACCTTTGATCCGGTTTGAAAGTATCTTGTCTTACTTCTTTATCCATGTTTGCTTAAAATGTAATTGTTATTATTTTTTTTAGGTTTTAGAACTACGCGAACGGCTTACAAAGCTCTGGGATTGCTTGGATGAAGATCAGATCTATCGGGAGAACTTCCTCCACGCGCATCCAGGCTGTCAACCTCAAACTGAAGCAGCCATTAAAGAGGAGATCAAGAGGTGTGACCAGATAAAAAGGCAGAAGATTCAGGTAGGCACAGTTTTGTCTTCTTCAGCCACAAGACATCCCCGGCAGGACCTAGGACCCCCTCATAGATTGCCATAATGACCGGCGTTGTGCTGTGCGCATTCGGTTTTTACTCGCGACCTTCACAAGGTCATTGATTTACATTCTAAGTCTTCCGGTAAAGGGGTTGCCAGCGCTGGCACTAGACCTTGATCAGGGTAGAGCGAGATTGTCTTTCAGCACCCTTTGGTCGACGCTTTCTCTTCACGTAAATTGTACTTCGGTGTGTGTGTGTGTGAATGACCTACGCTGTTGGCCTCGTGGCCTCTACAGCTTCACCGGATTTTTAAAGGCGAGCGTGCAACCACTACGCTCCAGCCAGCCTCGAAGAGGCGCCCTCGGTTGGGACAGTCGCTGTAGGGGGACGGGTGCACTACTAAGCGCACCGGTCAACCGCCGGCTATGGGAGGGGATCTACTACTACGTCTACGTCTACTTCGTCGTCGCTCGTATTCTGAGCGGAAAGAAGGGATGACAAAGCATCGGGGGGGTCGGTGAGAACATGTCGCGGCCGGCGGTAGCGGCAGGGGTCGTGAGGGAGGTCGTAGTCGGCGGTGGCTACGATTAACGGATTCGCATGGGTAGATGCGTTCGCGAAGTGACGTGTTGACGCCTTTTTAATAAAGGCGCGAATAGGTTCGAGACCTAGATCGGAGTAGAGGTCGACGTTCCGTACGAACCAGGGGGCTCCTACGGCTTTACGGAGGAAGCGGTTTTGAACCACTTGGAGTTTATCGATGTGAGAGGGGGCCGAATGCCCGAACACAACACACGCATAAGTCATGATGGGTCGAACGCAAGTTTTGTAAAGTGTCACCTTATTTCTAAGGGACATTTTACTCCTCTTGCAGATTAACGAATGGAGACGACCGAGCACAAATGATGCTCGGTGACGGACCCGCTTGATGTGCGGGCCGAAAGACATGGTACTGTTTAGGGTGACCCCTAGATATTTGACCTCTTTGACCCAGGGAATGGGTCGCTCGAACATGGTCACTTGGCCGAGATTACTTCTAGGGCGGCGCAGGGAGTGGCGCGGGGTGGCACCTCTGGAGAAGAACACCGCAGCGCTCTTGTCCGGGTTCACCTCAATACGCCACTTCCTGAACCAATTCCCTAGGGAATTGGCGGATGCCTGAAGGTGTCTGGTAATGAAACCCTTATTCCTATGCGAGACGTAGAGAGCGGTATCATCCGCGAATAGGGCTAGATGCGCCTTACTCGAACGAGGAATGTCGTTCGTGTAAAGGCTAAACAGGAGCGGAGAGAGAACTGAGCCCTGTGGGACTCCAGCACTGATGGAGTGGGAAGTGGAGCGCGTCATTTCGACGCGATAACGGAAGGCGCGATTCGACAAGAAGTCTCGTAAGATGAGCACGAGTCTGTCCGGCACACCCAATTGGTAGAGCTTGTAGATCAAGCCGTTGTGCCAGACTTTGTCGAATGCCTTCGCGACATCTAGGAAGAGGGCGCCCGTGTAGATGGGTTTGGGTCTATTGAGACCGGAGAGGATGTGCTCCGTGATGCGGTGCACCTGGTGGACACAAGAATGTTTGGCTCGAAAGCCGAACTGCTCGTCGATAAGGATACCCCTGGACGTTACGAAGTCCTTGAGCCTCGCCAGAAGGAGGCGCTCGTATATCTTGGCTGTACTTCGGTTTTATCCTACTAATCGTACTAACTAACTTGTAGGTTTGGAAATGTTTACATGTTTGGATGTTTTTACTTAATCACGCAAAAACGGCTAAACGGATTTGGATGAAATTTGACACACAGATAGTTTATTACGTGGATTATCCTTCATTTTATAATTAACAGTTTCTCGCGACTTCATACCCGGTCGACAACAGCGCCACCCACCGGGTCTATGTTATATAGCCTATGTTACTTCTGGATAAGGTAGCATTAATTTTTGAAAGCGGTCCAGTAGTTTTTGAGTTTATTCGTTACAAACATACAAAAATACAAATCTTTATAATATTAGTGTAGATTAAAATTTTATTTTTCTCTGGAATTTGTTTTTCGCATATGGGTTTTTGGCGCCCCTTGCCACCTGACGCTTAGAGCGACCGCTCCTCGCTCTACTCCAGGGCCGGCGCTGGGGTTTGTCATCACCTACTAAACCAAGGAATGGGCAACGATTTCCTCTCACTACACAGTCCCACAGAAACAAAGAAGGAAATATAGTGTATTTTGTGTTCACACAACTAAAAAAATCTTTTATAAAAAAAGGTAAACCGACTTCAAAAAGCAACAAAATAAATATTTGAAGTCGGTGCTGGTTGGTGCAGTCGGTTACTTGGCACCGACTTCAAATATTTATTTTGTTGCTTTTTGAAGTCGGTTTACCTTTTTTTATAAAAGATTTTTATTTTACAATTTTAAGTGACCAGTGAATTCTATAGTAGGGTACCTATAGGATTGACGTAATACCCATAATATCGCAATTTACACATGCCTATTGTTTGTCGTTAAGGAGTTCCCTGGTGTATCTTCTAAGTCCAAAGTCCAATGTCAATAAAATTAATATGGGACCACCTTGGAGATATACTGAACCCAAAGCAAAAAATATTATCAAAATCGGTCCACAATTGACGGAAATATCGCTGAACATACATAAAAAAAAAAAAAAAGCATACATACAACCGAACATAGAACCTCCTCCTTTTTGAAGTCGGTTAAAAAGAAAAATCTATCAACATAAAAATATCCAAAGATAATATATAAAGATGAGAAAGGGTATGTTCCGTTAGTTCAGGCATATAGAAAGAATGTCAGAAGAAAGAATGACAAAACATATATACAATGCGAAAGTGAAAGAATGTAGGTACCGGGGAACATCTAGACTTATCTTACCGCAACCAAATAGATCGAGTCTTCGTAACCGTCGAGCGTGTATGAGACGAACAATGAGAGTGGAGGAAGCCAGTAGAGGTAGTAAGGAAAGAACCTGTTGGAACTGTACTGTCTGCCTACCCCGCAAGGGATCTGGCGTGATAATATACATAGATAACAATAATAATAAAGAGAAATAACATTGAGCAGAAACGAAAGACAGTATGTGATATTAAAATTGGTCCCTGCCTTGGCTAATGCTGCAGCAGGACTGTTACAGCGCTGGTCTTCCGGCAGGTCTTGTCGCCGTTACGACTAGCAGTATCTTATCGATGTACCTATATTTAAAATTAAACTAGCGACTTGCTATGGCTATTCGCACGGGTGAAGTATACACAAATCTTCCTCTTGAATCATTCCGTCCATTGGTAAAAACCTTATAAAAGTCCGTTCGGTTGTTATTGAGATTATCGCGTTCAGACAGACAGACAGACAGACGCGGCAGCGGGGACTTTGTTTTATAATAGGCATGTAGTTATTTACAGCAAAAATAATGTTAGCAATGCTATTCCTTCCAGGAATTTACATACAATGCTAAGGGAGTTAGAAATCTTAACTAATTTTCTCATCTCATAATATGTAGTTCTACAAGGTGTAACTTAATTAACACAAGACCTGAAAGTAGTTTGTTATAAACCGGTAACTGATACCCCACCGAAGCCAATCGGGCCCGGATGCGCGCTTTACAACGAGAGGTAAAGCGTCGTGTCGCGGAGGTCCGGGAGGAACGGTGGGGTGTCCTCCTAGAGGGCATCGCGCCGTCGCATCTGGCCTACTGGCAGCTGGCGCGTAGCCTCAAATCCGACTCCACGACTGACATGCCCCCGCTGTCCCGCCCTTCAGGCGCAGCACCCCCAGCCTTCGACGACGATGAAAAGGCCGAGCTTCTCGCCGACTCCCTCGAGAGCCAGTGCGCCCCCAGCTCTCAGTCCGTCGACCAGTCCCACGTCGACGCGGTCGACAGGGAAGTCGAGCGCAGGGCATCCCTCCCCCCCGTCGATTCCTTACCTCCTATCACCCAAACGGAGGTCGAAGATCTAATTATGAGTCTCAAAACTAAAAAAGCCCCCGGCTCTGACGGCATTTCGAATCGCGTTCTGAAATGCCTGCCCGCCCAACTCATCTGCCTCTTAGTGGCCATATTGAACGCCGCCATGGCGAACTGCACCTTCCCCGCTAAGTGGAAGGAGGCGGACGTCATAGGCATTCCCAAGCCCGGCAAACCTCGCAATCTCCCCGCGAGCTACCGCCCTATCAGTCTCCTCAACTCCCTGGCCAAGATATACGAGCGCCTACTTCTGGCGAGGCTCAAAGACTTCGTAACGTCCAGGGGTATCCTTATCGACGAGCAGTTTGGCTTTCGAGCCAAACACTCTTGCGTCCACCAAGTGCACCGCATCACGGAGCACATCCTCTCCGGTCTCAATAGACCCAAACCAATCTACACGGGCGCCCTCTTCCTAGATGTCGCGAAGGCATTCGACAAAGTCTGGCACAACGGCTTGATCTACAAGCTCTACCAATTGGGTGTGCCGGACAGACTCGTGCTCATCTTACGAGACTTCTTGTCGAATCGCGCCTTCCGTTATCGCGTTGAAATGACGCGCTCCACTTCCCACTCCATCAGTGCTGGAGTCCCACAGGGCTCAGTTCTCTCTCCGCTCCTGTTTAGCCTTTACACGAACGACATTCCTCGTTCGAGTAAGGCGCATCTAGCCCTATTCGCGGATGATACCGCTCTCTACGTCTCGCATAGGAATAAGGGTTTCATTACCAGACACCTTCAGGCATCCGCCAATTCCCTAGGGAATTGGTTCAGGAAGTGGCGTATTGAGGTGAACCCGGACAAGAGCGCTGCGGTGTTCTTCTCCAGGGGTGCCACCCCGCGCCGCTCCCTGCGCCGCCCTAGAAGTAATCTCGGCCAAGTGACCATGTTCGACCGACCCATTCCCTGGGTCAAAGAGGTCAAATATCTAGGGGTCACCCTAAACAGTACCATGTCCTTCGGCCCGCACATCAAGCGGGTCCGTCACCGAGCATCATTTGTGCTCGGTCGTCTCCATTCGTTAATCTGCAAGCGGAGTAAAATGTCCCTTAGAAATAAGGTGACACTTTACAAAACTTGCGTTCGACCCATCATGACTTATGCGTGTGTTGTGTTCGGGCATTCGGCCCCCTCTCACATCGATAAACTCCAAGTGGTTCAAAACCGCTTCCTCCGTAAAGCCGTAGGAGCCCCCTGGTTCGTACGGAACGTCGACCTCCACTCCGATCTAGGTCTCGAACCTATTCGCGCCTTTATTAAAAAGGCGTCAACACGTCACTTCGCGAACGCATCTACCCATGCGAATCCGTTAATCGTAGCCACCGCCGACTACGATCTCCCCCCCGACCCCTGCCGCCACCGCCGGCCGCGACATGTTCTCACCGACCCCCCCGATGCTTTGTCATCCCTTCTTTCCGCTCAGAATACGGGTGACGACGACGACGTAGTAGTAGATCCCCTCCCATAGCCGGCGGTTGACCGGTGCACTTAGTAGTGCACCCGTCCCCCTACAGCGACTGTCCCAACCGAGGGCGCCTCTTCGAGGCGCCCTCGAGTATGTCGCCTCTTGCCCTTCTGGCTGGCTAGAGCGTAGTGGTTGCACGCTCGCCTTTTAGTCCGGTGAAGCTGTAAAGGCCTCGCGGCCAACAGCGTACATCATTCACACACACACACACACACACCGGTAACTGAATTGATTCCAACTATTTTAATGTACCTTACAGTTCTTTTAATTTGCAAAAAATGCTGTTTTGTGTGCACTCCTTTAGTGCGCTATAACAAACTAAATTTATTTTTGATTCAGAGCAATTTGGAGATTTCAAATGCATTTCTAAAACGTATTTCTCAATACGCACACATACATGTACAAGTTTTATTGATAATTGGGGTATAAAAGTACATGTACAAAAGGTAAAAAACTTTAAATTTGGAAATTTGGTATTTTCATTAAAATTTTGAAGTAATTATCTAATTGGGGTGTCTGAGGTCTTGCGTTATTTGCGATACATCTTGTATACTGCTACCGTCAAATCCGTCCACCAAGCATGGCGATTATGTCAATTGAACCCAGGACCACGGCGTCATCATTCGCACTATGCGCCACAATGAGGCAGGCATTTCTTCTTTGGTGGCATATAAATATATTTTGAAGCGTTTTCACATTTAGATTAGGAATGGAAACTTTATTATAGTTAGTTAATTTACTTTTTATTCATAGAGTTTAATTACTGAAAGAAAGAAAAGAAAGAGAGATAGATAGAGGACAGCAGTCAAATTAATGTCTGCCTATTTACGGCCTTCTAAAATAGATAATTTAAGTGTTGGGCAAATAAAAGCCTTTAAAGTCCTAGAAATCTTCGCCAAGCATCTGAGTGTTTGTGCACAACCACCCATATGGCCACAGCACTTTATAAATCAGAACAGCTGATTTATACCATTCGGAGTCGACAGCTTTTGGTGACATTCAGCAAAGTTATTCAGCACGCACCATGGCAACGGTAGCTCGCGCAGGCGCTCTGTTCCGTTTTGTATGCCGGTTTCGCCCGAAGTTTTACTCTGAGACCCGAAGTGTACCCGAAGTTATCAAATTGACAAGAGTTGTCTTGTGATATTATTTTATTCGGTTTTTATTTATGTTCTCATCAGTTTGTTTATATATTATTTGTTTATTTGTGTTAGTTCTAAGTTTACTGGTGTTTGTGGTTCGTGCGCAAATGCTAGGAAGTTCATCCCAACCGGAGCTTTTACCGTGTCGGCAGTGTGGTGACGGAAGGCGTTTTAAAGGTGCCAGAGGTCTTAAAATCCATATCGCTCGTAGTCACAATCAATCCATTCCATCATCTCTTCCGACAGTCCATGATGTGTCACCAATTACATCCACTTCCGTCTTTCCAATCAATTCCACAAACTCACCCACAATACCTTTCGAAATTACCATTTCCCGACTTCATAGATGTATACCCATAGTAAAACGTATTCCCAGGGGGGCCAGAATGTCGCTAGCAAAATCTTTCTCCAATATCATTGAAAAGTGTGTTCATAATAGCACAGAATCCTGGCAAGAACTTTTTACATTCGCTTTCAATCACCTGCATGCCGACAGATCACTTAACACATCTCTCACACACCAATTAAAACAGCGCTGTGCCGCTCCCTCTCACTCTATTCTACTTCAGCCCACAGGTCCTCCCAAAAATTTTAATCTAACCCGCAAAATTGAAGCAAAAGTACAAGAGGGAGATCTTCGGAATGCAGCTCGCCTTTTATTTTCTAACGACACCCTTGCCCCCAATAATGACCGAACGCTAGACACGCTTCGTGATAAGCATCCCTCAGCCAACCCAGTCTCTAAGCTACCAGACCCGCCCCATTTTAATTCACATTATATGCATATAAAAGAAAAAGATGTTTTAGAAGCCATTATGTCATTCCCCAACGGCTCTGCCGGCGGCATCGACGGTATAACTCCACAGCACTTAAAAGATTTAATTAGTGTATCTGCCGGTGACGCCGGTAGTGCTCTCCTAAGTTCACTAACAAAACTGTGCAATTTCATGCTCTCCGGTCAAGTTCAACACTCATTTCTTCCATATCTATACGGTGCGAGGCTTTGTGCCTTCAATAAAAAGGATGGTGGCATTCGTCCTATTGCCATAGGCTCTACGATCCGTCGGTTAACCTCCAAAATAGTTTGCAGGCACATAGCCTCAACGCTTAGGTCCAAATTTCAGCCAATCCAATTAGGGTTCGGCAGCAAAGGGGGTTGCGAGGCAGCAGTTCATGCAACAAGAACCTTCGTTTTATCAAGTGAGATGGAGGTTCTTCTCAAGGTTGACGTGAGGAATGCTTTTAATTCATTGGATAGGGCAGCCTTGCTAAACGAAGTAGCTTCTAACCTTCCTGAAATTTATCCTTACGTTTGGCAATGCTATAGTGACTCTTCTAAATTACTCTTTGGTGAAAATTCTATAGATTCAGCAGTTGGCGTTCAGCAAGGTGATCCCCTTGGACCAGCCCTATTCAGTCTAGGTATCCACCGGCATATCTCATCTCTAAATTCGAAATTGAATATCTGGTACCTAGACGACGGCACCTTAGGAGGCAAAGCTGTCACAGTTTTAAATGATCTAATCAAAATTAAACATGAATTTAAGAATTTAGGTCTGGAATTAAATTATTCAAAATGTGAAGTTTTTTTCTCGGATACTCTTACACAAAATCAAGTACATTCAATATCTGATAACTTCAATAGTATTACACCTGGCATCAAAATTCTCTGCAAGGACTCCCTTTGCCTCCTCGGTGCCCCTTTACTTGACGAAGGAGCCAAACCATTCCTGGAGGACAAAATTAAGAACTTTCAGGATAATTCGTTCAGGTTGGGCGGTCTAAATCGTCACATTTCATATACAATTTTAAAACACTGTCTTTTCGTACCAAAATTTATGTATACAACTCGCGCTAGCCCAATCTGGAAATTTCGGACCATACTCGAGCAGATGGATACCACCCTTAGGCATAGTCTAGAAAAAACCTTAAATTTACCATTAAATGAGGCTTCTTGGACCCAAGCAACTTTGCCTATCAAACATGGTGGTATCGGCATTCGAAAAATGTCTTGTGTCGCTTTACCGGCCTTCTTAGCTTCCGTGCACAGCGTACAAGAGCTCTGCTCAAAAATTCTTTCCAACACCAATTTAGTGGCTGGTGCCTCGGAAGCTTTGGAGGCCTGGAAATTTATTTGCCCCAATGTCGATGTCCCAAAGGAAGCAAACGTACAAAAACTTTGGGACATGCCATTGGTGCAGGTAACAAAAAAAATATTTGGACGAAATTAACATCAGTGACCGTGACCGTGCCCGACTCCTAGCGTTAGGTCAAACAGAATCGGGCCACTGGCTGCACGCTATCCCTTCAGTCAACCTCGGTACCCTGCTGGACGACGAAAGCTTCCGGGTTGCGGTGGGTATACGGCTGGGCGCACCAATCTGCTGCGAACACATTTGTCCGTGTGGAGTGGAGGTAGACCGGTCAGGTCTCCACGGTCTTTCATGCCGAAAAAGTGCCGGCAGGTTTTCCCGCCACAGCTCGATAAACGATATTATTAAAAGGGCTCTTGCCACCATCAACGTTCCTGCTGTCTTGGAACCGATAGGAATGTTCCGTGATGATGGCAAGAGACCCGATGGCATGACACTAATCCCCTGGAATCGAGGTCGGGCCCTTGTGTGGGACGCCACATGCGTCGATACTTTGGCTCCGTCCCACCTCAGGGAATCAGTGTCTAAGGCGGGAGCTGCGGCTGAGAAGGCGGATCTGGGCAAGCGGCACAAGTATGTATCTATTAGTAGAGATTACATTTTTGTGCCGTTTGCGGTGGAAACGCTAGGCCCGTGGAGTAACTGCGCTAAAAGTTTTTTAAAATCTCTAACACCTAGATTGATTGCCTCTACAGGTGACAAGAGGGCTGGCTTATTCCTCGCGCAGAAAATTAGCTTAGCGGTTCAGCGAGGCAATGCAGCCAGCTCTCTTGCCACCATACCACGCGGACAAGATTTAGACTTATAATTAGTGTTAGTATTTCGTGTTGTTTTTATTGTATTTTGATTTTAACAGTTATTTAAAAACATATATTTCTAAATAAAACTGAAAGGGTTAAAAAAAAAAAAAAAAAAAAAAAAAAAAAAAAAAAAAAAAAATTAATATATTTGCAATTTTATTATAGTGTGATTAATTAATATTTCTTTGTATTTCATTTTATTGTTATTATTTTTCATTCTGAAAGTTAGTGATTTAATTTTATTTTATGATTAATTATGATTGTCTAAGTAATAATATATCTGTCAATAATCCGTCAATAATATCTAGAATAAATACTTGTTATGCATGCTGTATTCACCTGTAATTAGTTATCCAATTGGTCATGAACTTAAAATTTGTATCATTTGCAAATGAATTATTGTACATAACTGTTGGTGAATCTAATTAAATAAATAAATAAATAAATAAATAAACATAAAAAAAAACACCGTCACGCCTATATTCCCCAGAGGGGGTGGCAGAGGTGTACTGAGTACACCCACGTTTCGCCGACGATGTTAGGTCCCATGTAATAGGGGGCGAGCCTATTGCCATATACCGGGCACAATTCCAGACTCCGGAATCATACTGGGAATTTTTCGTTAGAGAAACTACATTTGTCCGACCTAGGATTTGAACCCAGGACCTCGTGATCACAAAGCGATGCGCTTTGCCACCAGACCAACGAGGCAGTCAAGGCAGGCATTTAGTAACTTAAGTGGTAGTAATTATTTTACGAAATTGGATTTGTCGCAAGTGTATAATCAATTAGTCCTAAATGAATACTCCAGAAAGCATACAGTTATGAATACACACCGGGGGCTATTTAAATACGATTGCTTGCTATACGGCTTATCGTCTAGTCCGGGGATTTTTCAAAAGTTTATTGCTAATCTCTTTAAAAACGTTCCTGACGTAAGGGTATTTATTATACGACGATATTTTAGTAAGAAGTAAATCCTTAGAATCACATTTTAAATGTGTAGAACAAGTATTTGATATTATAGAAAAAAATGGTTAAAAATAAAGAAAGATAAATGTGACGTTTTGGCAGAACACGTAAAATATTTAGGATTTATGATAGATAAAAACGGAGTTCGAGTTAACCCTGAAAAGTTAAAACCGATTTTGTCAATGCCTCACCCGACTATGATGATACATTTTTTGCGGTAAATTTATTAAAAATTTATGTACCCACATAGCCCCATTATACGAGCTGTTGAAAAAAGGTAAACACTGCAAATGGACAAAAAGGCATATGTTTGTCTTCCAACAGATCAAAAACTTATTATGAAGTACCGAAGTCCTGACTCACTTTGATATGTCGTTAGAAAGTATAGTAACGTGCGACGCGAGTGCACGCGGGCTCGGCGCCGTGCTGGCACAGCGCGAGCCCGACGGCTCCGAGCGCCCGGTGGCGTACGCGTCGCGCGCGCTCACCCCAGCAGAGCTACATTAGTCACATTCATAAGGAAGCCCTAGCTATCATATTCGCGATAGACAAATTTCACCAATATTTATTCGGTAGAAAGTTTAGGCTGCGTACTGATCATAAGCCCTTAGTCAGTATTTTTGAGCCTCAAACGGGTATTCCGAATACGACGGCCAGTCGTTTACAAAGATGGGCGATTAAACTATCGGCCTATGACTTCGATATAGAATATATCCGTACGAATAAAAACACAGCTGATATTTTATCCAGGCTAATAAGCAAACAAAGAATTCGTGCGAAACGAAGACAATAGTTCTCCTGAACAAACTTTCATTTTCCAGTAAAATCTCTTTTGTTAGATTCAATCAATCAATCAATCAATCAGCCTGTCGCAGTCCACTGCTGGACATAGGCCTCTCCTAACACGCGCCATTGCACACGGTCCTCCGCCTTCCGCATCCAGTCTGTCCCAGCGACCTTTTTGAGGTCGTCGGTCCATCTAGCTGGGGGCCGTCCTACCTTACGCGCTTACCAAGTCGCGGTCTCCACTCTAGGACACGCTTGCTCCATCGGCCGTCGGTCCTTCTGCAGATGTGACCAGCCCATTGCCACTTTGTTAGATTATAATGTAATAAATAAAGAGACCGCCTTGGACCCCATATTGAGCCGAGTAAGTAGATATATTAACGACGGTTGGCCAGATGAAGTGGAAATCAGAGAATTGAAACCGTATTTCCGTCGCAGAAGGGAGCTGTACACAGAGTTAGGGTGCATTATGTGGGGGCATCGCGTAATCGTCCCTAATTCATGTAATAAAGTAATTCAGGAGCTCCATGATAGCCACATGGGTGTAGTAAAAACAAAGTCATTAGCACGGAGTTACGTTTGGTGGCCGGGAGTGGACGAGGCAGTGGAGGCGGCGTGCCGCGTGTGCGCCGCGGTAGCGGAGGCGCCGCCCGGCCACGCGCCGTGCCCCTGGCCCTGGCCTGACCGCCCCTGGACTAGGCTGCACCTAGATTTCTTAGGCCCCATTGCTGGTCTCACTTCATCATCATCATCATCATCTCAGCCTATACTTGTCCACTGCTGAACATAGGCCTCCCCAATCGCTTTCCAGGGTAACCGGTCCGATGCCACCTGCATCCATCGACTTCCTGCCATTTTCACAAGATCATCGGTCCATCTGGCAGGCGGTCGTCCCACGCTGCGCTTGCCAATACGTGGTCTCCACTCTAGAATCTTTCTGCCCCAACGCCCGTCCGATCTACGCGCTATGTGGCCCGCCCATTGCCACTTCAGCTTGCTAATCTTAAGGGCTATGTCGGTGACCTTGGTTCTTCTACGAATCTCCTCATTCCTGATTCGATCACGTAGAGAAACGCCGAGCATAGCTCTCTCCATAGCTCGCTGAGCTACTCTGAGCTTTTTTATGAGACCTATAGTAAGAGACCACGTCTCTGATCCATATATCATCACTGGTAACACACATTGACTAAAAACTTTAGTCTTTAGGCACTGAGGTATTTTGGATGAGAAGATGTTGCGCAGTTTCCCTCACTTACCTTACTCTAATTGATGCCCACTCGAAATGGATCCAGGCTATTAAAATGAACAGCACCACAGCACGGGCAGTAATAAAAGAGCTACGTGAGCTGTGGTGGCAAGGTTCGGTTTGCCGAAACAAGTTGTCAGCGACAACGGGCCCCCGTTTTTCAGTTCAGAGTTTAAACAAATGGTATCGAACACGTCTTTCCCGCCCCATACCATCCAGCCTCGAACGGAGCGGCGGAAAACAAATGAAGATATGTAAACGCACTATTAAAAAGGCTATAAAATCTAAAACGGATGTGCATTCTGCCCTGTGCCGGTTCTTACTAACTTACCGAAATACACAACATTACACAACTGTAGAGTCCGGCTAAGATGTTGTTAGGTCGCAGCTTGCGCATGCGTTTAGATTGTTTAAAACCAGACCAGAAAGGACGTGTAGGCACGCACCAAGCGCGGGTGATGGCGGCAGTTGGTGGCTCATTTAGGAATTTTACAGTTTGGTTTAGAGACTACCGTAGCTCAGATAAGTGGTTGCCAGGAACGATTGTACAGAGATTGGGTAATACGGATTATACCGTTAAATCTAGCAATGGAACTGAGGCACACAGACACGTCGACCAATTAAAGCAAAGAGTGTTAACTGAAAACGCAGAGTTGTTATATCGGGCACCTAGTGTAATTGTTGATAAACCAGTACAGGCAATAGGGAATATGCGTGTATTTTTTTAATATTTTTATACGATAGATTACATCAATATATAACTGCAAAAAAAATTTAAGCGTCAAAAACAAAATGTAAAGGGCAATAAAAAAATATTGAAGATAGCAAACAGATAAGAGCACTTTAAACGACCGCCATTTTGGCGCGCATGGCGTGACGTCAAAGTCTATAATAACAATCAATTAGTGAACAGCTGTAGAAGTATTTTCTTCTGTAATATATTTTTATTTTGTATTTTGCGACTATTATACAATGAAACAACACTGTGTTGTGCCTAGGTATAAAAATACAATAAGAAATGCACCCGATAGGTGCGGACATAAGGAGAAAGTGGTGTAAAATCAGAAAAAGAAACATGGCATCTCCATCAACTTGTTTATATTGCTGTGAAGATCACTTTAACGTAAGAATTAACTTCGACAATAAAAAATAACAATAAAACTAACTCAATAGCAAACATCCAACAAATATACACTTGTTGACATTTGTATAGTAAACTTTGACGTCATATTCGATCTGACCAATAGCGTGGCGTTCCAGCTACTTTGAATTTCCCACTCATTTTTTGTTCTTTCAATAATTATTTTCCTAATAAAAAAAGTTGCCTGCCTCGTTGGTCTGGTGGCAAAGCACATCGCTTTGTGATCACAAGGTCCTGGGTTCAAATCCTAGGTCGGACAAATGTAAATTTTCTAAAACGAAAAATTCCCAGTATGAGTCCGGACTCTGGAATTGTGCCCGGTATATGGCAATAGGCTCGCCCCCTATTACATGGGACCTAACGTCGTCGGCGAAACGTGGGTGTACTCAGTACACCTCTGCCACCCCCGCTTGGGGAATATAGGCCTGAAAGTGTTTTTAATAAAAGAAAGGAAATATTGGTATAGACATTACTCTAATACGATAAAGTGCGTAAAAAAAAAATTTGATCCTTATTTGAATTACACAATAATCTTGACGTTTTCTTGTTTTTTTTTTGTGTATTCAAATATTCTTACCAATAGATTGCATGTTCACATAATAATCTTGTATTCTTTTCTGTAAAAGCTGTACACTCCTGTAATGACAGTTCACACTGTCCTAAACTGTTACAATATTTATACTGTGATATCTGTGATTCTGTCGATGGTGTGTCTTTATCCTAAATAAATAAATAAATAAATACACGCATATTCCCTATCAGACGTTCTCGACCTGCGCTTGTTTTTCCGACAATCAACGAGAAATCTACAGAAGGACCGGTCAACGGTGCGGGGACAGCCGTTGCGCTGTTACCTGAAACAAACGTCGGACGCAGTTGAAAAAGGACATTTTTTTTTGTTTGGTGGGGAAATCCTCATGGATACCCGTTTGCAGCGGGGACGCGAACGGGTTATGTTGGACTGCTTGCTCCAGCGACGGTCGGTGTAAACGGCCGGCCGTCGCTGGAGCAAGTCCTACCAACTAAAACCCCACCGTGTTCCTTCGCCCGCTTAACGACGAGTTACGGGTACGGAGACTCCTTCCACGACCCGCCAGCGGCTGTCCGTTTTCCGGACTCTCCTTATGCAGGGTAACCCCGCCCTGTTCCTCTCCTTGGCGAAGACGTGCCAGAACACTTGGCGCGTCCTCCAACCTCGGGGGCCAGATGGTCTGCGCAGGCAACAACAACCCCTGCTGCTGGTGCCCGCAGGCCCCCCTCACGGCGGCATAAGATCGGCGGCCGCCCGTCTTCTCCGCCCAGTCCTTCGGCGACGATTCGGAGCAGCGAGGGGATTGCTCTCCCTGTTCCGTTCCGCCGAGTTGAAAAAGGACCTACTTCAACCCCAACAAGCCCGGCTAAATATATGCCCAATGTGCGAGGGACAGGGAGTCATGACTGTAATGTATCTAGTAACGTATCAACACAATAATGCAATTTACAACGTGTACAGAAACCCGTCAAAAGATATGGTATAGACGACATTTATAAATGACACTATTCCTATTTGACAGCCTGTTGTGTTGTTCACATAAATTATAGTTATAAGATAGGTATAGACTACAAGTCTTAAGTATTGGTAGCTATTTCATGGATTTAGTAGATTATTATTATTTCTTTTAAACATAATTGGTTAATTAAAGGTGAACGTGTTATATATAAGAATTAATATTAGAGGGTACTTCGGTGGCGCGGGGCGCTCAGCTAATTGTCATGCAGTCTAATACACAGCTAGATACGATACATGTCTTTTATTTATCAAGTATGTTTTGGATTTTTAAATTGTTTGCTAAATTGACATGCTAAATTTATTCATTTTTTTTTATTAACCTCTTTCGTCCCAGTGCTGAACAAAGGTCCTTCCCATGGTCATCATTTCAGCCTATACTTGTCCACTGCTGAACATAGGCCTCCCCAATCGCTTTCCAGCGTAACCGGTCCGATGCCACCTGCATCCAACGATTTCCTGCGATTTTCACAAGATCGTCGGTCCATCTGGCAGGCGGTCGTCCTACGCTGCGCTTGCCAATACGTGGTCTCCACTCTAGAATCTTTCTGCCCCAACGCCCGTCCGATCTTCGCGCTATGTGGCCAGCCCATTGCCACTTCAGCATGCTAATCCTGAGGGCTATGTCGGTGACCTTGGTTCTTCTACGAATCTCCTCATTCCTGATTCGATCACGTAGAGAAACGCCGAGCATAGCTCTTTCCATAGCTCGCTGAGCAACTTTGAGCTTTTTTATGAGACCTATTGTAAGAGACCACGTCTCTGATCCATATGTCATCACTGGTAACACACATTGACTAAAAACTTTAGTCTTTAGGCACTGAGGTATTTTGGATGAGAAGATGTTGCGCAGTTTCCCGAACGCTGCCCAGCCGAGTTGGATTCGTCGATTGACCTCTCTCTCAAAGTTGGACCTACCTAACCGGACTACCTGTCTCAGGTAAATGTATTCGTCGACAACTTCAAGAGTAGAGTTCCCAACGGTGAGTGCGGTGGGTACGACATGGACATTAAACATTATTTTTGTTTTGTCCATATTCATTTTAAGACCCACTTGTTGGGATACTCTATTGAGGTCACCGAGCATTCGTCCTAGATCTTCCAGCGACTCCGCCATGACCACAATGTCGTCGGCAAATCGAAGGTGAGTGATGTATTCGCCATTGATGTTAATGCCAAGTCCTTGCCATTCCAAGAGCTTGAAGGCGTCCTCTAAGGTGGCCGTAAACAGTTTCGGAGAAATGACGTCTCCCTGTCTTACTCCTCTTTTTATGGGGATCACCTTCGTGCACTGCCCCTGTACTCGGACTGACATGGTGGCGTTATTATACAAGCACTTCAACACTTCGATATACCTATAGTCAATGCGGCATCGCTGGAGAGATCTAAGAACCGCCCAAGTCTCGATCGAATCAAAGGCTTTCTCATAGTCCACAAACGCCAAGCATAGTGGCCGATTATACTCCTCAGTCTTTTGTATAACCTGCCGCAGCGTATGTATGTGGTCTATGGTACTAAAACCTTTCCGGAAACCGGCTTGTTCGGGAGGCTGGAAGTCATCAAGCCTTCGTTCGAGACGATTCGTAATGACTCTCGAAAACAACTTATAAACATGGCTCAGCAGTGTGATGGGCCTATAGTTCTTCAATAAAGAATTATTACCTTTCTTGAAAAATAGCACCACCACACCCCTGTTCCATGCTTCCGGCGTTTTCCCTTCAAGCAAGACGGAATTAAACAGCCTCTGAAGGACTTTAAGTACCGCCGATCCGCCCGCCTTCAGAAGTTCTGCAGTAATTCCGTCTTCACCCGGCGCTTTGTTGTTTTTTAGTTGTTTGAGAGCCATCCTAATTTCGCACAGGCTGATGTCCGGGATATCTTCAGTGCAGTGTCGGGTTAGCTTGGCTCTTGGGTCTTTTACCAAGTCAACAACAGGTTTAGCTACTGAGGTATATAACTGTCCATAGAACCTCTCTATCTCCCTGAGCACCTCTGACCTATTTGACGTTACGTTTCCGTCCTCCGTCTTCAGCTGCGTCAACTGGCTCTGCCCAATAGACGCGTCTCTTGCGAACACTTTAGAGCCCTTGTTCTGCTCTATGGTCTCCTCAATACGCCTTGCATTGAAGGACCGTAAGTCGTGTCGCAAGGACTTCAATATCTGTCCATTAAGCTGCCTATAGGACTTAGCATCATCGGAGGTTTGGAGCGTCATGGAACGTTGCTCAGCCATGAGGTTTCGGGTGTAGTCAGATAGTTTTTGAGGCCTATTTTTACGGTGGGTCTTAAAATACTTGGACCCGACCGTATGAACAGTCTCTACCAGCCTGTTGTTGATTTCGTCCACTGATGCGCTGCTGTCTAGCAATTCGAAGCGGTTTGACAATTCGAGTTGAAAGTTCTCGGGGTTTTGGATATATGCATGAGTCGGTCGGAGCGTAGACTTCATCAGACGCGATCTTTCCATTTTGACATTAATATTTAATGTGCCTCTGACCATTCGGTGATCACTGCCGGTTTTTACCCTATGAATCACGGAGACATCATTAAATATTTGTCGCTTGGTGCTCATGATGAAGTCTATCTCATTTTTTGTGGAACCATCAGGGCTCATCCAGGTCCATTTCCTATGAGGCGGCTTCTGGAAGAAAGAGTTCATCATAAAGAGTCCCTCCTTCTCCAGAAATTCGGCCAGCCTCTGACCCCTGGGGTTGCGCTGCCCATATCCAAATTGCCCCACTCTCAGCTCATCATCGCCCCGTTGGCCCAGCCGCGCATTGAAGTCACCCATAACTACTGTAAAATGTGCTTTGGAAGTATGTATGGCTCTACTAATGTCCTCATACATAACTTCGACCTCATCATCTGAGTATGCCGAGGTCGGTGCGTAGACCTGTATGACCTTCAGCGAATATCTTTTGGATATTCTGAGTATCAGGTACGCTACCCTGCTCGACACACTAGTGATGGACACAACGTTGTTTATGAGTGACTTGTGGACGATAAATCCGACACCACCTTGGGACTGCTGTTCGCCCTCCCGGTAGTAAAACAAGTTGCCGGATTTTAAGGTTATCGTGTCCTCGCCCTCTCTTCGGACCTCCGATAAACCAACAATACTCCACCGCAACTTGTTTAACTCTTCTTCCAGCTCAACTAGCTTCTCATCTGTCCTCAATGTGCGTGCGTTGTATGTCACCAGGGCCAATTTTCGGTTTTGGTGGTAGCCGAATCTCTGCCGGAGATTCTTAGCACCCCTTGTCCTGTCGTTACTATGGCTGCTACCGTGGCCAGGACGAACAGGACCGCCGGGGACTAGGGGCCTGGTTTTCCTACTTTCTTCCATAATTGGGGGTGTTTGCCATACTCGCCACGCTTGGCAGGCGGGTTGGCGAGCGCAGTTATTGGTCGTCGGAAGTGTTAAGGGAACGCTGCTGCCCATTCCCTAGTTTTCCCTTAGTCGCCTTGTACGACACCCGATGGGATGAGATGGGTTGGTCCTATTCTAAGCCGGGAACCACGCGGCAAATAATATTCAATAATTAATTTTCTTTAACATGTTAAATTAAACATAAATAAATATATTGTTCGCAATGATATTACGAGCTTATTTATCATTAACTGACATTTTCCATTTTCTTCGTTATCTTATATCATCACGCCAGATCCCTTACGGGGTAGGCAGAGAGTACAGAGTTCCAACAGGCTCTTTCCTTACATACCTCTCTGGCTTCCTCTACTCTCATAATTCGTCTCATACACGCTCGCCGGTTACGGAGACTCCTGACTTGTCCTTCAGATAAGACCCGGTCTATTTGGTCATGGTAAGATAGTCTAGGTCTTACCCGGTACCTACATCCTTCCACTTTCGCGTTGTATATCAGTTTTGTCATTCTTTCTTCGGACATTCTTTCTATATGCCCGAACCAACGGAGCATACCCTTTCTCATCTTTACAACGATATTCTCTTTCATACCTATTTGCTTTCTTACTACGTTGTTGCGAATACGGTCGGTCAGCTTCACTCCGCACATCTTCCGCAGAGCTCGCATTTCCACCGCATTTATCCTACTTTCATTCTCCTTCTTATATACCCAGCTCTCGCTGCCATATAACAGCGTTGGGACAAGCACTCCATTATGTACGGCCAGCTGCGCTTTTCGGCTTAAGTGCCGGCTCCCAAGTAGCTTTCCCATCGCGCCATTCACTCTGTTCCCTGCACTCACTCTTCTCTCTATGTCAGCGGTGTATTTTCCATCCTTACTGAATGCGCATCCAAGATATACAAACTCATTCACTTGCTCCAGCACATCGTTCCCAACCACAATCCTTGCATTCGTTCTGGTTTCTTCCCATTCAAAAACCATAATTTTGGTTTTCTTCACATTCAAATGTAAGCCATTTTCATAACTGTGACTAGTGATTGCAGATCAGTGGCTGTTGGCGCTATCAAAACCGCGTCGTCTGCATATAGTAGATGATTTACCACTAGATCACTCATTTGTACACCTTCATTCATCGCTTTCAGTCTTTGAAGACTTTTATCCAAATAAATTATAAACAGTCTAGCGGACAACACGCAACCCTGCTTGACGCCGATTTCAACGTCAAACCAGGGTGACATGTTACCACCCACCCGTACGCATGCCTTGCAGTCCACATAGGTGGACTGGACGGCCCGCAGCAGAGTGCCATTTATACCATACTCAGGAAAAATGTCCCAAAGTCTCTTTCGCACAACTCTATCAAACGCCTTCTCCAACATCCTCTTCCGGACCTGAAAACCCCCTTGTGCCTCGCACAACATTCCATCGGACTTTTCGCGCATTCTCCTTTCAAGAATTATACCATTTCTTTGTTATTTTCCCTAAAAACTATTTTAATTGTTCAATGAAATGGTGTATGTGTGAGTGATTTACGCTGTTGCCCGCGAGGCCTATACAGCTTCACCGGACTAAAGGGCGAGCCTGCAACCACTACGCTCGAGCCAAAAGGGCAAGGGGCGATACACCCGAGGGCGCCTTGAGGCGCCCTCGGTTGGGACAGTCGCTGTGGGGGGACGGGGTGCACTGGAAAGAATGGATGACAAAGCATCGGGGGGATCGGTGAGAACATGTCGCGGCCGGCGGTGGCGGCAGGGGTCGGGGGGATCGTAGTCGGCGGCGGCTACGATTAACGGATTCGCATGGGTAGATGCGTTCGCAAAGTGTCGTGTTGTCACCTTTTTAATATAGACGCGAATAAGTTCGAGACCTAGATCGGAGTGGATATCGACATTCCGTACGAACCAGGGGGCTCCTACGGCTTTACGGAGGAAGCGGTTTTGAACCACTTGGAGTTTATCAATGTGAGAGGGGGCCAAATGCCCAAACACAACACACGCATAAATCATGATGGGTCGAACGCAAGTTTTGTAAAGCGTCACCTTATTTCTAAGGGACATTTTACTCCGCTTGCAGATTAGCGAATGGAGACGACCGAGCACAAAGGATGCTCGATGACGGACCCGCTTGATGTGCGGGCCGAAGGACATGGTACTGTTTAGGGTGACCCCTAGATATTTGACGTCTTTGACCCAGGGAATGGGTCGGTCGAACATGGTCACTTGACCGAGATTACTTCTAGGGCGGCGCAGGGAGTGGCGCAGCGTGGCACCTCTGGAGAAGAACACCGCAGCGCTCTTCTCCGGGTTCACCTCAATACGCCACTTCCTGAACCAATTCCCTAGGGAATTGGCGGTTGCCTGAAGGTTTCCGGTAATGAAACCCTTATTCCTATGCGAGACGTAGAGAGCGGTATCATCCGCGAATAGGGTTAGATGCACCTTACTCGAACGAGGAATGTCGTTCGTGTAAAGACTAAACAGGGGGGGCGAGAGAGCCGAGCCCTGCGGGACTCCAGCTCGGGTGGAGTGGGGAGTGGAGCGCGTCATTTCGACGCGATATCGGAAGGCGCGATTTGACAAGAAGGCTTGTATGATGAGCACGAGTTTGACCGGCACACCCATTTGGTAGAGCTTGTAGATCAAGCCGTTGTGCCAGACTTTGTCGAATGCCTTCGCGACGTCGAAGAAGAGGGCGCCCGTGTAGACGGGTTTGGGTCTGTTAAGACCGGAGAGGATGTGCTCCGTGATGCGGTGCACTTGGTGGACGCAGGAGTGTTTGACTCGTGAACCGAACCGAAGCCGAACTGCTCGTCGATAAGAATACCCCTGGACACTACAAAGTCTTTGAGCCGCGCCAGAAGTAGGCGCTCGTAAGTCAGAAGACTGATAGGGCGGTAGCTCACGGGGAGATTACGAGGTTTGCTGGGCTTGGGAATGACTATGACGTCTGCTTCCTTCCACTTAGCGGGAAAGGTGCAGTTCGTCATGGCGGCGTTCAATATGGCCACTAAGAGGCAGATGAGTTGGGCGGGCAGGCATTTCAGAACGCGATTCGAAATGCCGTCAGATCACGCTCGGACCCGCATGCAGAGACGGGGCGGGCAGCGGGGGGCGGGGGTGGCGCGGTGATCGGCGCGGCGAATGGGGTCGCGGGGCGCGCAGAAGGCGCGGGGTGCCGTGGAGATAAGGGCGACGCGTTCGCGGGCGACGCGTCGGGCGAGGCGGGCGAGAAGCCCCCAAGGCCAGAGCTCAAGCCCTTCCGAGTTGGCTGCCCTGTGAAGGAGGGAGCGAGCGCTCGGGTCCCGCTCAAGACTGGCTTATTGACACCGTTAGTCGTCCACCAGTCTTACCACGAACGTCTTACCTTACTGAAAACCGTTACCAAAAACGCGGGAAAGGTCGACCGCCGTCAGAACAGCGCGTCTACCTATCGACCCATGTAATTAGTTACACGAGCGAAACGCACAGACGTGATCACACAAAGACGTAGTTGAATACGCGCGAGCGAAAACACGCAATTGCGCAAGCACGTAAGCGCGGCGAGACGAACTACGTAGGCACACGACCCGAAAAACCGTTAGGAAAACGCGGGAAGGCCGACCGCTGTTAGAACGGCGCGTCTACCTGTCGACTCACGTAATTAATTACGCGCGAGCCAAACGCAAAGACGTTAATTACATATGCGCGAGCAAATGTAAAAAAACGTAATCACGTAAGCGCGGGCGAGACCAGCTACGCAAATAGATCGAGACTAAATACGCGCGAAAAATAGCGAGCGGGCGGGCTGCGCAGTGACACGACCGAACGCGAGGGCGGCACAGCCAGTAGTCAGAACTAATGAAATGATGTATATAGCATGCTGTGTTCACCTATAATTATTGTGATATTTAGCGAGATATGTATCTTGTACCAGAAATCATAATAAATAGAATAGATGTACACAATGTTGATGATCTAATTAATAAATAAACATATCGTAATTGTTTAGTGTCCTAATTAAATAAATATATAATATTTATATATAACTACCTGACCCGGCGATCTTCATACCGCCTAACAGTCAATAAATCTAATTTAATTTTTTTGCTGAACTTAATTTTGGGTTTTATGAACGTAATACAATGAATTCTTTAAAGAATTTAGTTATTAGTTCAATAACAGTACAAAAATCAAGTACTTTAATGGCGTGTCAGCAAGACATGATTAAATTAAGCTGTGTGTTGTGATGCATGGTTTGTACTCGGGTTAATCATTTTCATTTAAGCACCTTATTATATACCTCAACTATCCACTGAAAGTGCAATACTGTGTCTTAAGCATACAGTCAAATACTACACGGACCGCAAGACGCCTGTGTATGCTTGCTTCCTCGACTTATCCAGAGCCTTTGATCTGGTCCGGTATGACCTACTGTGGGACAAGCTGAGGAACACAGGCTTACCTCAGGAACTGATTAATATGTTCAAATCCTGGTACGCGCATCAATCTAACTGCGTCCGATGGGCGGGGGCAATGTCGGAACCGTATCAGCTCGAATGTGGAGTAAGACAAGGGGGATTAACATCTCCAACCCTGTTCAACCTATATATTAACGGGTTGATCGAGGCGCTCAGCAGTCAGCGTATTGGCTGTCATGTTGACGGTGTATGTGTTAACAATTTGAGTTATGCAGACGACATGGTGCTGTTGAGCGCGTCGGTCTGCGGACTGCGCAGGCTGATACGGACGTGTGAAGAGTATGCAAGTGGTCACGGACTTACATACAATGCTAAAAAAAGTCAATGCATGGTCTTTAGGGCGGGTATGAGGTTTCCCCAGAATATACCACGGGTGCCACTGAATGGTCGACCATTGGAAATAGTTTCACAATTTAAGTACCTGGGACACATTGTTACCTCAGACCTTAGGGACAATGCGGACATTGAGCGGGAGTGGAGGGCGTTGTCGATAAGAGCCAATATGATTGCTCGCAGGTTTGGGAGATGCTCACAGGTGGTCAAACTTACACTCTTCCGAGCCTACTGCACATCTTTTTATTCCGGCAGCCAGTGGGCGGACTATACTAAGCGATCTTACAGTGACCTCCGCATTCTGTACAATAATGCATTCAGGATGATCTTGGGGCTGCCCCGTTTCTGCAGCGCTTCGGCTATGTTTGCGGAGGCACGCACGGCCTGCTTTCAAGCGACCATGCGTAAACTAAGCACGTCTTAATGCGCAGAGTACGGGCCAGCTCCAATGTTATCCTGAAAATGATTGCCGATAGACTGGACTGCCCTTATCTCCGGCATTGCTGTTATAGACACAGAACAGTAGCCATGCCGGAGAGAAGGTATTAATAACCAGTACCTATTTAATTATTATTTTATTTTATTATTATAATTATTTCTAGTGTTCATTTATTGCTATTATTGTATATTATATTATTATTCTATCATTAATATGACATTTATCGCATATGGATCTAATGTTATCCGAAATAAATGATCTAGAATTTTAAAATTTTTATACCACATTTTTCGAAGAAATCGCAACAAATAGTTGTCTGAATTTTGACGATTCATCGAAGGATATGCGTAATAATTCATCCAGTTAACATTCTTGGTAGATTCCTCACCTGAAATAAAAACATTAAAATTAGTTAATATTAACTCATGTCTGTATTCCCTGATGGGGGTATTTAAGATTAGTCGTCTGCTTTTTAACTAATATTTTCCAAACCAACAGCCCCTAATGCCTTAATCGCTCTTACGACTGTGAAATTAGGAGTGGTTCTCCTGAATTCGTTTCCTTTCACCTTCGTTGTGATAGTTCGACCGTTATCATCTGGTAATCGAAACCGATACAGTGGATACCCATCGTTGCCTGTGATGGTCTCCGCCGTCAATTTTCGTGGATAAAATTTGGAACACTTGCCGTAGACCATGCACAGGGATTGGCGGTTGTTGGTGCCACACAGTCCATGAATCATATTCGTAATTACAACATCATGTAGGACTGGATTGTTTTCGGGATTAGGAATCTCGGCACATATGATTTCATCTATTTGTTCTGGTCTAATTCTTTCGACTAACCGAATAAGAATGTGTGCATGCGGCAACATTCGTTTTTGCCATTCGATTGAATACATCCAGCATCGAGTATTCCCAAAGACGTGTTGCTTAACAATGTATATTTTTTTAACATACTATCTTCAATATAAATTACCTTGAATGTTGGATTAAATCCATGTTCTTCGATAATGTCTGCCCCAAATGAAGTCATTTGAAAACAGCCATTGTACTTTTGAGTGTTCGCTAGAAAATGTCGTTATAGTGTTTCGCCACGAAGCAAGGAATGCAATGGCTCAGGTGGCGGAGTCAATAATGGCAATTTTACTTTGCCATGAATGCAGCACGATCCTGGTGTTTCTCCGGCAAACTTCAATGCGCCACAATGCTCGCAAACAACGTCGATTGGACCAATGCAAATGAAAGGATGCGAGCTGTAGTCAACTGTGTAATCGTATATAAACGCTGCTCGATTCAAATCAACACATCTCGTTGTTGATCTGTGCGATAAACTCGACGATTTCTCACTTTTAACCTAGCCGTTTTACGGGCTGCCACTCTTTGCTCTTGGGCCATACTAACGCGGCGCTCTTCTCGTGCAATTTCTCGATCTTTTTCAGTTGATTGATTCACAATGTCCCGAAGCCAAATAGCATGACAAAAGATTAGATCTGCTTGGTCGCAGCATTGAATAATTATGCTCGCACAATAATATTTTTTAATAACACTTGCAAAAACCAAACAATCGTCCGTTAATGTATAAACACTTTTTACAAAACAAATCAAATAGCAAAAATAAAAAAATTACACTATTGCGACTTATATGTTATATACTGACAGGATGACTGACTGTTTCAGACCAATCTATTTGACTTTTTTTTAGATTTCGAATAATTTCTTTTTATTTTTTCAGAACAAATCAGACAGCATGAAACAAAAAAAATACGCTATCGCGACTTATATGTTATATACTGACAGGATGACTGACTGTTTCAGACCAATTTATTTGACAGCTGTTGTCATTTTTTTTTTATATTTAGATTTTTTTTTTTTCACTTGAAGCGAAGGCTTGCGATATTTTAATAGTTATTCTGCTATTCCGGGCGGAGACGAATCAACAAATCATATATCATTGAAATCGGTCCAGCCGTTATATATATATATATATATATATATATAAACCTCTATAAAAGATAGTCTAGGTCTTCCCCGGTAACTACATCCTTCCACTTTCGCATTGTATATCAGTTTTGTCATTCTTTCTTCGGACATTCTTTCTATATGCCCGAACCAACGGAGCATACCCTTTCTCATCTTTACACCGATACTCTCTTTCATACCTATTTGCTTTCTTACAACGCTGTTGCGAATACGGTCTGTCAGCTTTACTCCGCACATCTTCCGCAGTGCTCGCATTTCCACCGCATTTATCCTACTTTCATTCTCCTTCTTACATACCCAGCTCTCGCTGCCATATAACACTGTTGGGACAAGCACTCCATTATGTATGGCCAGCTGCGCCTTTCGGCTTAAGTGCCGGCTCCCAAGTAGCTTTCCCATCGCGCCATTCACTCACTCTTCTCTCTATGTCAGCGGTGTATTTTCCATCCTCACTGAATGCGCATCCAAGATATACAAACTCATTCACTTGCTCCAGCACATCGTTCCCAACCACAATCCTTGCATTCGTTCTGGTTTCTTCCCGTTCAAAAACCATAATTTTGGTTTTCTTCACATTCAAATGTAAGCCATTTTTCATGCAGTCGTCTTTCATAACTGTGACTAGTGTTTGCAGATCAGTGGCTGTTGCCGCTATCAAAACCGCGTCATGACGTCATATAGTAGATGATTTACCACTAGATCACTCATTTGTACACCTTCATTCATCGCTTTCAGTCTTTGAAGACTTTTATCCAAATATATTATAAACAGTCTAGCGGACAACACGGAACCCTGCTTGACGCCGATTTCAACGTCAAACCAGGGTGACATGTTACCACCCACCCGTACGCATGCCTTGCAGTCCACATAGGTGGACTGGACGGCCCGCAGCAGAGTGCCATTTATACCATACTAAGGCAAAATGTCCCAGTCTCTTTCGCACAATTCTATCAAACGCCTTCTCCAGATCCACAAAACCGCAGAAAACCTTCCGGCCCACTGCCAGATGCTTCTCTACGATGTTGCGAAGGGAGAAAACTTGATCCGAACATCCTCTTCCGGACCTGACTAGACTATCTTACCATAACCAAATAGACCGGGTCTTATCTGAAGGACAAGTCAGGAGTTCTTTATCTTTATCTGTAAATGAGAGAACCATGTAGCCATTCACATGAATAGTTTAACTTGGTTAATTTAATTTAGACTCACCTGATACTACATTGTTCTCCCATACCCCACAACAAAATGTAGATGGAAAGATTGTAAAAATATTATTTTAAAAGAGTAACCGTGGAGTTTCTTGCCCTCTTCTCCACAGGAATGACATTCCGAAGTGGTGGTAGAGTCTTTGTTATTATTTTGACGATTCATAAATACTGTAATGGTTTACATGAATAAAAAATAGTCTGATTCTGATTCTGAGTCTCCGTAACCGGCGAGCGTGTATGAGACGAACTATGAGAGTAGAGGAAGCCAGAGAGGTATGTAAGGAAAGAGTCTGTTGGAACTCTGTACTCTCTGCCTACCCCGTAAGGGATCTGGCGTGATGATATAGAGAGACAGATAGAACCTCGATAAAATCCGAAGTTTTTTAATTGTAAGATAAGTTTTTCAATATTATTTTTTGCTTAGAGCAGTGATAGCCTAGCGGTTAGACTGTAAAGTCAGAGGTCTCCGGTTCAAACTCAGGCTCGCACCTCAATCTTTTCAAAAGCATGTGCGTATTAAAAATTAACTATCACGTGCTTTAACGGTAAAACCTGCATGCCTAAGATTTTTTATATCTGCGAACTATTAAATTCCACGCCGACAACGTCGCGGGCAACAGCTACTAGAAAAAAACTTAGACCGATCGACCGATCTAAACAGTCTGCCCACGCGGTCACAGGGTTAAAAATAGCCACATGTAATTTAGTGCTAAACTGGAAATAAATATAAAAATATTTCCAGTTTAGCACTAAATGGATATTTCTATAAATATCCACTGCAAAACAGATGGATACAACACAAAAAAGCTAGGAATGTACGAGTATTAAATTAATATACATATCAGTGGCATTGATCAAACCAATTAAATTTTATTTTTGTAACGTATTCTTATGCCATCTCCTTTTGGAACTAACGCATTGGTTTTTCAGTAGTTATTTTTACCAATTGATCGTTCATCAAGCGGCAGACATGTCTGGCGCAGCAGAACTTTTTATTTTTGACCTGTGTGTTTCTAATATGGTCGGTAAGTTTGAAGGTTTGGTCAAATAGGCGACGGAGTGCGACGGAAGCGCTCGGCTACGGTCGGTCGTGACGTTTCCCATCGCGCCGAGCGGGGCTGCGCTGTGTGGCATCTCCCGTACATTTCAGTACATTACAACCCCTCAAGCCGCGCTACCGTCGCGCCAAGCGGGGCTGCGCTGTGTGCCGTCTCCCGTACATTTCAGTACATTACAACCCCCCAAGCCGCGCCACCGTCGTGCTCCCGTCACCCTGCGTTGGCTATGTCGCAAAACCATAATATTGAGAATACGCTCCATAGAACGCTTGAAAACCGCAAGCGTGGTCTTCTATAAAATATTAAAAAGAATTTTAGTAACTTAAAAAAATATAGCGACATTCATTATGCAAATACACGGAACAAAGATGATCTTATCGTACATTCTACTCGTCTCCACAGAATTAGTAATTCTTATATGTGGCCCTGTATACGCTTCTACAACAAATTACCCATAGATATCCGAAACATGCCTATCAATAAGTTTAAAAAGGCAATCTAAACTAGACTCCGTAAGAAAGGGTATTACAAAATTTCGGATTATCTTGATGATAAAACAGATTTGGTTTGAACAGCTCCCCAATCAGCAACATTAATCAATATTATAATACAATTTCGAAAAAGGAAAGAAAGGCTATCAGAAAGGCCAAACAAATTAAATTGAAAGACTAGCCCGCTGAGTTTCCTTGCCGGATCTTCACAGTGGAGGCCGCGTTCCAATCCGGTGGTAGATATAAAAAATGTAATAATTTTGACGTTTGTGAGTGCTTTTGGTTTGGCCTATACAAAGAAATAATTTTTGACTTTGACTTTGACTTCTAATGTTTGGTCAAAAATCGAGTCTGTGCGCCGTAAGTGAGGATTGGGAAAATACACATATGGGAATGTACCCATACTACGTCTCCCATTCAGGAGGGAGGGAAGTCTTCAAAATACCACGCTTGGTCACAGGGGGGAGGAGGCATACCACGTCGCTTGATAGGTTTATTTTGTGTAGATGTTCTTTTGTGCCATAATGACCTATATATGCTCCAATTAGTTGCCTCAGTTGAAGTCTACTGTATGTAATTAGTCTTTTGCTATCGCTGTCATTCCATGTGGAGATAATTTTTTCCCTGTGTTGTTCTTCGGCATATTTGAAGAGCACACCTCTGTAGGCGCCACCTAAAATGATAGTGGGATGAACTGGATGCATTTTTAAAGAACTAGCCTGGGATGGCAACTATGGGGAGTGGAAAAAGTGGAGGAAGGCCTTCGCCCAGCAGTGGGATAATAATGGCTTTCAATAATAATAATCTTTTTATGCCAATAGTGGCGTATGATAAACAAAAAGTAGTATTATTTTTGAAAATGAAACGTAGCCTTCTAACTAAGAATTATTCCTGTATATTGAGCGCGTTTATAAGCCTGAAATTTACAGCCACAAACAGTCAGACCGACACAAATGTTTGTGGGTCGCAATAAGATTTGTCCCGTGCGGGAATCGAACCCCCGACCACTCGATACAGCGACTGAACCTCTTAACCACCGGACCAAGCTGTCCGTCAGACGATTCTTGTTATTGGTGCCCAAGACGTGCTAACCAAATTGATTGAGGAATACGTAAGGGGTTTGAAGATCCTAGATCTAGGATCCTAGATAGAAGATCTGATCCGGCCATCTGGGTCATAATTCGGTATGACCGACTACACATGCGCTTTGCAATCACGTGGTATGTAGTTTTTTAATTTGACAGAAGATTTAGCGCAGTGGTTAGAGCTTTACCAGAATATGGTATAAATGGCACTCTGTTGCGAGCCGTCCAGTCCACCTATGTGGATACACCGCTGATATAGAGAGAAGAGTGAGTGCAGGGAACAGAGTGAATGGTGCGATGGGAAAGCTACTTGGGAGCCGGCACTTAAGCCAAAAGGCGCAGCTGGCCATACATAACGGAGTGCTTGTCCCAACGCTGTTATATGGGAGCGAGAGCTGGGTTACATACCCAGAAGGAGAATGAAAGTAGGATAAATGCGGCGGAAATGCGAGCTCTGCGGAAGATGTGCGGAGTGAAGCTGACCGACCGTATTCGCAACAGCGTAGTAAGAAAGCGATTAGGTATGAAAGATAATATTGGTGTAAAGATGAGAAAGGGTATGCTCCGTTGGTTCGGGCATATAGAAAAGAATGTCAGAAGAAAGAATGACAACAAAATATATACAAGGCGAAAGTAGAAGGATGTAGGTACCGGGGAAACCTAGACTACCTTACCATAACCAAGTAGACTTATCTGTCTTATCTGAAGGACAAGACAAGAGTCTTCATAACCAGCGAGCGTGTATGAGACAAACTATGAGAGTGGAGGAAGCCGGAGAGGTAGGTAAGGAAAGATCCCGCTGGAACTCTGTGCTCTCTGCCTACCCTGCAAAGGATCTGGCGTCCCTTCTTTCGGATATAGATGACCACAAACAGGATCAAACACCGGACTCGCGACCTCGGCGAGGTCGAAGAATCCCTTGCGCGCCGACCGGTGCAGACACCACTGCAAGACACCTCGTATATGCCCTCTAGCATAGCGACTGAATAGCGACTGCTCAAGCCGGCGCTATTCCTCCTTGAGGCGCCTTTGAACTAGGTGCCCCCTTGCCCTTGTAGCGCGAGCGTAGTGCACACACACGCACAGAAGATGCGAGTAAGTTATATTTTTATAGATAAGATAAAAAAAACAACGGATATAGCTTTTCTTAATATTGAGTGGTCGGGTGTAAATTAAGTGTACATGTGTTCTTAAAATCTGACAGCCGATTTAATCGCTTCCGCCACCGCGAATCGCGCCATTACCCTCACTAAGGCTTTAAGTTAGAAAAATAACCTGATCAATATATTTAAACCGGTTCAAAATTAATTTATACAACATCAGTTCTATTATTAATCTATTATAATTCGGTTTTCACACATTTTACAATAACAACCGATCCTAACCTTGAATAGTTCATTCGTTTAACGTGTGAGTATAAATACACATCACATTTTTTCTAGTCCCGATTCCTCCGCAAAGCCCTCGGACTCCCGTGGTTCATACAGAACGACGATCTCTATTCCGATCTCGGTCTTCAACCTATTCGCGCCTTTATTGCGACGAACCCCCTAATCGTAGCCGCTGCTGACTACGAACCTAACACCCAACCTATCGGCCGTTACCGCCGTACGGGGCATGTTCTCACCGATCCTCCTGATGCTCTTACTTCCCTTCTCTCGGATACAGATACCGCACACAGTATCAGACACCAACCTTGCGAGCGAGGTCGAAGAATCCCGCCGGCCGGTGCAGAGCACCACGGCGAGACCCCCAGTATACGCCCTCCCACATAGCGACTGCCCAAGCCGAGGCCGTTCCTCCTTGAGGCGCCCTTGAGCTAGTTGCCTCCTTGCCTTCTGGCTGGAGCGTAGTGGTTGCACGCTCGCCCTCTTGTCCGGTGAAGTAAAGAGCCCGCGGCCAACAGTGTAGATCACTCACACGCAATAAAAAGACTCTTAGAGTATTCTGTGAATTCAACTTTATATTTACAATGGTAAGTTTCCATTTCAATAACGCCATACTCATTAATGGGTGTTCAAAATCTGCCTATTGACGTCATACAAACTGGTTATACATGATCATGCCTAACGATATTAAATGCCTTTAGAAAATTGTTTTGCGTCCCTTGGAATAAACGCGTTGTTTTGAATATTGCTTGCGGTGGCTGTTTGGCGCGGGTCACTTACCTCAAATATGGAAGAGCGGAGTGATGTCTGTTCTTTAATTTCTTTTTCTTTTTTAAATATTCAACGTAGCCCTAGGATTTATTCCTGTGTCGTGGGTGCGTTTACAAACATGAAAATTCACATACACAAATTAGTCATACTTGTGAACGGGACTGCTTGTGGGGACTGGTCCATCTGGAATCCTTTAGATAGTTACTCTTTAGAAATAACATCTCTCATGTCTCATATACATCTCGTCTGTCATATAATTATAGAAAAATGAAAGAAAATTGGAAGCCTGTTGAATTTCTGGTCTAATCTTCTCAGTGGAGGCCGCTTTCCGGTCCGGTGGTAGATTAGTAATTAAATAAATAAAAAAAATGTTAATTAATAATTTGTAAGCTGGCTTTATACAAAATACATTATTTAAGTGAGTGATGCTGCATTAACAGCATTGGTTGTAATTGAAACTTTATCATAGAGGCGCTCAAGCGCTGCGGGACCCCGGTGTCCTTAACAATTTCATTTTCGATCGTCTTCATACTTTAGAAAGGTTGTCAAAGGCATGGCAAATCGTACTAACCAGATAGTTGTATCGTTGAGAGAGAAAATCAATTGTTCTATTTCTTTTGATCGGTTCGGTTAAAATAAAATTGTCATACTTCCGGGGAAATATTTCGACAGATGGGTGCGCTCAATTTATAGGTAAGTAGTTAAAAAAAGAATTCGGGTAAATTGTTCTGCGCCCATACATGAGTTGCCCCAGAACCAACAGCTGTGAAAAATTACTTGTATGATTTCAAATCACCTATAAATTCTCTTAAGGCATTTATTATTAAACGGACAAACGGGGGAATCGCAATATTGCACAAAAAGTATTAGATTTAGAGGATATAACTCAGTAGCCATTATTACATATGAGGTTATATTGTGTGTTAACATTCAGTAAAGATGTCGGCGACTTCGATATAAGTACTTACAATACCTTGAAATATTCGTTTTAGATTGCAAATTGTCCGTTAGATACGGATATTTGCCATTATTTTAATAAAATAGATAAATAATAATGGCGTGGGTCAAATGTTTGTTGGTTCTGGGGCGATTTTAGACAATATCCTTTCATACGAAACGGCAACTCTGCTACTGTCATAAAGTGACACCTCACTTGATGACAGCGTTAGTTCCGATTTTGGCCGCGGGCCAAAAGATCCGTGTATGGTTGTATGTACAAAGTAGAGTGTCCGAGTAACACTGTCGTAACGTTGTAATCATTTCGCAATAAAGAACCTTCTTTATCTTCACAAACATGTTCCGTCCTCATTGTATTCGCATTGTCGAGGTCGAAAGGTTTACGACAATGGACTTGAAGACGCCTCAGTCCAGTGACTAAGAGCTTAGCCACTCACTGGATCAAGTAGTAGCAAGTTCGATGCCGGCACGACACAAATTTGTGGGACTCATAAATGATTCGGTTGTTCCCAGACTTCCAAAATTTTATTTCCACCAAATCCAAGAAATATACAAGGTGTAAAATAAATAACGCAATACCTGAAACAAGTTTGTTATAAATCGGCAACTGAACCGATTCCAACTATTTTTAAAGTAATTTACATTTTCTTTAATTATCTAAAATTATCAAGAATCTCCGTAACCGGCGAGCGTGTATGAGACTATGAGAGTGGAAAAAGCCTGAGAGGTATGTAAGGAAAGAACTTGTTGGAACTCTGTACTCTCTGCTTACCCCGCTTGGGATCTGGCGTGATGATATATATATAGATAGATCTAAAATTGCTGTTAATCATTCAGTCCACTGTTTTAAACAAAATTTTACTAAATTCAAAGCAATGCGCACAAAAAAGTACAGATTTCGTGGTTAATTTGGGTACCAAAAGTAAAAAAATGGTAGAAAACTCCTTAAAATTGAATTTTCGATTTTCGTATTGAATTCGTAAGGCAATAATCTAATTGGGGTGTCTGAGGTCTTGCGTTATATATGTTACATCTTGTATAGTACACTCAACATGAGACGAACTATGAGAGTGGAGGAAGCTAGAGATATAAAGAAAGAACCTGTTGGAACTCTGTACTCTCTGCCTACCCCGCAAGGGATCTGGCGTGATGATATATTATATAATTAGCCAATAGCACCCGTGGATTTTACGTTAAAAATTATATTATATTGCTTTTGTCTTTTTAACAATCGCTAAAAGTTGTTGTTAAAAGCACTCCTCCTGGAAGATTGTCACTACATAAAAATATTATTCTAGCTGACTATAATTTAAAATTTAATCATGGAAGATCTCTGTACTCTAAAAAGAGTAACCGAGGTGACGGAACTAGGCGTGCAACTCGATAGTAAACTCTCGTTTGACCGACATATTGAGAAAATTATAGATAAGGCTTACAAAATGCTTGGTTACATCTTTCGCCAAGGATTTCACTTTTTTGTGTTAAGACTTTTAATGTGCTATATAACTCCCAACTCGAGTATGCTTCAACAGTTTGGAACCCTCAATACAATACTTATATTCATCATCGTCATCTCAGCCTATACTTGTCCCCTGCTGAACATAGGCCTCTCCAATCGCTTTCCAGCGTAACCGGTCCGATGCCACCTGCATCCAACGACTTCCTGCGATTTTCACAAGATCGTCTGTCCATCTGGCAGGTGGTCGTCCTACGCTGCGCTTGCCAATACGTGGTCTCCACTCTAGAAGCTTTCTGCCCCAACACCCATCCGATCTTCGCGCTGTGTGGCCCGCCGATTGTCCCTTCAGCTTGCTAATCTTAAGCGCGGGGACCTTGGTTCTTCTACGAATCTCCTCATTCCTGATTCGATCTCGTAGAGAAACGCTGAGCATAGTTCTCTCCATAGCTCGCTGAGCAACTCTGAGCTTTTATATGAGACCTATAGTAAGAGACCACGTCTCTGATCTGATACTTATATTAATGCGGTTTAAAATATTCAAAACAAATACGAGTATATAAGAAGATTATCACATAAATTTAAATCAGCTGTTATCACAATTGCATCCTTTATCCTTATCACAATTATATCCTTATATGCATATCCTTATACGCAGGTAACATAGAGACCAGATATCCTTGTATAAAATAGCAAATAATACGATAAACTCTCCTTATCTTATGAGCAGGATATTTCTTAATTGTCCTCGTGTCAATACCCGTCATCACCCCACATATCATATTCCAATATGTAGATCAAAGTTAAAATCAAGCAAAATCAAAAGTTTTTTATTCATGTAGACCAAAAGGTACCTAATAAATAGTCAAAAAGAGTAAATTATTGATTACTTAAGACTCTACCACCCGTTCGGAAAGTCATTCCTGTGGAGAAGAAGGGCAAGAAACATCGCGTTTACTCTTTCAAAAAATTAGAGTTTTACAATTCTTTTTGTATACATTGCATTCATGGAGTATGGACAACAATGCAGAACGAGCTAAATAGATGTGCTTAAGTATAGATTAATCATAAGTTTACTTAGATTCATGGTATCGGTCAGTGTCTACATAGTCCTCTCATTTACAAAATAGAGATGTTGTAGAGGTATATAATAAAAAGTACAAAAATAATAGTAAGAGAAAGGGTTACTATAATATATATATAAAGAGCGCGTACAAAACAACGGGTTATAGCTCCAGTGTGATGCTGAACGAGACAAAATTCAACAGCACTACGGAACACGTTCAATCAGTGAAAGGACAGAGGACGGACCAGTCCCCACCAGCAGCACCCGTTCACGAGTATGACCTGAGAAGCAGCCATCACTCTTCTCGACCATATTAGAGGGAAAAGAGTGACCCGCTCCACAGATCAAAATATTTTAAAAACCGTTATCTCTAGAGCATGCCATAGCCATAACAGATCTTATAACCATATTTAGTAAAAACAAAAATAATTGCTTCCAACTAAGGAATGTTGAGAGTTTGTGTCTAAAACTAAGTCAACAATCGTATGCACTTTATAGGCTTCCCAAGGTTGTTGATTGATCAGCAGTGGTAACTGCATACCATAGCAATGTAGGTTCTTTGTTGAGATATGGTTTTATATTCTGGGGATATTCTACTTATAACGAGCGTGTATTTATATGCCAAAAAAATGCATACGTGCTATTTGCAATCTACAACGAACACATAGTTGCAGACCTATCTTTAAAAATTTTAAAATCTGGACTATGCCCTGTCTGTACATACATGAAGTGGTAATGTTTATAAAGAAAAATATTAGCTTATTTGAACACTATAGGAGTAAACGACATGCATACAAAATCAGCTGCCCAACTCATAAAACAGCAATGTTTAATAAAAGCATGTTTTGTATGGGACCTCGCATCTACAACCATCTGCCGAAGCATATACTAGAAGTAACTGATATAAGTATTTTTAGATGTAGACTAAAACGACTTTTAGTGGAAAGGGCAAAAGGAAAGGAAAATATGATGTTTTTAATTACGCAACTTATCTCAATTGAATCATGAGTCCTGATATTATTTTGTCACTATTATAATTAAAATTACGATAATTAACATTAATATAATTGTTATCATTAAAACAGACACTTGGTATTAATTTAATTTTACATATTTTAGTATATATTTAACTTTTAATTAAATAATTTATAAATGTCCGATACAATTATTATGTTTTCTTAATTGTTAGGTACTTTAAGTTCTTGGATTATTCCTAATGATAAATTCATGCCTAAAGGCAGAATATGGCGTACGACCAATGTAATTTTAACATCCACTGTAAGCCATTTTCGCAAATAAACTGATTTGATTTGATTTGGATCACCCGTTAATCCAACCTTAGCTCTCTGTCATAGATCGACAATTTATCTTTATTTTCAATATTAGTTTTATTATGTGTCTTTTTCTTTTAATTTATTTTAGTAACATCGATGTGTAACATTAGTGGAAATTTTATTGGTTATATGTATATCAGTTATGTAATTTTTATGTAATAATAATGCTGTATGTTTTCCTTAAGTTAAATAAATAAAAGAGGCGCTCGTAGCGCTGTGCGACCGCGGTGTTCTTACCGATCACCAAGGTTAAGCAGCGTTCGACTCGGTCGGCCCGAGACGGGTGGCCGTTTGTGGCATTTTCATATTCGAGCGTCTCCGTGCTTCGGAAGGCACGTTAAGCCGTTGGCCCCGGTTACCACTTAATGAGGTAGTCGTTAAGCCGAGTAGAAAGCCTTAAAGGCGGCTTGATAAGTTCCAACAGTAGGTAGCCACAAACCTGCCTCCACCAATCCGCACTGGGTCCGCGTGGTGGAGTATGACCTAATCTCTCTCACCTCGATTTGTGAGAGAAGGCCTATGTCCAACAATGGGCAGTATAGGCTGATATTACTAAGTAAAGTATGTTCATCCAAAGTATGTACTCAGTTGAGTGTCCGAGTAACACGTCGTAACTACGTCATCATTACGTATCGATATAAAGAACCTACTTTATCTTAACAAACGTGATCTGTTCTCATTGTAGTGGCTTTGTCAAGGTCGAAAGGTTTTACCACAGACATTGTGGGTTTTATAGACTTGCTACTATACATCTTTTGTCAAGGCTTGGCAGAATACTTATTACTAGTGGTCGCCCAAAGGTCGATATTCGACCTCCTCTTTCATCGTTTGCTGGTTATGTTTGACATTCAGTAAGAATATAGACAAATAATATTAAAGACAAACATCAATTTGACGTGTATTGTGTCAAATGGTAGTGTGTGTGATGTTTTTTTCATTGATTTAATGTATGTTTTAAGCATAATTTTAAAAAATATTAGCATTCTGCACTCCTTCTCTATATAAACTATAAGTGTGGAAAATTTCAAACTCCTCCGTCCGCGCAATTTTCGTAAAAATGTGTACAAAGTTTTTGCTTCACTTATTAATATATAGATTCTAAATTCTGTACTTGGTGTTGTGGTTTGTGTTGGCAACACTGCGCTAGAATTAAGCGAAAAATAATAATAATAATATGAGCCCTGTTAAGAAACTAGCCCACCGTTGGGCACGGGCATCCTTTCAAACTGAGAGGGTTTAGGCCATAGTCCACCACGCTGGCCCAGTGCGGGTTGGCGAACTTCACACACCTTCGAAAAACTTTTAGGCATCAGGTTTCCTCACGATGTTTTTCCATCACCGGTCAAGAAAGTGATAATTAATTTTCGATACGCACATGCTTTCGAAAAGACAGAGGTGCGTGCCTGGGTTTCAACCCGAGACCTCTGACTTTGCAGTCCAACCACTAGGCTATCACTGATCTAATTAAATTACAAATAAAATATTTCGGCTTTTATCGCGGTTTATTCTCCACACTACTAGACTCCACACCACTACACTAGATGTACTCCACAGCACTCATGGTCACGGGAGGGACTGTGGCGTTTGACGTCCAAAAGCCATTGTTATTCCTGAGTACCTTAGGCGGATTAATTTAATTGAAATAGGGAATATGCATGTGATTAAAATATGGGCCAAAATTTATTTTGTAATTTTTAGTGCCACAGAATTATACTTATCACATTATTTTTTACGTTTGAATCGGCCGAATTTGATTGCATCATCAATTATTAAACGCAGACTATTAATATTTTATATGTGATATATTATTACAAGCTTTTATTTAACTTGCAATGTTCGTATGTCTGTCTGTGTGTCTTTCCGGTTCAAATCTTGTGATCCATTTTTTAAAGCACTTGGGGGTATCCGATTGAGCTGAAGTTTGGCAGGACAAACTATTCCGTTATGTATGGCCAACGGCGCCTTTTCACTTAAGTGCTGGCTCCCAAGTAGCTTTCCCATCGCACCATTCACTCTGTTCCCTGCACTCACTGTTCTCTCTATGTCAGCGGTGTATATCCCATCCTTACTGGCGCATCCAACTCCTTGCATTCGTTCTGTTTTCTTCCCGTTCAAAAACCATTTTATTTTGGTTTTTTTTTTACAATCAAATGTACGTCATTGTTCATGCAGTCGTCTTTCATAACTGTGACTAGTGTTTGCAGATCAATGGCTGTTGGCGCTAGTAAAACCACGTCATCTGCATATAATAGATGGTTTACCACTAGGCCACCCATTTGTACACCTTCGTTCATCGCTTTCAATCCAAGTATATTATAAACAGTCTAGCAGACAACACGAAACCCTGCTTGATGCCGATTTCAACGTCAAACCAGAGTGACATGTTTCCACCCACCCGTACGCATACTTTGCTGTTCACATAGGTGGACTGAACGGCTCCCAACAGAAAGCCGTTTATACCATACTCTGGTAATATGTCCCAAAGGCTCTTTCGCACAACTCTGTCAAACGCCTTCTCCAGATTCACAAAAACCTTCGAACCCACTGCCAGTTACTTCTCTACGATGTTGCGGAGAAAGAAAACTTGATCCGAACATCCTCTTCCGGACCTGAAACCTCCCTGTGCCTCGTACAACATTCTGTAGGACTTCTCTTCTTAAATTTTGTTTCTTTCGATAATTGGATAAGGCAAAAAATCGATAAAAATATAAAGAAAAATGATGCATATACCCTATTGAAATCTCAGTTGATTGTTTCTACAATTTAAAAAAATAGTTGAATAATCCCGAACTGCAATGCGCCAATTATTATTTTATTATTTTTAATAAACGTAGCCCCACACTAGGATTTATTCTTGTGTCGTGGGTGCGTTTACAAACATAAAAATTCACATACACAAATACCCAGACCGGAACAAATAATTGTGGATCACACAAAGATTTGTCCCGTGCGGGACTCGAACCCGCGACTATAGACGCAGTGGGCAGAGCGGCTTAAGCTCTTAACCACTGCGCTAAATCGTCCGTCAATGACAGGTTATAACACAGGCAGGATAATTTTATGCATTGGCAATGCTAGCTCTAATAACAGGTATTCCCAGTGTCGGGCAACGTTCGCATTGTACGGCTGAACTAAGGCGTCATTCAGCTTAACTGACTTGATGGACAGGTCCCACATCCCACCCAAGTTCTGTACTCGTGAATACTCGTGAACGGGTGCTGCATGTGGAGACTGGTCCACCCAGAATCCTCTAGATTCTCATTCTTTATATATGTATTATCATTAATCTTATATCTCAGTCGTAAGGTATCATATTGGAGCAAGATCGCATGCTTAATTTTGTACAATATAACATTGTATCTATACAGAAAATGATTTCTATCTATCTATATCATTATGCCAGATCCCTTTCGGGGTAGGCAGAGAGTACAGAGTTCTAACAGGTTCTTTCCTTACATACCTTTCTGGCTTTCTACACTCTTATAGTTCGTCTCAAACACGATCCGATCCGGCAGTAGTTTAGTAAGTTGAAAAAAAAGAATGTAAGCATGACAGTTTGTAAGCACTCGCAGCATTTATACAGCAGAAAGTTCCGATGAAATTAAAATGGGACGACTTTAGAGCTATCTGAACCCAATGCAAAAAGAATCATCAAAATCGGTCAACAATTGACGCATACATACTGCAAACATACATAGAACCTTTTTGAAGTCGGTTAATAGTCCAACCTAGGATTCAAAGCCTGGACCTCGTGATCGCTAGCGGCACGATGCACAACCAAGCCAATGAGGCTGTTAATAATTATCTATTATAAAATACAAGGAAATAGTATATATAAAAAAATACATTTTATTATAATCTTAAGTATTGCATTTACAACTAATGATTATATACTAAAACCACAGTTACTTATGATTTACTTGCGGCTGCCCGCGACTCCGTTTGCATATAACAATAATAATATCAGTCTATACTGACCCACTGCTGGGCAAAGGCCTTTTCTCACCAATTGAGATGTGTGTGTGTGTGTGTGTGTGTGTGTGTGAATGATCCACTCTGTTGGCCGCGGGGCTCTTACAGCTTCACCAGACAAGAGGGCGAGCGTGCCACTACTACGCTCGTCGAACCAGAAGGGCAAGGGAGCAACTAGCTCAAGGGCGCCTTAAGGAGGAACGGTCTCGGCTTGGGCAGTCGCTATGGGAGGGCCTATAATACTAAGTACCCTTGCCCGCCGGCCAGTGCTCTGCACTGGCCGGCGGGCAAGGGATTTTGCCATCTGCTGTTCGCACTTATCAAGCCGCCTATAAGGCCTAAGGCTTCTAACTCGGCTTAAAAACTACCTCATCAAGTGGTACCCGGGACCAACGGCTTAGCGTGCCTTATGAGACCAATGATGTTATTTATAAAGAGTGTCTACAGGATTCCAGATAGATCAGTCCCCACAAGCAGCACCCGTTCACCAGTATGACTACTGGAACAGCCTTCTCTCCCCTCGACCATATTGGAGGAAGGGAGTTACACGCGTCAGACAGTCATAGCTACAGATATTATAGTGAGCATGAACAAACCAGGACCCCAAAGACGGTGGTCAGATTGGGTTAACAAAGCAGCAATACCCCAAGCTCGTCACAACACGCTACACTTTAACATTGATTTAATTCCAAAAGAAAAATAAATAGCAACACTAAATAATATGCCACTTCAATCCCACACGGTCTAATCCTCTATGTAATCGGAGATCACAAGTTTTCCTTAGAGACCTCTCTGACTTCCTCCGCTCTTATATTTGGTCTCGTCACCGTTTATGGAGACTCTTGACTTGTCCTTTGGATATGGCACCGTCTATTTGGTCATGGTAAAATAGTCTAGGTCTTCCCCGGTACCTACATCCTTCCACATTCACATTGTATATATGTTTTGTCGTTGTAAAACATTTATAATACCAACATTTATTTAAAAACAAACAGATATCGAAATAAAATAAATAAAAATTCTGATGTAAATTATCGAAAAATAATCTTTTATACATTACTTCCCCCGACTTTCACTGGGTAGTTCCGAAACTACCAAAAAAAAATTCCCACCACTTCTATGACATCCGAGAAATATACAGTACAGTCCACACGATAAGAGAGAAAGAAGCTGCGATGTCGATAAGTATAACGAAATTAATGGGTATATTTGGCTTAAGTAGCCATTTTCAAAGTACTCTTCTTCTTCTTCTTTAAGTTATGGCTTCACACTAATCCAGTCAGATATATAATCGTGTTTGTTTAAATTAAGTCTACTCCCCGATAAAATTGATGACAACGATGATAATGACATTAAAAGCCACAAACCTGCCTCCAAGACCTAATCTCCTTCACCTCGAATTCTCAGAGGCCCTTGCCAGTAGGTAAGACAGTGGAAGTTGATTTATTAAATAAAGATGAATGCTCTATTTCAGACGCTACATTGCTGATAGAGTCGTTAAAACCATACTCTTTGGTCCACCGATATGGTTTCTTCACTCGCAGAGTCACATCTTGGCTTCATCCGTCGATTTTCTTGACACCACCATGAAAAGTTTGTCTCCTTTTAATTATATTCCTGGTAATTTGTGAAAGAGACTTAACAAGGTCCGCTTAAATTGTGTCATACCCACAGAGATTGTAATTATAAAATACTGGTAGTGAAATACCACACGATTTTCGACGTGTCCAATGAACAAAATGTATTCAGTATTCATATTTGACATTGATAACCTTATCGACGGGCACGATAGTTGCAAATGTCATTTATTTGGCATATGTTCTTCTTCTTCTTTAAGTTATGGCTTCACACTAATTATAAGTGTATTTTGCCAGTGTCCAGTGAGATATATAATCGTGTTTGTTTAAATTAAGTCAACTCCCCGATGAACTTGATGACAACGATGATAATGAAATTAATGAAGTACCCCACGTTGGATAGTAAAGCGGTGGATACTTTACATACCAATTGCGACAACCGTTTTGAGGGAAGTCGAAAAGGCACGTTTTATCACTTTGTTACAATTACCTTCACCTATGCACATATAAGAACACATAATGGTTAATATTCCACCAACATTATACATTATTAGTCGAAATAACACAAGTTTTGGAAATTAAAACAAATTGACAACATCACTCTTCGACTTCCCGCCAAAACTCCCTTCAAAGTACTCGTTATTCGTTAAAATTTTGTTGTGTTTTGGCTTCGTTCTTGTTTTAATAAATACACATAAAAAGGTTTTTGGCGGTAAATGTTGTATGCAAAACTTTGGTTATTTCGAATTATAATATTTAATGTTGGTGGAATATTAACCATTATGTATTCTTTAATAGTTAAGAAAAGCAACTGACTAGAACGTAAAATAATCAATTATAAGAACAATCAATTATCTGCTATTCCTTTTTTTTGAGAACGTACATATAAACTTTTTAAACTTTTATCATTGTATTTTGAAAGCTATGTTAAGCAATTATTTTATAGGCGATATATATAAACATTATGATGCCGCTTTATGTAACATTCATAAAAAATTTAAATGGTACAAATGGATAATGTTATTATTTTTAAATGGAACAATCAGCAACCTTATTTATTTATATATGAAAAAGTACTCAGTATCAACACACTTAACAATCACCACACTCAACACAAACTTACGCACACTTGCAATCAAATCCACACACACTAAACCAATTTCACAAAAAAATGTCAAGCAATGCTTATGCGTTATTGATGTGTTATCCCCGCTACCTTTTCTAATAACTCGTTAAGTTCTCAAATATTTATTATTATTAGTACATAAATTTTTATATAATCAAGTTTGTACCACCGTTATATTCATACAAATATTACATACTTATGCTTTAAATCTCTCAAATTGTGTCTTGTTATACTTAATATTTAAAATTCGATAGCATGAATTCAAATATTCAATCAATTAATGATGAATTGGACTCCCTATCAATAGCAAAATTAATAAATTGTGATGTTGATGACTTGATAAAACACATTCACTATTCCAGTCGCATTTTAAATCTGCTAACACAGAATATTAGAAGGGTAAACTGTAACATGTCTAGTTTCACCACTCTACTTATTAGATCACAGATAAATTGGGATATAATCGTACTCACTGAGTGTTGGCTCACTACTGCCAATTGTATACCAGACCTTGATGGCTACGGTCGCATTTCTACTTCTACACATAAGACACAAAATGAAGGAGTTGTTATATATTATAACAAAGGCCTAGATATACTCTTTGAAGAACCTTCGGTAAGCGATGCCAATTGTCTTGTACTTAAACTTAGCGAGGAAACTTGCATTATAGGTATATATCGCCCACCAAGCCAATACAATACGACTAACTTTGTGAATTCCCTTGATAACCTTATGTCAAAATACAGCAATTACAAAAATATTATATTATGTGGTGACATTAACATAGACATCGTGGATAACTCAGCTGATAAACGACCTCATGAGTATTTAAATGCTCTAGCCTCTCATGGCATGCTTCCCGGGCACAACAGGCCAACTCATGGGCATACTTGCCTTGATCATATTGTTATCAAAACAAAATTAGATGCAACATGCTTTATTATTGAGTCCTCGATTACTGATCATGAATGTGTAGCCATTAGTCTAAGTCTCAAGACACAATTAAAGCACACAAATGTGCCCAGCAAACGCATTAATTTTGTGGGGCTAGATCTTGCTATTAGCAATATAGATTTTCGTCCTGTGATTGACTGTAGTGATGCTAATGAAGCGACAGACCTACTCGTCTCCTTCTTGCGCAAAGCAATTAAAAATAACTCTGAAATCACCAAAATACCAACAAAGAAACGAATTCACAAGCCCTGGATTACTAAAGGTTTATTGCGCTGTATAAGAAACAGGGATAATCTCCACAAAAAAGTAAAAAGGGATCCAGAGAACCTTTTACTTAAAACAACATACACACGGTACAGGAATTTCTGTATAACGGTTTTAAAAAAGGCAAAACGGAACTATGAGAAACTATGGGGTGTAATTAAAACCATTAGTGGCTCCTGCAGAAAATCAGATACGTTAAGTAGACTTGTTTCAGCGGTGGATCCAGAAAAAAGTCTAAATGATATCAACAAACACCTGGCTAGTGTGGGGAGAAGGTTGGCTGAACGGATCTTGGATGAAAACTACGTGCAAAATACTTCCAATCATTTTGCTGACGTACCAATCCAATCACTAGCTATGTTTACCACCGATGAAAAGGAAGTTCAGTCCCTTATAACTGGTTTGAGAGATAATTGTGCAGTGGGAGTAGATGATATCTCTTGTAAGATTATAAAGCGTTATGGGCACATCCTGTCAACTCCAATAACACACATTTGCAACCTCTCACTCTCCACCGGCATCTTTCCCAAGGCATTTAAAGCTGCTTTAATCATTCCTATACATAAGAGTGGCGACAGAGACTGTATTAATAATTATAGGCCAATTTCTATACTTCCGTCGTTGTCCAAAATCCTGGAACGCCTGATAAACAATCGATTGATATCCTTCTTAGAGATAAATGAACTTCTCTCAGAGTCACAATTTGGTTTCCGTTCGGGCAGGTCAACTGATGATGCGGTACATGAGCTAACTAATGCTATAGTGACAAACTTAGATAGAAAAAAGAAATGTGCTACTGTGTTTCTAGACTTAGCAAAAGCCTTTGACACAGTCTCTGTTCCTCATCTCATACGAAAGCTTGAGAGGATTGGAGTCCGAGGCCTCCCTCTGGAATTGTTTAAAGACTATCTTACTGGAAGGACACAACAAGTGAAAATAGACACATTGATAAGTGATGAGGAATTGGTCAGCTATGGCGTACCACAGGGCATCCTTGGACAGAGTCTCTTTTTGGTTGACATTAATGACCTGTGCCAGCTACAGCTACATGGTGGTCGTATATTTCTACTTTCGCAGACGACACAGCTCTATTTTTTTGTGGTGATAGTTGGGAAGAAGTATTTAACACTGCACAAATCGGTTTTAGTAGGGTCTGTGAGTGCCTAAGAAGCAATGTACTAACGCTAAATGTTACTAAAACTAAATGTATGTACTTTGCATCCAGAAGCAATTGTCTACCGACTTCAATTCCCTTTATCAGAGCCCATTCATGTACAGATACCTCTATCTGCCATTGTCCTGCGCTACAGAGTACTGACACTATTAAATATCTTGGCGTCATGGTTAAGACCTTAAGCTTTAAAGCCCACCTCGGTGTCCTCGTGACAAGGCTGCGCAAATTAATTTACATTTTCAAGACATTAAAGCATATTGCCGACCAGCAAGTTATTAAGATGGTTTACTATGCTCTTTGTCAAACACTTATCAAGTATTGTGTCACAACATGGGGAGGTGCCGCGAAAACCCATATTGCGGAATTGGAGAGAGCGCAACGAGCAATTCTGAAAGTTGCGGCCGGCTTACCCTTTCGTTTCCCTACAAAGAAGCTGTACCTGGAATGGAATGTTTTAACGGTTCGACAAATATTCATACTACACATAGTCCAAAGAAAACATTCCGAGCTGGTCTATAACTATGAGTTATCTCGAGACAAGAGGAAAAGGGGAAGGGTATGTCAAACGAGAAGCTTTAACACACAGTTCTCCCATAGATTTTATTGTTTTCTGGGTGGTAACCTCTACAATAAAATTAATACTTTGCTTTGTATCTACTCACTACATAAAATCGATTGTAAATCTGCAGTAACCAATTGGTTAAAAACACTAGATTATGACGCAACTGAAAATATAATGCACCCCATGATATGATATAGTAATATAAAATGCACATACGTTCTCACATTCACTCACTTGCACTAACACACACACGCAACACACATACACACACACACACACACATGCACACACACAAACACACACACACACACACACACACGCACGCACACGCACAATCCCACATTCACATTCATTTTTTAGATATTTCTTTGCATGGGCTTAAATTTTAATATAGTTATATGCTTTAGTAATTCTTATATAATGGTAATTTATAATTTATTAGTAATTTATTCTTATTATGCTAAATTTTAATTATTATTATAATTTAATAATTTTCATCACTTCGCCTACAACAATCAGGCTATCGGATATTGCCTTTGCTAGCTAAATAACATAGTCTTACAGTAGAGTGGGGACCTGGTGACCTGTAACACAGGTATTGCTATACCTATCTCAGGCACCAGTCTCACAATATAGTTAGAACGATTTAGTTAGTTTTAAGCACAATATGTACAATTATTGTGATGAGAAAATAAATACATTATTATTATTATATGTGCACGAGTAAAGGTATTTCTAACAAAGTGATAAAACGTGCCTTTTCGATTTCCCTCAAAACCGCCGTCGTAAAGGTATGTAAAGTATCCATCGCTTTACTATCTAGTTTGGGGCACTTCATCAATTTCATAATCATCCTTGTCCTCAAGTTTATCGGAGAGTTAAATTAATTTTGAAATGAATATTCGTAATACTTGACATTGGAAAAATACCCGTCTTCGTAAACATTCAAAATAAAAAATACACATAAATTTGGTTGTCAAATAGGTTGCTCTAGGTTTTTTTTTGGCGGGAAGTCGAAGAGTGATGTTGTCAATTTGTTTTAATTTCCAAAACTTGTGTTATTTCGACTAATAATATGTAATGTTGGTGGGATATTAACCATTATGTGTTCTTATATGTGCATGAGTGAAGGTAACTCTAACAAAGTGAAAAAACGTGCCTTTTTGTCTTCCCTCAAAACAGTCGTCGCAATTGGTATGTAAAGTATCCACCGCTTTACAATCCAGGGTGGGGTACTTCATTAATTTCATTATCATCGTTGTCATCAAGTTCATCGGGGAGTTGACTTAATTTAAACAAACACGATTATATATCTCACTGGACACTGGCAAAATACACTTATAATTAGTGTGAAGCCATAACTTAAAGAAGAAATAGATTGCTCCCAGACGTTCAAAACCCATTGTTTTAGAAAAAAATAGTCTTGCATACATTCGAGTAGTTTTCACATAGGATGGGTAGTGACAGGTCTAATTGCCAAACGAAATTAATATTTAATTCAATGGTGTTACGGTATAAAACCATAATTAGAGAAACGGTATAAAGATGAGAAAGGGTATGCTCCGTTGGTTCGGGCATATAGAAAGAATGTCCGAAGAAAGAATAACAAAACTGATATACAATGCGAAAGTGGAAGGATGTAGGTACCGGGGAAGACCTAGACTATCTTACCATGACTAAATAGACCAGGTCTTATCTGAAGGACAAGTCAGGAGTATCCGTAACCGGCGAGCGTGTATGAGACGAACTATGAGAGTAGAGGAAGCCAGAGAGGTATGTAAGGGAAAAACCTGTTGGAACTCTGTACTCTCTGCCTACCCCGTAAGGGATCTGGCGTGATGATATAGATAAATAGATAGAATAAGAGAAACGGGTCATGCCTCTTATTGCCATTGAATAAAGTATCATTTTCTTTGACACTTACACCTGCACCGTACCCACCTTACATGGAAAATACTGTAGTGCCCCCGACTTCGACGGACGATTTAGCGCACTGAGTCTAATAGTCGCGGGTTCGATTCCCGCACGAGACAAATCTTTGTGTGATCCACAATTATTTGTTCCGGTCTGGGTATTTGTGTATGTGAACTTTCATGTTTGTAAACGCACCCACGATACAGGAATAAATCCTAGTGTGGGGCTACGTTTATTAAAAAAAAAAAAAAAAAAGTATATTCTTTCCCACGACATACATTAAAACATGAATTGAATAGAAAAGAATACTCTTTATTGTACAGCAATACATTTACGGAAGCCAGAGAGGTATGTAAGGAAAGAGCTTGTTGGAACTCTGTACTCTCTGCCTACCCTGTAAGGGATCTGGCGTGATGATATAGATAGATAGAATACATTTACATTTAGGAAAAAAAATAAACAAAGAAAGGCGTGCAATTGGCGGTGTTATCGCTAATAGCGATCTCTTCCAGACAACCAGAACAAGAAAAAATATCCAAAAAAATAGAGGGTCGCGTACATTTATTAGTTACTTTTTGTGTAATAGGTATAGGTTCATATGCTTAACCCCGAGGAGGACGGTGGCGTGGTGTGGCCCACGTCGCCGTGAGCACCGCGTCGGTGCGGGAGGGAGCATGTCATCAAGTCTCCCTCCAATGGCGGGCTCTTCAGAGCGAGGCACAAGAGGTGCACCGGTGCATTCCATACGGAGTTCCCGGAGCCCCTCCAAAGTGCTGATGTCGGCCACCCTGGGGTTTTTAGTCGGTAGGAATCCGACACGCCCTGCGAGCTTCCCCCGAAGCTCGCGGAAGTCCTATGCAGGATTTTACCCAGGTAAAAAAAAAGAACAAAAAAGGCCTATCTTCTTCAGCCAAAAGACGTCCACTGCAGGACAAAGGCCTCCCCTAAAGACCGCTACAACAACCGGTTTCGTGCTGTACGCATCTACCCGCGACCTGAACCAAGTCATCGGTCCATCTTATAGGGGGCCTGCCCACGCCGTATATATGTATGATACATAACAATATATTCATAAAGATGGGTATAAAGGCAAATAGGAACATCATGATTTATTTATTTATTTAGTTATTTCCAACTTACTGTTATCATAACAGGGTAATCACTAATGCAATAGAGTACATTTTCACTTCAGCTTATAACATATAACAAATAGCGCTAATCTTGTAAATTCACTCAGAACCAAACAAAATATGTCTCCTTCGTTCGCCACAAGGTTGAGGGTGCGGAGTGCGCGCGTCAGGGGCGCCTCTTTCAGTAGGTTGGTGCGCGCGCTCGGCACCTGCAGCAGCTGCGGCCGCCGGCGCCGGTATACGTACCTGTCTGGGACGCATAGACTATCCGTGCTAGCATATTTGGATTGTGCACTTTCCCTCTGAGTATTTTGAATAGGTACAATGCGAGTGGGAGTGCCCTCCGAACCCTCAATTCAGTATAGCCTACCATGCCTAAGACAAATAAAGTTGGATACATCAACGGGTACAGTGGATAGACCCCATAGTACTGCATATACAAGTACCGAACAAATTTATTCTGAACTCGCTCCAACATGAGATTATATTTAATTTCATGTGGGCTCCAGATGATTGCGTTGCATTCTAATTGACTACGAACCAGTGCATTGTATAATGTTATAATTGCCTTAATGTTTGTAAAGCCTCGAACCGTACGGAGTAAAAAGCCTAAATTCCTGTATGCTTTTTTACAGATCTTCATTATATGATTACGAAACGTTAGCCCAGAATTTAAATAGACTCCTAGATCCCTAACTACTATAACTCGAACCAATGATAGTTGACTTATTAGAGAATAGTCAAAAGAAAGTGGTCCATTACAATTCTTTTAAAAATGGCCAATGACTGCGCGTCTTACTGATACAGGCAATGCATTCCATAGACGAACAGCTTGGACTGAGAAGGATTTATCAAAATATATTTTGGAATGCATATGCACGTCAGTTAGAAAAGATATTTTTATGAAGTATCCAACTTCTAGAAGGAGTGTTTTTAACAACCAAGTAATTTAATTGTTTATGTATTTATTGAAACAAGCTCGAACCCAAAAAAGACAAGGTTATAAGGATAATAATTTTTAACTTATAAATCCACGGGTAACTACTATAATTATCGCAAAGACTCTATCTTACGGAATCAATCTTATCTGAAGGACAAGTCAAGAGTCTCCGTAACCGGCGAGCGTGTATGAGACAAACTATGAGAGTGGAGGAAGCCAGAGAGGTATGTAAGGAAAAAACCCGTTAGAACTTTGTACTCTCTGCCTACCCCGCAAGGGATCTGGCGTGATCATATATATTAATGACGTAACTACATATTATCTGGTTTCGCATACATATTACTAAAATAAGCATCTATGTCTGGGAACAATCCGAAAGTAAGGAACGGTATAGGAACATTAGGTCTCTGACCACCATTTATTGGATCTCGGTCGTGATGGCACGTAGCATGTACTAGTGTGACGTCATGGTCACCCGCGATTTTGCTTTGCGCCGATCGTCGCACGCGCAGTCACGTACGGACGTATTGTGAAATGCACACTCAGCACGATCAGTCGCAGTCCCACCTTCGGTGCCGGAACACGCACTTTTGAAACGTGGAACTGTTTACGAAAAGCCAAAAAAAATATTGTAGATTCTATAGTGGTGTTTATTAGAATATTGTGATTTTTTTTAATAAGTGTTTTCTAGTTGCGGCAGAGTAGTTAAAAATATTGGTAAGTTTTATTAATTTTATTTTTTTTAAGTATTATAAAATAAATAATAAAAATCATTTATTACCTATTGCAGTGATAGCCGAGTGGTTAGGCAGTAGGGGGAGCGGCTTAAGCTCTTAACAACTGCGCTAAATCGTCAGTCTTATTCTTAATGTAACTTAATTTTGATACATAATTACAAAAAATATATATAATTTTTATTTCATTACTACTTAGGTATTAATAAAAAATAAAGTACAGTTTACTTAACTATAGCAAAGGTTTAGTTATAGGTAACTTCAGGAATTGTAATTAAATTTCTATGGTTAGCAGTCATAATCATTAAATATAAAAAATGGCGACTTAAAATACGCGCAGGCAGGTAATACACCACCCAAACAGTCATATCTACCTTTATCATCACGCCAGATCCCTTATACAGGTAGACAGAACAGAGTTCTAACAGGTTCTTTCCTTACATACCTCTCTGGCTTCCTCCACTCTCATAGTTCGTCTCATACACGCTCGCCGGTTACGGCGACTCTTGACTTGTCCATCAGATAAGACACGATCTATTTGGTAATTTATTTCATTTATTTATTACTAGCTTCTGCCCTCGACTTCGTCTGCGTTGAATTGAGACATGAACCTAACATTTTTTCGAGATAAAAGTATCATATACGGTAATCCATACATCACTCACACACACACGCGACAGGCTGATTGATTGATAGACATATATAGAATCTCCTCCTTCTTGAAGTCGGTTAAAGAACCACAATTACTCCGACCCAGGATTCGAAACAGGACCTCGTGACCGCTAGCGGCGCGATGCACAATCAAGCCAATGAGACTGTCGTTATTAATTATATTAAAAAAAAAACACCGTCACGCCTATATTGCATACGCAGAGGTGTACTAAGTACACCCACGTTCCGCCGACGATGATAGGTCCCATGTAATAAGGGGCGAGCCTATTGCCATATACCGGGCACTAACACACTAACATTTTTTCGAGATAAAAGTATCCTATACGGTAATCCAAGTAATAAAATATCTGTGTGCCAAATTTCATTCAAATCCGTTCAGCCGTTTTCTCGTGATTTAGTAACAAACATACAAACTTGCACATATATAATAATGTTAGTAGGATTTTTCTATGGATATAAGCAATAATCATTAAATAATAACAAAAAATAAAACACACAACGTCACGCCTATATTCCCCAGAGGGGGTGGCAGAGGTGTACTGTGTACACCCACGTTTCGCCGAAGATGTTAGGTCCCATGTAATAGGGGGCGAGCCTATTGCCATATACCGGGCCCAATTCCAGACTCCGGACTCATACTGGGAATTTTTTGTTAGAAAAACTACATTTGTCCGACCTAGGATCACAAAGCGATGCGCTTTGCCACCAGACCAACGAGGCATAATAAAAAATGGTGACTTAAAATACTCGCAGACGTATAATACTATATTGACGGACGATTTAGCGCAGTGGTTAAGAGCTTGAGCTGCTCCGCCCACTGTGTCGAATAGTCGCGGGTTCGATTCTCGCACGGGACAAATCTTTGTGTGATCCACAATTATTTGTTCCGGTCTGGGTATTTGTTTGTGAATTTTCATGTTTGTAAACGCACCCACGACACAGGAATAAATCCTACTGTGGGGCTACGTTTTTAAAAAAAAAAAAAAAAAAAAAATCGGTCCTATCCACCTTTACCATCACGGCAGATCCCTTACGGAGGCAGAGAGTACAGAGTTCCAACAGGTACTTTCCTTACTGACCTCTCTCGCCTCCACTGGGTGGTGGAGTATGACCTAATCTCTCTCACCTCTCTTTGTGAGAGAAGGCCTTTGCCCAGCAGTGGGCAGTATAGGCTGATATTATATATGATCATTTATTTATTACTTCTGCCCGTGACTTCGTCCGCGTTGACATTAGACAAGAACCTAACATTTTTCCGAGATAACAAGTATCCCATGTATTAAGCTAAGTTATTCACATTTATAATATTAATAGATTTTTTTCTATATATATAGGTAGGGTATAAGTAATAATTATAAATCAAAATCAAAAGTTTTTTACTCATGTAGACCAAACGGCACTTATGAATAGTCAAAAAGAGAAAACTATTAATTACTTAAGACTCTACCACCCGTTCGGAAAGTCATTCCTGTGGAGAAGAAGGGCAAGAAACTCAACGGTTACTCTTTTTTTAAAATGAGTTTTACAATTCTTTTTGTATGCATTGCATTTATGGAGTATGGGAGAATAGTGCAGAACGAGCTAAATAGATGTGCTTAAGTATAGATTAATCATAAGTGTACTTAGATTCATGATATTGGTCAGTGTCTACATAGTCCTCTCAATTACAAAATAGAGATGTTGTAGAGGTATATAATAAAAAGCATAATAATAATAGTAAGAGGAAATGTTACTATAAAATATGTAAAGAGTGCGTACAAAACCAAATCCAAATATCCAAATAATAATATTAGCCCTGTTACGAAACTGTCCCACCATTGGGCAAGGGCCTCCTCTCAACCTGAGAGGGTTAGGCCATAGTCCACCACGCTGGCCCAATGCGGGTTGGCGGACTTCACACACCTTCGAGAAACTCTCAGGCATGCAGGTTTCCTTACGATGTTTTCCTTCACCGTTAAAGCAAGTGATAGCTAATTTATAAAACTTACATGCTTTCGAAAAGACAAAGGTGCGTGCCTCGGTTCGAACTCGAGACCTCTGACTTTGCAGTCCAACGGTCTAACCACTAGGCTATCACAAGCAATAATCATTACATAATAAAAAAAACGTGACTTAAAATACTCGCAGCCAGATATACCCACAAAACAGTCATATCTATCTTTTTTTAAATAGCCTTTTCTGTATCTGACTTCTAGGCAAATACCTCCCTTTTACGCCTCCAAAAAAACGTCCTCCTTATCTACCTGTACCTATTTTTTATCACGCCAGATCCCTTGCGGAGAAGGCAGAGGGTACAGAGTTAAAACAGGTTCTTTCCTTACCTCGCTCGCCTCCACTCTCATAGTTCGTCTCATACACGCTCGCCGGTTACGGAGACTCTTGACTTGCCCTTCAGATAATACACGGTAACATAGTCTAGGTATTCCCCGGTACCTACATCCTTCCACTTTCGGTATGTATATCTGTTTTACCTACCTCATATAATATTGTATATGTATACTGTAAATTTGGTGTGTTTCTGAATAAGTAAATAAATAAAAATAAATTCAATACAATACTAGAACCGAGGTTTCTCCATCTCCAGCATCGATGACCTCGTGATATTTCGCCACGAATTCTATAGACCGTCTATTACTAAATAGTAATTAATATATTCTAGGTTTTTCCCGACACCTACGTCCTTCTTATATCGCATAGCGTATCTGTTTCGTCATTCTTTCCTTAGACATTATTTTTATTGATATAATAGATGTGGCGGTCTTTAGAGGAGGCCTTTGTCCTGCAGTGGACGTATTTCGGCTGAAGAAGAAGAAGAATAGATGTGGTGATCCACACTAGATAATTTGCGGGGTAGGCAAAGAATACAGAGTTTCAACATATTCTTTAATTACAGACCTCTATCAGTGAGACGACACTATCAATTTGGTTATGGTAAGATGTTGTTGCTGTTTTTCTGATACCTACATCCTTCTAATATCACATTGTGTTTCGTAATTCTTTCCTTAGACATTCTTTCTATATGACCGAACAACCGGAACATAGCCTTTGCCATCTTTACATCGATACTTTCTTTCATACCTACACGCTCTTTTAGAAGTGTGTGTGTGAATGATCTACGCTCTTTTAGGCTAAGCTCCGACTGCAGTTAAACGCAAACTGTTTTAAGATACTTAAAAACGTTATACCGGAATTAGATATTCTTTAGAAATAACATTATTAGTCTCATATCTCGGTCGTAAGGCAGCACACTTATGTCTTAGAATTATGTCGTCAACTATTTATTATAACCTAAATATTGTTCGTATTTATTTAAAAATAAAGAAAGTGAATTAAATAAAAAAGTCAAACCCGCTGATTTTCTCGCCGGATCTTCTCAGTGAAGGCCACGTACAGAGCCGGTGGCAGTTTCAATAAAAAAATGTAAATTGACTATTTGGAAGTGCCAGCAAAATTATCGTAACGAGACACGTCATGCCTAATAAGGTTCCTGGATCTAAAATCGAGTGCGGTTAATCGCTATGCGTGCGCTATCATTCTACTCGTATTACTATAGAATACAAATCGTGCGTTTTCGAACCGCTAACCGAATATAGCTAGATACGTTTTTAAAGCTTAGTACGGACTGCAGTTAACCGCGAGTAAGTTTAGAATAGCTGAAACCGCCAAACCGCGCAAGAAAATGCACTGCGGTTGGCGATTTATTTTATTTCAGTGGCATCATACCTCGTACCGGAAGACGTGGAGTGGGCAGGCCGCCCACAAGGTGGAGCGTACAGCACAAAGCTGGTCGTTGTGGCGATCTTTAGGGAGGCCTTTGTCCTGCAGTGGACGTCTTTCGGCTAATGATTATACAAAATAACCGCGCGGTTTCAGACCGCTGGACAAATGTAGCAGGCTACGTTTTTAAAATCGGTCGCTGCAAAAACCGCTAATGCGTGCACTCGTAAGGAAAGCCATACGATATATCCGTGGTTTCAAACCGCTTACCGCAGTACGTGCTACCATTTTAAAGGCCACTGAAAATCGTTTGTGCTTACTCTTATAAAGAAAGCTATATGTTATATAGACCATGTCTTATCTAAAAGGTAAGTCAAGAGTCTCCATAACCGACAAGCGTGTATGAGACGAACTATGAGAGTGGAGGAAGCCAGAGAGGTATGTAAGGAAAGAACCTGTTGGAACTCTGTACTCTCTGTCTAACCCGCAAGGGATCTGGCGTGATAACATAGATATGTTACATTTTTGGACAGTTTTAAATCGCTCGCGTTTAACCGCAGGTCGTGCTAAGCCTAAGGTATAACATGAGGCGTTCATAACCAGTACTTCGTACCTATAACGCTTGACGGACGGCGTGGTCTAGTGGTTACGAGATTGAGCCGGGCCGCCTTCTGGATCGAATAGTCGCGGTTTCGATCCCTATACGGGACAAATCTTTGTGTGATTGATTCAAATATTTCGGTCTGAGTGTTTGAGCATGTGAATTTAATGTTTGTAAACGCACACCCGATACAGGAATAATTCCTAGAGTGAGTCTTTTTTTTAATAGATAAGAAAACCGCGGTGATCTTATCAATTACTAAGGTTAAGCAGCGTTTGGTACGCTCGGTCTGAGATAGGTGACCGTCTGTGGCATTTTCATATTCAAGCATCTTCGGACGGTACGCTAAGCCGCGGGACAAAATTTTGTCGAACCGTGTTTTTAGTCTTGTACGCAAGTCAAATAGTCTTGTCTAAACGTCAATACAAGTCGATTTCTAAATGCCGTGCATACCTGTTACAGGTATACAAAATAAGAACTGTACTATAACATTAGTTATACGTACCTCATACTTATCTATATCATCACGCCAGATCTCTTGCGGGGTAAGCAAAGAGTAGAATTCTAACAGATTCTTTCCTTACAGCAGTGGCGCATTTACCAGCAGGCTGAGGCTATACATATAGTAGCTATAAGGCATACCATACTCCACGTTATAAGTGGTACAAGATAGAGCTTTTCTTAGCTCAAATATATACCCAAAGAGTTGATTTATTGATTTATTTTGATTTATTTATTGATTTATTTGACATACCATAGATAAGACACACAAGTTTAAACAAATTATACAGATACAATATTTTTGTTTTACAATATATAGGAACACCTGCATTCGAACCAGGTGAGAACCTGTATCTCGAAATGCAGCTCTTCCCTCAGTAAAATTGGGCGGTCTATTTGCCATTTTACAATATCAAAGAGGTACAAACATTGGACTGTGTGTGTAAGTAGTGTGTGTGTGTGCGTGTGTGCATGTATGTGTGTGTGTGTATGTGTGTGTGTATGTATGCGTGTGTGTGTACGTGTGTGTGTGGTGAGGTGTACATTTGGTTATGGTATAGCTAGTTTGACCTAGTGTTCTAGTTCTCTATATTAATTAACTTCTCAGTATCTTCATATGAAATACCAACCAAATAGTCCTGAATTTTTCTCTTGCAGCAGGGAAATATGTTAATTATTTTGTTAATTTTATTATATATATAAGGGCCAATAAATGTATAAAATCTTCTGACAAATGAAGTTCTTGGTGTATGTTTCTGTATACATACAGTATATTTTCTGCGTTTTGATAGAACGTTTGTATCAAATGAGATGTCGCAATGTTGCTTTAGTAGGATACTCTGAATAAATAGCTGACGTACAGTAAGCACGTTACAGGCCTAGTATAATTGTAAAGACGGAAATAATATGGGTCTAAAGGTCATTATTTTGAGGACTGCACGTTGGGCTACCTCAATATTTTTCATATACGTTTTTGGAGCGCCCCCCCAGCTTGTAATGCAATATGTTAGTACTGACTGACATAATGCGAAATAAATATGTTTCAAAAGATGAGGATCAACGACATGTCGAAGGGTCTTAAAAACATAAATAAATTTACGTACACGGGAGCACAGGTTTTTTATATGTTCCTTAAAATTAAGGTGACTGTCAATTGTAACTCCCAGGTATTTGATATGATCTACTCGTTCCAAGGATATACATGAGCATACTGACTTAATATTCGCAGGACATTCATGAGAGACAATACTGTAGTTGTTAGGAGGTGGATGTCGTTGTAAGAATAATGTATAACCTGACACAACGATCTCTTAGTTCACAATCATACTAATAACGGGAAAAGCTGATGTAATGATGACGATAGAGCACAAATCATAAAATTGCAGTTTCATTGACAAAGAAAATGTAATTAATATGATTGTGAACTAGGGTACTGAATTTCAGAGGTAAGTAGGGGCGGCAAAAATTTAATAGCCTACTGGCGGCAAATGTGTAAATCCACCACTGTCTTACATACCTCTCTAGCTTCCTCCTCTCTCATAGTTCGTCTCATACACGCTCGCTGTTACAGAGACCCTTGAGTTGCCCTTCGGATAAGAAACATTCTATTTGGTCATGGTAAGATAGTCTAGGTCTTCCCCGGTACCTACATCCTTCCACTTTCGTATTGTATATCTTCTTTACCTACCTAATATAATATCGTGTATGTATACTCTAGGACATTGTTCTGCGCCCATACATGATTTGCCCCAGAACCAACAGCAATGAAAAAATACTTGTATGATTTCAAATCACCCATTAGTTCTCTTAAGGCATTTATTATTAAACGGACAATCGCAATATTGCACAAAAAGTATTAGATTTTGAGATTATAATTCAGTAGCCATTAATACATATGAGGTTATATTGTGTGGTTGACATTCAGTAAAGATGTCGGCGACTTCGATATAAGTTCTTACAATACTTTGAAATATCCGTTTTAGATTGCAAATTGTCCGTTAGATACGGATATTTGCCATTATTTTAATAAAATAGATAAATAATGATGGCATAGGACAAATGTTTGTTGGTTCTGGGGCCATTTTTAGGCAAAAATACATAAATACATTACAATTCTATAAATTCGCGACGAATTCCAAGGATATATTTGTAACTGGTTTCTGCCCGCGACATCGTTTACGTTTACTTTAAACAGGAAGATACATCCGGGTTAAAAAGTATTCTATGTAATAATTTAGGTTATAAACTATCTGTGTGCCAAATTTCATCCAAATCCATTCAGCCGTTTTTGCGTGTTTGAGTAACAAACATCTAAACAAACTTTCACATTTATAATTCTATATCTGCCTATCTATATCATCACGCTAGCTCCCTCGCGGGGTAGGCAGAGAGTACAGAGTTCCAACAGGTTCTTTCCTTAAATGCCCCTCTGGCTTCCTCCACTCCCATAGTTTGACTCATACACGTTCGCCGGTTACGGAAACTCTTGACTTGTCCTTCAGATAAGACTCGGTCTATTTGGTACTTACCTTCCCCGGTACCTACATCCTTGCACTTTCGCACCGTATATCTGTTTTATCATTCTTCCTTCTGACATTTATAATTTGAGGAGGATAATTATTTTTCCGCAGCAAGATTATAAACTTTTAGGTGTTCCCGTCAAAAATTCTTTGTATTCTATATTTTTATAATAAACAGTATGACGTACGTTAGCGAATCATAAGGCGCTCCAATTTTACCCTGATAAAAATGAATCAAGAATGAATCTAAACGTTAACGTCTTTGAATATATTAATATTGGGAGTTCAAACATTCATTCTTTCTTTTTATTTTTCTTTTATTAACAGATTACGCCAAAGCGTAAAGGGACTTTTGGCGGGAAATCGAAGAGTGATGTTGTCAATTTGTTTTTATTTCCAAAACTTGTGTTATTTCGAGTTATAATGTGTAATTTTGGTGGAATATTAACCATTATGTGTTCCTATATGTGCATGAGTGAAGGTAATTGTAACAAAGTGATAAAACGTGCCTTTTCGATTTCCCTCAAAACGGCCGTCGCAATTGGTATGTAAAGTATCCACCGCTTTACTATCCAGGGTGGGGCACTTCATCAATTTCATTATCATCTTCGTCATCAAGTTCATTGGGTAGTTGAATTAATTTAGAAATGAATATTCGTAAAGTTCGTAAATTTTTGTTTAGGTCAAATCTTGCAAGCTGAATTAGAACTACAGTCGTACAAGAATCTTTTGGCACGCGACCAAAATCGGAACTAACTAACTGCAGAAAGCGCAGCACACCTCTCTACACCCCTGAGACGCTCACACCGGTGTTGCCAGCAGTTTTATTAGGTTTTAGGGCCCATCTAATAAGCGGCGAGTCACCGCCGGCCACGTGTTGTTAGGTTCTACTTATAATAGCCGGTGTCCGTCCTCTTTGTAATAGACCAGTTTTTGTCCATCAAACCTCATTTATATAGCCCTTGTTTTCTTTCCATATTTTACAATAGTCCTTGCACCTGCCGGGGTCAGTTCGCTGGTTATGTTTCTTCATTTTCAGCAGGTGACTTACATAACATTAATTTCTCGCAAAGGGCCTCTACGTGTTGAACCCATGGCCCTATGCAAGCCTTCAAAGGTCCGGGTAAAGCCCGTGAATCTCAGCGAAATACAAATAATAATAATAGCAGCCTAAACCGTCCCATTGAGTTAAATGGCCTTCTCTCACAAATCTAAGTAAGAGAGATAAGGTCAAACTCCACCACGTGGACAGAGATAATATTTTTATTTTTGGTAACTGGAACGGGAATAATAAATAAATATGTCAATTTTCAACTCCGTTGGAGGAAGAAGAGAAGAAAGAAGGGAAGGAAGAGAGGAAGTGGTTCTAACTATGTTTGCAATAATTAAAAACCCTAACAACCTAAACAAAAAACCATTGCAAGTTAAATAAAAGCTTGTAAAAAAACCATAAAATTTCATCACTTTATTACCATATGAGCAATATTTTAAGTCAATTTTGACATCATCTGGTGTTTCTTCTTGTTCTTTATGTTATGGCTTCACACTAATTTTAAGTTTATTTTGCCAGTGTCCAGTGAGATACAAAATCTTGTTTGTTTAAGTTAATTCGACTCCCCGATGAATTTGATGACAACGATGATAATGAAATTAATGAAGTACCCCACACTGGATAGTAAAGCGGTGGATACTTTACATACCAATTGCAACGGCCGTTTTTAAAGAAGTCGAAAAGGCATGTTTTATCACTTTGTTACAATTACCTTCACTCATGCACATATAAGAACACATAATTGTTAAAATTCCACCAACATTACACAATTAAAACAAATTGACAACATCACTCTTCGACTTCCCGCCAAAAACCCCATCTGGTGTTTTTCCTACGTCTTAAAGTAGTTTTAACAGCACAAAACCTTTCTGTAACTTTTTTGTCTCTTAAGAGAATAATCAAGTTCTAGGTATTACACTAAAGACATTGATTTAAGCGAATGTTTTTATATCAATGACGTACATCACAAACTGCCATAATATTGTCACAGACCAGTTTAAATTAATAGACTATGCATAGCCATATAACAAATCGTGATCCGCTAATCTTGTATTATGCATACATGGCGCTGACATGTGGTCTGGAAACTTACGTAACAACCATTGAAACCAAGAAAATTAAATTACTTCTTCAGTAAAAACCGCTTAAATTAACCAATTTTTAATAAATATGTTTTTCTAATTAATCTCCTTGACCAACTTTCTTTCAAGAAGGCTTACTGATTTAAATTATTATATTTTGTATACTATTTTCTATGTAATTTCTCACTAAAATGTTATAAAGATTCCACATAATATCGAGACTTTTATTATTTTCTGAAGGATATTTATTGATGCGAAAAACGTAACGCCATCTATAGAAGGCGTTGCGTTTTTCGCATCCCGATCAATATGTATATTGTAAGGTTTTATTTATTATTTAAGGACCTAAAATATTATTACAACAAAAATTAACCACACATAAGAACTACCTATACAGGTATAAGGCAAAAAGAGCGATTACTTTTATTTGAGTAATGTATATTTTTAAAATATCAAATCAGATTTATAGATTTTATTAGACGTTAAAAATTACCATTATGTTACCACCTGTGTTGCTCAACAGATGGCATTGTGAACGCGAGTTACGATGTTTTGTAAGTTATTGTAAGTCTATTCACCTTACTAGTCTCTTATACTATTTAATAACTCCATGGTTCCGGGATCTCTGAGCGTAATAATTTTAATGAATTCATATTTATGGGTAAATAATTGACAGGCAAACAGACCAAGCCTATATTTTTAAAGTAAACAAAGTAACCGGCGAGCGTGTATGAGACGAACTATGAGAGTAGAGGAAGCCAGAGAGGTATGTAAGGAAAGAGCCTGTTGGAACTCTGTACTCTCTGCCTACCCCGTAAGGGATCTGGCGTGATGATATAGTAGTAAACAAAGTATTTCTAACTCCGCTGGGTTCCGCTCGGTTTGTGAGACAAAGTCTGAGACAATTAGGGCAGTATAGGCCAATTTCTTAATATTATTTCCAATTTACATTTTCGTAAAACATAGTTTGATTAGGTTTTTTGTATAATTTCCGACGTATCCTCGGAAATATTTTTGTGTAGCGGATGTTTTTTAAAAACATAAATTTCACACGACTAAATATAATGCTACTCATATATTTTATTTACAGACGGACGAATTAGCACAGTAGTTAAGAGCTTAAGCCGCTTCGCCCACTGTGTCTAATAGTCGCGGGTTTGATTCCCGCACGGGATGAATCTTTGTGTGACCCATAATTATTTGTTTCGGTCTGGTCTTATGTGTATGTGAATTTTCATGTTTGTAAACGCACCCATGACACAGGAATGAATCCTAGTGTACGTCTACGTTTTTAATAAATAAAAAAAAAGAATAAAGAACCCAATAGACCGTGTCTTATCTGCAGGGCAATTCACGAGTCTCCGTAACCGGCGAGCGTGTATGAGACATACTATAAGAGTGGAGGACGCCAGAGAGGTCTGTAAGGAAATAACCTCTTGGAACTCTGTACTCTCTGCCTACCCCGCAAGGTGCCTGGCGAGATGATATAAATAGATAGATTTTTAATGAACGTTTCAACGCTTATTTGCCATATGATTGACGTTATTATTGTACTTATAAAAGACCTTCTATATTCGCATCAATTGTACTCAACGGTTTCTAAATGCAATTAGTATTATATCCATTAGCTCTTTTAATTCACCAAGGCCATTTCTTTAATTAATTTCATTTCACAATGATAATAAATTGAAGTTGTATTATTTGAAAAGTGAACTTTTGTCCTAATTGTAAGTTTTTTTTAATGTCACGGTCACAAAACACAGAATTACGTGGCATGGATATAATACAATGGATTGAGCACTCTGCGAAAACAACGGAAAAACGGAATGACAAGGATACTCACTTAGAGCTCTACGTCTCTTTCTAAGTAGGGTGACCAAACATTAGTACGTATATGGACTTGTTGACATATATAAAAAATATAATTATCGTTGTTGACATATAATTAAGGTATAATTCTCAGGCACTGTTTATTGCCGTAGTTATTTATTTCTATGCATGTGCCACATCTTAAATGAATCCAATTTCTTGCTGACTGTACATTTTTTTCAGAATCTGTAAATTCAGCTCCAAATATCGCAAAAATTAAGGATAGTCTCCTAGGGCCGTTTTTCTGTATCTACAACGGTTGAGATAGCTGCCCTTACTGCCCCATCTCAATCCATCCTGTATATAAAGACGAACTGAGAACCTTGTTCGTTTTGAACTCGGTAATAAATGGTTTACAGCTTATTTAAACCATATCATAAATAGATATTTTCTGTATTAATTTTACCTTATGGTCACCGTTCTGCATAGTAATGGGTGCGAGCGTGACACCGGGCTCAAGGTTTTTGCTCTCACTCATGGTTTCTCGAGTTGTCTAAATCATAGAAAATGCAATGTTGTGCCTGTAATTAAGAGTAAGTTAATTTTCTTTAGCAATATTTTGACAGTACTCAATCCATTGTATTATATCCATGTTACAGGGTCATATTAATGGTGGATTGTCAAAAGATGGCGCTAGCATAAAAGTTAACCATTAACGACAAATTTAAATCGAATACAATATATTATTATGAGCATATAGTGCGACAAGTATCTTTTAGCCCATGGATGACATTGATATAGGGAGGTTGATGTGTGGTTATCATTTAGTGAAATGTACTTCCTGGGAAATATTACAACGGGACGACCACATGGTCACTAACTTAAAAAAAAAAAGTAGGTAATTGACATTTCAAGTGACATTTCACTTGGTGACAGCATTAGTTCTGATATTGGTCACGAGAGAAGATCCTTGGTTTTTTTTTTTGCCGTAATGGCGACAAGAAGCCAATTTTTATAATTTACCGTTATACTCTATTATTACTTGACATTGGCGAAATACACTGTTAAAGTGTGGGCCATTCATTAAAATAAGAAGAAGAGAAGATCCTTGTCGGACTGAACGTAGGAGTGTGATATTACAATACAGAATATTATGATTCTCATGTGCACATGAATTTCTATATACAGCTATGACCCGCCTTTTTGGCATACAATAATTTTACACTTTATTATGAGACGAGAATATATGAATGACAAAGAAATGCTCAACACAAATAAATTCACTACCTATAACACCGGAATATTTTAAATTTGCGTGTGACGTAGACAAAACTATACCATCACGCCGGATCCCAGGCGCAGTAAGCAGAAATAGACATAGAGTATATTAGAATAATAATAAATATAATTTAAGCTGACATAAAGATAATGTAATATAATAGACATTTTATAATAATAATAATAGACATTTATAATCTCTATCTATCTATCTATATCATCACGCCAGATCCCTTACGGGGTAGGCAGAGAGTACAGAGTTCCAACAGGCTCTTTCCATACATACCTCTCTGGCTTCCTCTACTCTCATAGTTCGTCTCATACACGCTCGCCGGTTACGGAGACTACTGCAATTTTTCCTTCAGATAAGACCCGGTCTATACATTTATAATAATAATAATATATTTATAAAAAAAAACTAATGTAAAAGACATAATATATCTGTATAAAATATTTACCACTACTGACTTCCTACCAATAATAACAGTTCGAAGCTAAGAATTTCAATATAAAAATATAGTAATATTTATTACTTTCAATCTAAAATTCTTACTAGTCTTCCTCTCTCCTAAACACTTTGCTGTGCCCAACAGGGTCCATGGTTGTTACCTAGCTTTTAAGCTGATCAATGTTACCATGTAAACAGCATGGTGGAACGCAAAATAAAATATGAATATAAGAAGAATTAATTGCTGCACTCTCTAACTACCAACCATGGGATCTGGCGTAATGATATATAGATAGATAGATGGAATCATCATATTTCAATTTATACATTCTTTATGAGGCACCCTTGAGCTAGATGCCCCCTTGCCCTTCTGGTTCAAGCGTGGTGGTTCGCTCGCCCTCCTGTCCGGTCAAGCTGTAAAGGCCCCGCTGCCAATAGCGTAGATCACATACTCAGAAATCGAGGGTATTTTCTAGGAACTCTAAATCTAAAACTGCTGAGAAGCTTGGGACAGTTAATTTTAAATTTCGAATCAGTACATTTGAAATGCTTGAGTCAATTCATATACGACTAAACCTTTTTGTTCATTTTTTTGAAGAGATCGCCAAATGCTAAAGAAATCGCTTCTAAATCCGCTCAAGGAAAAGTGAGTGGGTAGCATAGTGTGGTCTCCGCACTATACTACAACACTCAAGTATGCTGCGTACTAGGCCATTATATAGTAATTGCTTTGTTTGGTGCCTGTGAAAGATTCTTCCATTTCTCTTTACCCGATGATATGCAAGCGGAGTAAAATGTCTCTTAGGAATATAGTGCCACTTTACAAAACTTGTATACGTCCCATCATGAAGATGAGGTGTTCGGGCACGCCGCCAGATCTCACATCGATAGACTCCAAACGGTTCAATCCCGTAACTCCGCAAAGCCGTCGGAGCCCCGTGGTTCATACGGAATGTCGATCCCCATTCCGATTTTGGTCTCGAACCTATTCGCGCCTTTATTAAAAAGGCGACAACCCGATATTTCGCGAACGCGTCCAATCATAGAAACCCGCTAATCGTAGCCACCGCAACCAAACCTTACCTAACCTCCCCTCCTATCAGCCGCTACCGCCGTCGGCGGCTTTTTTTCACCGACCCTCCCGTTGCCCTTACATCCCTTCTTTCAGATACAGATACCGCACACAGGATCAGACACCGACCTCGCCGGCGAGGTCGAAGAGTCCCTCGTATATGTACGTATATGCCCTCCCCCATATCGACTGCACAAGCCGAGGCTATTCCTCCTTGAGGCGTCCTTGAGCTAGTTGCCCCCTTGCCCTTCTGGCACGAGCGTAGTGGTTGCACGCTCGCCCTCTTGTCCGGTGAAACTGTGAAGGCCCCGTAGCCAATAGAGTAGATCATTCACACACCCACACACCCCTTCCATTCCTAATGACAAAACCCAGCATTTTGGAAGCCTTTTTACGACATGCTCATAATGTTGTATGTAGGTTAGTTTATTATCAAGGATCACCCCAAGATCCCTAATGCTATCTATTTTATATAAGATGACACCGTCTATGTTGTACAATGAAAAAATAATATTTTGTTTTCGAGTAAACTTGATACAACATTTAGTTTCATTAAATTGACGATACACTATTACAATTTTAATGAAATTGTTGATTATTCTACACCGTCACGCCTATATTCCCCAAGCGGGGGTGGCAGAGGTGTACTGAGTACACCCACGTTTCGCCGACGATGTTAGGTCCCATGTAATACGGGGCGAGGCTATTGCCGTATACCGGGCACAATTCCGGACTTGTACTAGGAAGTTTTTCTTTAGATAAACTACACTCGTGGTCGCAAACCGATGCGCTTTGCCACTAGACCAACGAGGCAGTCTATTAAATTATCATTTTTTTAATCATATTGTGTGGATACCATGTGTAGGTTACAATTAAATAGATTACGACGTCATCAAGTGAAATGACACTTCATGATAGTCGCAGAGTTGCTATTGGCTATGAAATTTACTCGAGTTCTTCTTTTAATTAGTAACCTGGCGGACCCATCTGTTGATTATTGACATCATAAAAGTTAGTTTTGAGAGTTTTCAATCTACTAATTCAATGCTTTCCAATTCTTATGGTACCTAACAATAATTCTTTTAGTTTTCCTTGGGTTCACATAGATGTAGGTACCAGTTCAAACAATTGCCGACTTCTGGCACAATTGTAATTGAACGATTTTTGTAGGATGTCATAATTACAAAACATGTAAAAAATAGCAGACTTGGGGCACAGGTGACCGCATAAGATCATCAAATCGGTCAAGTCGTTTATGAGGAGAAAAATTACGAACACGCTCACACCGGAATTTGAAGAAACCGCATCGCATAGAGATCGTTCACAAGATAAAGAAGAATTACTATTCTGTAAATGCTATATGCAATATTTTTTTAAGTTTACGCGATATTTGAACACATAATTTTATTGGACGGTTTAGCGCAGTGGTTAAGAGCTTGAGCCGCTCCGCCCAGTGTGTCTAATAGTCGCGGGTTCGATTCCCGCATGGGACGAATCTTTGTGTGACCCATAATTACGTGTATTTGTTTCGGTCTGGGTTTATGTGTATGTGAACCCACGACACAGGAATCAATCCTAGTATGGGGCTACGTATTTTGATAAATAAAGAAAAAAGAACCCGATAGACCGTGTCTTATCTGCAGGGTAAGTCAAGGGTCTCCGTAACCGGCGAGCGTGTATGAGACGAACTAGAAGAGTAGAGTAAGACAAAGAGGTCTGTAAGGAAAGAACATCTTGGAACTCTGTACTCTGTGTCTACAAGGGGTCTGGGGTGATGATATAGATTTTTAATGAACTTTTTAACGCTTTATTTTATTATATTAGGGGAGCTTACGGCTATTTTTACAAGGAAATCTTGCTACCATTTACAAGCCTCCACATAAGGAAGAAAAACTTGGTAGACTGAGGACAAAATAACTATACAGTATTATTAAAAAGTAGTACCTAATGCTGAAATACAATATTTTAGTTATATGGAAAACTAAAAAGTTACAGAAGCACTGGAGGGGAAAACTTTGAGTATTATTTAACTACAAAATTGAACCGTGTGTCATGATTTAGTTTGTTAAATAATAATAATAGCCCTGTTATGAAACTGTCCCACTGTTGGGCACGGGCCTCCTCTCAAACTAAGAGGGTTTAGGCCATAGTCCACCACGCTGGCCCAGTGCGGGTTGGTGAACTTCACACACCTTCGAGAAACTCTTCATGTTTTCCTTCACCGTAAAAGCAAGTGATAATTAATTTTTAATACGCACATGCTTTCGAAAATACAGATGTGCGTGCCTGGGTTTGAAACCGAGACCTTTGACTTTGGAGTCCAACGGTCTAACCACTAGGCTATCACTGCTTTTTAGTTTGTTAAATGAACGAAAAACCCGAGGTAAATAACTGTTACGTCTATAATTACTGCGACAGGATGGCACAAAAAGAAGATCATTATTACGAAAAAATCTGGTTGGTATATTGAGCTTGATTTTGCTGAGGAGATCAGGACAATCGACCTTATGTTGTGCAATGTTTAAGAGTAAATAGATATCGGCAACGTGTCTACGAAGATTAAGGGGTAACAGGAGTCTAAGACAATGCTGGTGATAATCTAAATGAGGTAGTTTGAATTTGAAACCAAGGTATCGGATGAATTAATTTTGTATCTTTTCAATGTTGTTAACATAAATCGAGTAGGCTGGATTTCAAATCTGGCAAGCATATTCATGATGGCTTCGAACATAGGCGCAATAAATAGTCTTTATAGATTCATGATGGCTTCGAACATAGGCGCAATAAATAGTCTTTATAGTTTTCATCTTCTTGAATGGCTGAGTGACACGAATTACAAAACCATGGACTTTATGAACTTTGTCAATAATAGATTCAAAAGGTCCATCAAAGAGTTGTTTGTGTCATGAATTACTCCAAGATCCTTGACAACATTAACGACCTTCAACTTTGTATCGTTTTATTTATAAATATTACGTTTTCTGGTAAAACTAATAGAAAAACATTTGGATACATTAATATTTAATTTATTAGTTAGGCAATATGAGTTCAAGTTCAGTTGCCATATAATTGACGCTATTATTATACTTATAATAAACCCTCTATTTTTTCATTTAATTTTTTAATTGTACTCAACAGTTTCAAAATGCAATTAGTATTATATTATTAGCACTAGCATTAGCACTTTTAATTAACCAAGGCCATTTCTTTAATTAATTATTTCGGAATGATAACAAATTCATGTTTTATTATTTGAAAAGTGAACGTTTGCCCTAATTGTTAGTTTTATAAATGTCATGGTCACAAAATACAGAATTTCGGAGCCATATTTGTTGGTCAATATCTTCAGCGCATTACCGCTAGATCGCGTCTTTACTATTATAAGTTTTTTTTGCTGTATAAAAAAGTTTTAAAATACGAGTGGTCGGCGAATCGACGCAGTTTTATAAAAAAAGGTGTTTTGTTTCTCCGAGGAGGAAGGATTGTGGTTGGGAACGATGTGCTGAAACAAGTGAATGAGTTTGTATATCTTGGATGCGCATTCAGTAAGGATGGAACATACACCGCTGACATAGAGAGAAGAGTGAGTGCAGGGAACGGAGTAAATGGCGCGATGGGAAAGCTATTTGGGAGCCGGCACTTAAGCCGAAAGGCGCAGCTGGCCATACATAATAGAGTGCTTGTCCCAACGCTGTTATATGGCAGCGAGAGCTGGGTATGTAAGAAGGAGAATGAAATTAGGATAAATGCGGTGGAAATGCGAGCTCTGCGGAAGATGTGCGGAGTGAAGCTGACCGACCGTATTCGCAACAGCGTAGTAAGAAAGCAAATAGGTATGAAAAAGAGTATCGGTGTAAAGATGATAAAGGGTATGCTCCTTTGGTGTGGTCATATATAAAGAAAGTCGGAAGAAAGAATGACAAAACGGATATACAATGTGAAAGTGGAGGGATGTAGGTGCCGGGGAAGACCTAGACTATCTTACCATGACCAAATAGACCGGGTCTTATCTGAAGGACAAGTCAGTCTCCGTAACCGGCGAGCGTGTATGAGACGAACTATGAGAGTAGAGGAAGCCAGAGAGGTATGTAAGGAAAGAGCCTGTTGGAACTCTGTACTCTCTGCCTAACCCGTAAGGGATCTGGCGTGATGATAAAGATAGATAGATTGTTTCTCCGAATCTAAAGTTATCCCAGCCAGCGACCTATTTACGGATTATTTCTTTGGGGATGGTGGTCAATAGATGGCGCTAACATTACAGTTAACCATTAGTTAGTACGTCAAATTCAAAATGAATACAACATTTTATTGTGGTGAATATATTGCGACAAGGATGATTTGGCCCGTGGATGACATTGATAGAGGGGGGTCGATGTGTGGTTATCATTCAGTGAAATGTTTCTACTGGGAAATATTACAAAGGGTCGATCCGCATGGTTACTAACTAAAAAAGGATTTCGGTAAATTACATAGTAAACGGCCACCACTGACATGAAGTGACATTTCGCTTGATGAGATCGTAGGTTCCGATATTGGCCACGGGCCAAAAGATCCTGGTCGGACTGTACGTAGAAGTTCGATGTTACAATACAAAATATTATGATTTAGATATACAATGCGAAACTGGAAAGATGTCGGTACCGAGAAAGACCTAGACTCTCATACTATGATCACATAGACCCTGTATTATCTGAAAGACAAGTCAGGAGTCTCGGTAACAGGCAAGCGTATATGAGACGAACTTGACGGACGATTTAGCGCTGTGGTTAAGAGCTTGAGCCGCTCCACCCACTGTGTCTAATTGTCGCGGGTTCGATTTCCGCACGGGATAAATCTTTGTGTGATCCACAATTATTTGTTCCTGTCTGGGTATTTGTGTATGTGAAATTTCATGTTTGTAAACGCACCCACGATACAGGAATAAATCCTAGAGTGGGGTTTAAAAAAAACTGTGAGAGTGGAGGAAGCCAGAGAAGAGGTATGTTAGGAAAGAAGCTGCTGAAACTCTGTACTGATGAAGGCGTGATGATATAGGTAGATAGATGTACACATGGTTAAGAGCTTAAGCTGCTTCGCCCACTAGATCGAGTAGTCGCGGGTTCGATTCCCGCACGAGACAAATTTTATGTGACCAACAAACATTTGCTTTGGTATTTGTGTATGTGAATTTCGTGTTTGTAAAAAAAGGAGCGAGCCTTACAGTAGTCGCATATGATGTGTAACATCTGACATGTTATCCTACTATGAAATTGAGATGAAATATAGCGCACGCATCCCTGGTCCCATCGCGCGCGCTCATTGGTCAAATTAAATAGCACGCGCTTCTCCGGTTTCCTGTAACACATCCGTCCCTTTTCCAAAATCACTCCCACAATAACACATTTCCGTCCCTTTTCCACCTCGAAACTATACTAAGCCCAAAGCAAAAAATAATCATCAAAATCAGTTCATAAATAAAGACGTTATAAAAAAACACAGATAAATTGTCGACCTCCTCCTTTTTTGAAGTCGGTTAATATTTTGATTAGTTCTATGACAGGGTACCTATAGGATTGACGTAATACCCATAATATCTCAACCTACGCATTTGTATTGTTTGTCGTTGAGGAGTTCCCTGGTGTATCTTCCAAGTCCAAAGTCCAATTCCGATGAAATAAAAATGGTGGTCCTTAGAGCTATACTGAGCCCAATGCAAAAAGAATCATCAACATCGATTCATTATTGGCGGAATGATCGCGTAACATACATACAAAAAAATAAAACATACAGTAGAATTGAGAACCTCCTCCTTTTTAGAAATCGGTTAAAAAGTATCTGCCAACGATTAGACGTGCCTCCCGAAGCACGGAGACGCTCCAAAGTGTGATGTATCTTTTCTTTTTTTCATTGGCACCAATGATCACCCATCCCAAATTAACCGCGCCGAATGATGCTTTAGTTATTCATCAGAACCAGAACCAAGGTTACCGACATAACTCAGCGAATTAGCAAGCTGAAGTGGCAGTGGGCAGGTCACATTTGCCGCAGAACCGATGGCCGTTGGGCAGACTGGTTCTCGAGTAGAGACAGCGTGTCGGCAAACGTAGTGTAGGGCGCCCTGTAGCCAGGGGAGCGACGATATTTGCAAGGCAGCGGGCAGGGATTGGAGAAGGAGAGCTGAAGATCGAGCTCAGTGGCGTGCCATGCGAGAGGCCTACGTCCGGCAGTGGACTGCCACGGAATGATGATGAATGTTGCTTAACATTAGTGATTGCTAAGAAAATGTACATAAATCTAAAGTGTAATTGGCACAAACGGTCTCCCATATCAGATTGACCTCGCCGAACGCTAGTTAAGTGATCGTTAAGTAAATGTATTTCCTTTTCAAGTATTTAGTGCAATTTTGACGGCATCGAATTACGTTCGTAATTTACGAAACATAATTACAATAATGAACTAGAATAATGATATATGTTAAGTTTAGTTGAAATTTCTGTGGCAGCCATTTCGTCCTACTCTTAAGCTAGATCTTATACCATCATGCTAGATCCCTTGCGGGGTAGGCAGAGAGCACTGAGTTCCAACAGGTTCTTTCCTTACAGACCTCTCTGGCTTCCTCCACTCTCATAGTTCGGCTCATACACGCTTGCCGGTTACGGAGACTCTTGACTTGCCCTTCAGATAAGACCCGGTCTATTTGGACATGGTAAGATACTCTAAGTCTTCCCAGGCACCTTCATCCCTCCACTTTCGCATTGTATATCTGTTTTGTCATTCTTTCTTCCGACATTCTTTATATATGACCGAACCAAAGGAGCATACCCTTTCTCATCTTTACACCGATATTACCTTTCATACCTACACGCGAATACGGTTTTACGATAATACGCAATATAATCAAATTAAAAATATTACAATCAATCAATCAATCAGCCTATCGCAGTCCACTGCTGGACATAGGCCCTGTCCTAACACGCGCCATTGCACACGGTCCTCCGCCTTCCGCATCCAGTCTGTCCCAGCGACCTTTTTGAAATCGTCGGTCCATCTAGCTGGGGGCCGTCCTACCTTACGCTTACCAAGTCGCGGTATCCACTCTAGGAAACGCTTGCTCCATCGGCCGTCGGTCCTTCTGCAGATGTGACCAGCCCATTGCCACTTCAGCTTACTGTTAACATATTACAAACTATACAAATTATTACCCGGGTATGCACCCGGGTGCAATGATTAGTCTCATGTCGACATCGAACCCGCAACTACACGATCCAATAATCCCGGTACACTAAGTCTTCAATTACGTTTTTCTCCCACAGATATGGCGACCGAAATAACTCTACTTCCCGATTCCAAGGAGGAGAAGATCTCTTCCGTGGAGGAGAAGGCGCAGATGGGCGAGTCCCAGATACAGAAGTTGTTTGCAGGGTCCACGGTACTCCTGACCGGAGGAACTGGCTTCCTGGGGAAGCTTATAGTGGAGAAGTTACTGAGGTAAGTTCATTAGTTACTAGAATCAAAGTCTGGAATTGTGCCAATATATGGCAATAGGCTCGCCTCCTATTACATGGGACCTAACACCATCAAGGAAAAGTGGTTGTCCAGTGTACACCTCTGCCACCACCCGCTTGGGGAAAATATAGGCGAGACGGTGTGACTTAAAATTCGTTGAGAATATATTGGTGTACTATCAACACCTATATAATAATACTGTTTCAGTGTACAAATGAAAGAAAGTCATAAATTACTCTCGGAATTTTTTCAAGCCTTGAAATGGTTATAAAGTCTATTCATAGTGATGTCACACTTTAAGAAATTTATTAAAGATAACGTTTAAGTCACTTCGAATAAGAAATACAATAGTCAAAGTGAGGGTAGTCAAAGTGTAAAGTACAGAATTTTTATCAGCTGATAATTAAATTTATTTAAATATTAAATAAACAAAACTTTAATGTTTACTGAGTGCTAAAAGTTCTTGGTTACCTTTGGTGCATTCCTTCACCTATCTATCTCTCCTCTATCTATCTTCGCTACACTTCACACTTCACACAACAACAATCTATTGCTTCGTGTGTTATCAACCTTTCTATATCATTATGGATCTATATGCAAAGTTGGCCAATACTATGGAGGATCTGACTGCATTATTTACTTCAAGAATGGACACCTACGAAGAAGATCTCAAGAATGCTGGCAACATTGAGAACGCTGCAGCTCATAAAACCATAGCCAGCCTGTCACGTGAATTTACTGACTTTAAGTGTCTTATCTCGAAAGCCTTGGGAGCACTAAAAGCACAGGTGGAGCTGCTCTCACTTGGGCTTGATCGACATGAAATGGCATCTCGCAGAAAGGTACTCCTCTTGCATGGAATGTCTGAAGTTTCGGAGTGTAAGACCAAAGTTATCAACATTTTCCATGATATAATGCGGCTGCCAAATATTAATCCTGCTGATATCGCTGTGTGCCACCCTCTGGGAGTAAATATGAGTAAGCCACGTCCCATTCTTATCAGGTTTCAGTCTTCTTCTCTGCGTGGTGAAGTATGGAATAAAAAAGCCACTCTAAAAGGGTCCGGGTTAACTCTCTCCGAGTTTTTAACGAAGCCTAGACATGAGGTGTTTATGGACGCTCGTAGAAAGTATGGTCTTAAACAGTGTTGGACTTCCGATGGGCGAATTATCATCCAACTGCCAGATAAATCTCGGAGGAGAATCGAGTCTGCGGCTGAATTGCGTCAACTGCTGGCGCAGTTCCCCCCTGCTCACGAGGTTGCGAGCACCAGTAAGCAGCCGCGGGAAAATCCTGCATCATCCATCTCAGAGAAGAGGTCGCGACGGCCTGCGAAGTGATCGTGTGTGGTATCACTTCTGCCCTGTCAAACACTTCCTTCGTTCACTTTTTACCTTCACTCACTATCGTTTACTAGGTACCTGTAATTTATTTACAATTTATTTAATGTCAATCACCTCGCTCACTGTAAACCTTTGACATTTGTTTGACACATTGACATATGTCTATAGTGTATTCATCCATTGACATTAGGTGTCAACGTTCAGAAACAATGCGTTTGAATCATAGCACTTTTATCTGTATTCCGCAACCGGCGAGTGCATCGAGGGTAAAATTATGTATTTTTTATTTATTTTTTTTGTTTTCGTTTGAAGACATTTCAATTTAATAATTTATATATTATTTATTAGTGGTATTATATTTTATTTATTTATCTTATTTTAATAAAGGTAATAGTATCTTATTTCAAGTATGGATTTATTGGATATCAGCGATGATAGTTTTGTTTCTTGCTCTTCTGAAATGTCCGACGTACAGTATTCAAGTGCGTTTAGTGATGATGATGGCTCAACACATCTACGTGAACAACTTTTTTCTACTTTCTCCACTCTTCGGAAATTCTTCAATGTTGTGCATATTAACTCTCAAAGTATTCCTGCTCACTACCCCGACCTCTTAGCTTCCTTCGACTCTGAATATATACATGCGATTTTGGTAACCGAAACCTTCCTCAAACCTTCCCTACCTTCAGTGCAGTATGCGTTGCCTGGATACAAGCTGCTACGTAATGACAGAACAGGCAAGGGGGGCGGTGGTGTTGCTATTTATCTTCGTGGGGATATCCCTTACAAAGTGATTGATCAGTCACCAAGTGAGTACTCTCAATTTTCTGAACATCTTTTTATTGAGCTCAATTTCCTTCATACAAACCTTCTCCTAGGCGTTTATTACAGCCCATCCTGTCATATTGATTTCTTCTCCTCCTTTGAGTTAAAACTAGAGTATTTCTCTTCGTTATACGATCATACTATAATTCTTGGTGACTTTAACACTTGTTTATTAAAAGGGGATAGTCGTAGCAACAAACTCCGGTCCCTTGTCTCTTCTGTCAACATGCATGTCCTACCGCTAACAGCTACTCATCGCGCTCCGCATAGTTCTCCATCACTCCTAGATCTTATTCTCGTTTCGGACGCTAGCCATGTGGCTGCACACGGTCAGATTCCTGCTTCTTTTTCGTATCATGATCTGATATTCCTTTCCTATAAAATTCGCTCTCCAAAACGCTCTTCTAAATTTCTTTTCCTTCGCAGCTTTAAAGACATTAATACTGAGCAGTTAAGACTGGACGCGAGCAGTGTAGACTGGACTTCTGTTTATAAATGCGTTGACGTAAACGAAAAAGTATCTACATTCAATAAAACAGTGCTGGGTTTATATGATACGCATGCGCCGGTAAAAAAAGTGAGAGTTAAGCATCGTCCCGCGCCTTGGCTATCTGATACCATCAAGAAAATTATGGCTAAACGTGATAAGGCGAAGAGAAGGTACAGAAAGTTTCCTACGGATGTAAACTGGAGTCAGTACAAACAACTAAGAAACCGCTGCAATCGTATGTGTAGGGATGCAAAGAGGCGTCACATACACAGTTCCATTCAAAATTTCAATACAGCACAAGTTTGGCAATTTCTCAAGTCGTTTGGTGTTGGCAAAACCATTACTCCGAATGTTCCTAATGTGGACGTTAACGCATTAAACGCACACTTCTCCAAACCTCCAACTTCGGTTAAACATGACATAAAATCGTCTACTCTCAAGTATCTCTCCAATCTTCTCGTGCCAGTATGTGCTTCTTTCTCCTTCAGCCCGATTACGGAACAAGACATCAAGAAATCCATCTTGTCCATTTCCACGAAGGCGGTTGGTGATGATGGCATCCAAATCCAAATGCTCTTACTTATCTTGAATGAACTTGGGCCTGTCATCACGCACATAATGAATTCTTCCCTGGAGACTAGCGTTTTTCCCGATATTTGGAAAAAAGCACATGTTCTCCCATTACCCAAAACTCAGAACCCTTCGTCCTTATCCCATTTCCGACCTATCTCCATCCTTCCCTTGCTATCCAAGGTGCTCGAGAGTGTTGTTCAGGGTCAACTGTCTCTCTATCTCTCCTCTCATGGCATTCTAAGTCCTTATCAATCTGGTTTTAGGCCAGGTCACAGTACAGTTACAACTCTAATCAAGATAACTGATGATATTAGACTGGCTATGGAAAATAGACTCCTTACAGTGTTAGTATTATTGGATTTCAGCAGTGCTTTTAATTCAGTTGATTTTGACATACTCTTAGGCACCTTATCTTCTCTGAATGTCTCCGCTCCGGTAATTGCGTGGTTTAACTCTTATCTTCGGGGCCGCTCCCAGTCAGTTCGCTTTGAAGGAGTTTCCTCTGATTGGTGCAATCTTACTGCGGGTGTGCCTCAGGGTGGCGTCCTTTCTCCTCTTCTGTTTTCAGTTTTTATAAACTCTGTTACTAAAGTGATTACTTCCTTCTATCATCTCTATGCCGACGATTTGCAGCTGTATCGACATTTTAAAATTGAGGAGCTTAATTATGCAATCAGCGTCATCAATGATGATCTAGAAAATATTAGCAAGTGGGCAAAATCTTTTGGCCTTCTTGTTAATCCGGCTAAGTCTCAAGCTATCATCATTGGTGGCAAATACTACATGAACGCACAAGTTATTAATTCACATTCTCGCCCTCCAATTGTGCTTGATTCTGTATCCATACCCTACTCTGACACTATTAAGAATCTAGGTATTTTTATGGACTCCAACCTTGCATGGAGCACTCATATTACTGAGGTAAGCAGAAGAGTCTACAGCTCCTTCCAGTCTCTCAAACGTCTTCAAAAGTTCTTGCCTTTCCAAACTAAAATTAACCTTGCTCAGTCTCTTCTCCTACCTCTTCTTGACTATGGAGATGTCTGTTTCCTTGATGCAACTGAAGAGCTAGTGAACAAGCTGGAACGTTTGCAGAATCTGTGCATCCGCTTCATTTTCGGATTGCGTAAATATGATCACGTATCAGAGTGCCGGGGAAAATTGAAGTGGCTGCCTATTCGGCGGCGTCGAGACTCACATGTTCTTTCTCTTCTCTACTCCATCCTCCATAGTCCTAAAGCCCCTATCTACCTACGTGAGCGTTTTGACCTTCTTGTTCCTACAGATAGGCCCTGTCGTAGTGCTACTTCTCTCCTTCTTCGTACTCCTCTTCATTCTTCCAGCCGATACGATAAGTCTTTTACTGTTCGTGGTATCCGTCTTTGGAACTCACTTCCACACGCCCTACGTGCGAGTTCATCTCTGGATGTTTTTAAGAGAAGAGTCAGGGAACATTTCCTATCTGTTTGCTAATTGATGCATACATACAACTTTTTGTACTATTTATGTATGTTTATGTAGGTATATTATATTTATTATATGTATGCAGTATTTGTGTAGTGTATGTAATTTATTTATAATTATGTTTAGGAATTTTATATATTTTCCTTTTTTTTTCTGAAACAGTGTGATTGTATAACTGCCCTCTTATTTTTCTGTCTTATCTCTCAACACTCTAAGGTTCGCTGGAAGAGAACTCATATTCTGAGTTAAGCTCGCCTTTGTATATGACTTGTGAAAATGAAAATTACCTCTGTTCTGTATACAATAAAGAATAAATAAATAAATATACTAATATTAGCCCAGTTAAGGAACTGTCCCACCGTTGGGCACGGGCCTCCTCTCAAGCTGAGAGGGCTTAGGCCATAGTCCACCACGCTGGCCCACCACCTTCGAGAAACTCTAATTCAGGTATCCTCACGATGTTTTCCTTCACCGTTAAAGGAAATGATAATTATTATTTTAATACGCACATGCTTTCGAAAAGACAGAGGTGCGTGCCTGGGTTTGAACCCGAGACCTCTGACTTTGCAGTCCAACGGTTTAACCACTAGGCTATCACTGCTTCAATCAACACCTATGCCTTAAAACCCTCCCGATGTCCTTACATCCCTTCTTTCGGATACAGATACCGCACACAGAATCAGACACCCTTAGATCCCTTGCCCGCCGGCCGGTGCTGAGCACCACGGCGAGATACCTAGTATACGCCCTCCCCCATAGCGACTGCCCAAGCCGAGGCTGTTCCTCCTTGAGGTGCCCTTGAGCTATTTGCCCCCTTTCCCTTCTGGCTCGGGCGTAGTGGTTGCACCCTCGCCCTCTTGTCCGGTGAAGCTGTAAAGGCCCCGCGGCCAACAGCGTAGATCATTTACATACACACACACACACACACACCTATGTCTTAAAGAAAAACAGACGTGAAAGGCATAATACATGAGTCATATGTATGTCAAAGTAATTGATAAAATTAAGTTAATTTTACGCTCTTACTCCGGTTCGGTTTGCGTAACGATCACCTATAATGGTAGTAATTTGGAGAAACTGTAACACTCGAGATTATGCTTACACTAGGTTTTACTCCCAGCTTTGCCTAAGCATTCTCCGACACACCCGAAAGTGCAAGATTTCCCAAGGTAAAAAACGTCATTGTGATCCTACTAACGTAAAAGGGCATTGTTCTGCGCCCATACATCATTTCCTCCAGAACCAACAGCAATGAAAAACTACTTGTATGATTTCAAATCACCCATAAATTCTCTTAAGGCATTTATTATTAAACGGACAAGCGGGAGAATCGCGATATTGCACAAAAAGTATTAGATTTTGAGGTTATAATTCAGTAGCCATTAATACATTTAAGGTTATATTGTGTGTTGACATTCAGTAAAGATGTCGGCGACTTCGATATAAGTACTAACAATACTTTGAAATATTCGTTGTAGATTGCAAATTGTCCATTAGATACGGATATTTACCATTATTTTAATAAAATACATAAATAATGATTGCATGGGTCAAATGTTTGTTGGTTCTGGGGAAATTTTCGATAATGTCAGGTAAATCAGGTTTATAAGATAAATAGAGATAGAAGATACACTAAATAACTACCGAATGGATGGACGGAGTAATTCAAGACGAAGGTTTATGTGTAAAATTCACCCGTTCGAAATTCGGTCGCTAGTATTAAATGAGCAATGATTACACCAAAACACCAAATTTAATGTGGGCAATAGTGTGCGCGATATGAGCGGGCCACTATTGCCACGGGGCAGAAAGATTCTAGAGTGGAGACCACGTATTGGCAAGCGCAGCGTGGGACGACCGCTTGCCAGATGGACCGACGATCTTGTGAAAATCGCAGGAAGTCGTTGGATGCAGGTGGCATCGGACAGGATACGCTGGAAAGCGATTGGAGAGGCCTATGTTCAGCAATGGACAAGTATAGGCTGAGATGATGATGATGATGATGAATAGTGTCCGACCGAAGGTTGATTTTTGGCCGAAGCCGATTAATAGATTGCCAAAACCTTTGGCACAAGGTTTAATAACACTAAGAAATGTGGTTCATGATTGACTACATTTATAAAAGTTTATGTTTACTAATAACTTAACGAGATGTTTAAAATTACCTACAACTATTTAAAAATAATATTTAACAGCGCTTCGGTTTTCTGGATGGCCGTCTCAATGCTGGTAACGGTGAAAGGTGGACTCATCTTCGTTTTCATAATTGTCCGCAGGGTGACCGAACATAAAGGAAATTTTGAAATAACACTAGGGTCCGTCCGGCACTCTGATAATTCTTGATATGCGAGTGGAATGCAGTGAGGTTAGCTTCTCCGCGATACGTCCGACCGCTTGCCCCGTTGCCAATCGAATAACAACGCAACGCTGTCCGCCATTTTATATTGTCTATCTATCATCGGGTCATCGGTGATTCGTGATCTGACAGATGTCATCTGTCATCGCTTCGCAATTAAACCATAGAGATAGGATTAAAAAATTAAACACACTCGAACAATAATAGAGTATGTCTATGACAAGATTATAATGTTACAAGGTTACTAAAATGAAAATAACTGCTCGTCATTCCATTAACTTATTTTCAAATAATAGGATACGATATAATCTTTATAGTATTTATTTACATTCGTAAATCGTAATAGATCGTTCAATTACGAGGCTTGCTTGAATTTTGCCAAAAATTTCGGCGTTCTATGTTCGGTTGTATGTATGCTTTTTTTTTTATTTTTTTTTATTTTTATGTATGTTCAGCGATATTTCCGTCAATTGTGGACCGATTTTGATAATTTTTTTTGCATTGGGTTCAGTATATCTCCAAGGTGGTCCCATATTAATTTTATTGACATTGGACTTTGGACTTAGAAGATACACCAGGGAACTCCTTAACGACAAACAATAGGCATGTGTAAATTGCGATATTATGGGTATTACGTCAATCCTATAGGTACCCTACTATAGAATTCACTGGTCACTTAAAATTGTAAAATAAAAATCTTTTATAAAAAAAGGTAAACCGACTTCAAAAAGCAACAAAATAAATATTTGAAGTCGGTGCCAAGTAACCGACTGCACCAACCAGCACCGACTTCAAATATTTATTTTGTTGCTTTTTGAAGTCGGTTTACCTTTTTTTATAAAAGATTTTTATGGCTAAAGCCGAAGGTTTGACTGAAGGTAGCCGAAGCTGAAGCTTCGGTCGGACACTAGTAAGCAATGAAAATACAAAAGTAGGTGTAAAACGTTTTTCAAAACTATGATACTTAGTCAATCTGAGATGGCGAACCATTTGTGGCAATTCGGTATTCGAGCGTCTCTAATTAAATAGTGCTAAGCCCGCTGAGTTTCTTCGCCGGATCTTTGCAGTGAAGCCCGCTTTCCGATCCGGTGATAGATTAGAAGTTAAATTAGAATTAAAAAATGTTACTTGGCTATGTGTAAGTGCCCCCTCAGGGTTTATACAAAATGAATTATTGGAGTTATAGTTTGTTGGTCTTGGTCGCCAATTAATGCGGCAGTCGTTAAGGCTTATAGGCAACTTAATAAGTTCCAGCAGCAGGTGTCCACAAACCTGCTCCGCGTGATGGAGTATGACTTATTCTCTCTCACCTCTATTCAGCAGTGAGACAATATAGGCTGATTACAAGCTTTAATTTAACTTGCAATGTTCTCATGTCTGTCTGTCTTTCCGGTTCAAACCTTGTGATCCATTTCAAGCACACGGGTATTCGATTAAGCTGAAATTTAGCATGCGTATGTAGGTCCGATGATAATGGAACCATATTATACCATTGTCGTCGGACCTACATAATAATTATTGTTATGTAGGTCCGATGACAATGCAATAATATGGTACCATGGAGCTGGGCTAATGGAGTCAGGAGGTGGCCATAGAAACACGGGAAATATATGACGTAACGAACGCTCGCTCTCTTGTCCGGTGAAGTAAAGATCCCGCGGCACACAATAAAAATACTGTTAGGGTACTCTGTGGATTCAACTTTATATTTACATATATATGGGTGTCTTACTTATTAATGGGTGTCTAAAATCTGGCTATTGACGTCAAACAAACTGGTTATCAGTTATCGTACCTCACGATTTTAAATATCTTTAGAAAATTGATTTGTGTAACTTGGATTTAAGGCTTAGTTTTGAATATTGCTTGCGATAGCTGTTTGGGTTATTTTCTACGTTTTTTTACAAGATTTTATTTAACTTGCAATGTTCGTATGTCTGTCTGTCTGTCTGTCTTGCTCGTTCAAATCTTGTGATCCATTTTTCAAGCACTTGCGGGTATCCGATTGAGCTGAAATTAGGCATAAGTATGTGAAGTCGGTGACAATGCAATAATATGGTACCATGGAGCTGGTCTAATGAGGGAGTCGGCAGTTGACCATAGAAACATGTCAACTATACTAAGTAACCTCCTCGTGTTTAGGCTTGTTGGATTGTTATTAAGAAGTACTATACACCCAGTTAGCGTTCAGAGACTGATGATAAAACCAATGGTAGCTAATAGAACGGCACAAGTACTCGATTTAACCCCGCCGTGTGTGGCTTCGTTGGATTTGCCTTGACGAGTACTTCAGACCCGGATAGTGTCCAGGGTCTGATGATGGAGCCGGAAGGAAGCCATAGGAACTCCTCCACTAAGCTAGATATATTCGTTGTGGTATTCGCTGTAAAGGCTCGGTTTTTAAAAAGGATTTTTTAAATTAAAATTCTCTCTCTTCTTCTTCAAGTGCCTCTCCAGTACTGGAGGTTGGCCGTCAGCTCTACGTATGTGCTTCTTTCTTGAGCCATATGGAACAACTGCTCAACGCTGGCAATTCCGGTCCACTCCCTAATGTTTCCCTTCACAGCCGTACATGACTATAGGCCAAATATAGCATAAGAGAATGCGACTTCTGAGTTTAAGGTTAATTTGCCGACAACACAGAGTTTTCCTCATTTTGTTAAATGATGCACGAGCAATTTCTATCCGGGTCTTTATCTCTTGATCAGAGTCCCATACTTCATACATTTTTTTATAATTAAATTAAAATTATTTATAATTAAATTTTATATATTGTTACAAACCAACATCCTGTATGAATAAGATTATGTTGTAATTGCGTAAATAAGGAGGTTACGTTTACGTTACGTTTAGTTTTACAAAAATCACCCGAAAGTACCTTTGGTCAGTTTTTAGACTGAAGATGGAAACGGGTTATGGTGTCCTTCGTGAACGACTTTGAGTTTAAATATCATGGCACTAGAAATAAAATAAAGAAAGCGTATACTATATTACACTTGTCTCCACTGAAACTGTATGCGATTCTGGACTTTCTGAAATAAGGACCTGTCGCGATTATAGTCCTTTTCACTAGTCATGGGTACGGTGACGTTTCGAATTTGACATTTCTAGAAATGTGTCGAGTGTAAAATAGAATCGATTGAATATCGTATCGAGATAATTTATGACGAAGATTGCATCGATATAAATAAAAATAATTTAGGAACATCAGGAGAACAAACTAAAATAATCTTATTTAAATAATGATGATATTTACGAATCAAGCCATTGGTTAGAAAACTGGTCTGACAAATCGCTTGATTCGCTGCTTACTTGAATTATTATTAAAAAATCTATTTAAAGTCACTGTTTTATATGGCAAGATAGCGCATCCAAGTTTATTTATTGATTTATTGACCATGAGAATAATAAAAATTTCCGTGAGATACACAGAATAATATATTCGTAAAAAACTCGGCAATCGATTTTGTACATTTTAAAAAACATCATATCGATTATAACGATTTCATTGTGTCAGTCCCTCAAAACGCAAACCGTTACAATTTACATAATTGAGTAATATAGTTTTTTAAGTTTAAATTTTTTTTAATTGTTTTGCGCATTTATGCACAGTGTATGATTTAAATGAACCTTACGTAGATTTTGAAGTGTTTTTATATCACTGTTTATTTTTTGGATTCTTTATTTTCAATATTCTTACATACAATATGCGTGAAATGGAATATGATCAAACGTCACCATGTCTCGTGAAACAGACTATAATGGTGTTTCTTCTACAGTATGACTACTAGAAAAGCCATCACTCCCCTTAACCATGTTGAAGGGAAGGGAGAGACCCGCTGCAAACAGCCACCGCAAGTAAAGATAATATAGTGGGCATAACCAAAACAGAATCCCAAATAAGGTAGTCAGATTGTGTCTACAAAGCAGGGCTATGGTGGGTAATCGGGTAATGGTGTCCTTCATGAACGACTTTAAGGAGGGCGGCGTTATAATATGACACTAAAGATGAAATAACGTACGCCTAATACTAGTTGTATTGCACTTCATCGCATACAATTTCATTAGTGAAATTGTATGCGATTTTTATGAGCATTCTGAATTGAAGGACAGACCGCGATTGACCATTTATCGACCGGGAGAGTGACAGTGATGATCCCTATTATTCTTATGTAAAGTAACGTAAGAATAATAGGGACGAATGTACTGAGTATACACTCGAATAAAAATTAAACGTCGTATATGCTAAAACAAATTTTATCTTTTTATTAAAAACACTACACTATGAAAACGAAAACTGCTTTACAAGAACTTTGCGACAATTATTTGCTAGGTTTTTAAGTAAATTCTATTGACTAGTTTCTAAGCATTTTGCGTTGAAATCAGGAAAATAATGGAACCAGAAAATAAAGCAATAGAGACGACTTTAGTTTTTTTTTTATCTATCGAGAAAATTTCGTTTAATCGTGTATTCCTTTTACCAGATTCTAAAATATACAGTCAAAAATCATATTTTGAAATATTAAGTCTCTAATCCATATACTTTTTGAAGTGCATGGAGTATAAAACGCGTTATTAGTTCGAAGAGATACGCCAGCTAAGACTAAGCTTAGAAAAAGCCCAGAAGCATATAAAATAGGTTGCCGAAGTTGACGACCTTCCTTCTCAACATCTCGTTAGACTGGTTCCGAGAAATATTCATTGAAAATGTCAATACTAACTTTGTAAGCAAAGTTTGCACTGACGTGCGACTAACAATCCGCAATAAACTCAAACTTATGCACCGTCACGCCTATATTCCCCAGAGGGGGTGGCAGAGGTGTACTGAGTACACCCACGTATCGCCGACGATGTTAGGTCCCATGTAATAGGGGGCGAGCCTATTGCCATATACCGGGCACAATTCCAGACTCCGGACTCATACTGGGAATTTTTCGTTAGAAAAACTACATTTGTCCGACCCAGGATTTGAACCCAGGACCTCGTGATCACAAAGCGATGCGCTTTGCCACCAGACCAACGAGGCAGTCTCAAACTTAAGTAATGTATTTTGTAGAAACCCTGCAAATAGCCTTACAAATAGTCAATTCACATTGTTTTTTAACTGATTAGTTAGTTAGAGACTTATTATTTCGAAAGTTTCTCGTCGGATCTTCTCAGTGGAGGCCGAGTTCTGATCCAACGGTAGCTAAGTAGTTAAATCTAACTACTTACTACTTTTATCATTTTGTGTTAGTACAATGTTTATGTTACAATTAAATAATTAATAGATCTAGTTCTACTGTGATGCTTTACGATCGAGATATGAGACTAGTGATGTTATTTCTAAAGAGTAAGCGTCTAAAGGATTCCGGCTGGACCAGCCCCCACAAGCAGCACCCGTTCACGAGTATGACTACTGGAACAGCCGTCACTCCCCTCGACCATATTAGAGGGAAGGAAGTGACCTGGACCAGACAGCCACCGCAAGCAAAGACATTTGAGTGAGCATGACCAAACCAGAATCTCAAAGACGGGGGACAGAATGTGTCTGCAAAGCAGCAATACCCCCGAGCTCGTTAGGCACAACACTACAATAAAAAAAACCATCACGCTTATATTCTCTAGAGAAGGGTACCGCGTATACTGCATAATTTGTAATAATCGTGTCTCGCCAAGATTCACGGGTTTTACTTGAACCTTTAAAAAGCCTACATGAGGACATGGGTCCAACAAGTAGTGGCCCTTTGCGATAAGTTAATGTTATGTAAATTCTTATGGGCAAAATTGATGCCCCTAACCTGCATAATGAGTTGTATCGACTCTGCGCTCCTGCGTGTGTGTGTGTGTGAGTGATGTACGCTGTTGGCCACGAAGCCTTTACAGCTTAACCGGACTTAAGGGCGAGCAACCACTACGCTCGAGCCAGAAGGGCAAGGGGCGACATACTCGAGGGCGCCTTGAAGAGGCGTCCTTGGAGAAGGAGAGCTGAGCCGTGCCATGGGAGAGGCCTACATCCAGCAGTGGACTGACACGGGCTGAAGATGATGAAATATATCTTTATGCTAACGTTAATGGTGTATCTGACGTGTTAGTATGTAAATAAATAAATGTAAGTCGCCTGCTGTGATCAATTGCTGAATAAATATCTGTAATACAGGTTACAGGTGCAGGAGTGTGATAATAGTGACGCTGTAAATGACCCTCGACCAACAGCGAAGATCATGTACACGCACCAAAATTTGATTTTGTTTATATATTGATACGTACCGATAAATATAAAGTGCATTTTTATATTGCGACGATTATTATTGCGACAAATCGCACGTCTGTATAAAACAGTCGTGCGAACACAATGTATGATTTAAATTATTACTTATTTTCCAAGTAAACTACTGTTTTATGAGTAAATGCTATTTCAAATAACTTATTCATATTCATGTGTCTATATGGCTGGCTATAGTGTTGTAAAAATGAGCGCGGAAGTCGAGCGTTTAGCGCTGAGTCGACGTTTACGAGCGTTGAAACACGTAGAAGACGCGAACGTTTTAAGCGCCGACTCGAGCGTTTTTACAACACTATTTTCAACATATTACCATTAAAATAATATACCTGCCTACCTCCTATACCTACCTCTTCCTATATCAAAGTCAAAGTCAAAATATTTTATTTGTATACCAACCAACAAGAGTGCTTACAAATGTCAAAAAATATTATGTTTTATACCGGTACTTTATTGTAGAAGCGTATACATTGCCCCATTGAAAGAGTTGCTAATTCTGTGGTGAAGAGTAGATCGGAATAAGACCATCTTTGTTCTGTGTATTAACCTGATGAACGTCGCTATAATTCTCAAAACTACTGATTTTCTTTTTAACATACTAGTTGTCGCCCATTGGCCGAAATTCGACCATAATTAATTTAAATTATAAGTTTGAACATTATTAAGGTTCTATTGTCAAAGACTATACTTCTATAGTCACAGATTTCGCCAAGGCTACACTATTATTTTGCCTATTTTTTTCAAACAAATTATATGAAATTTAAATTTAAAAAAAAAATGATTAAAATAAAGAATACATTTTTTTATTTTTTTTTATGTAAACAAAAAACCAAAAAAAAAAATACTATCCTTTGAACTTGACATATATATTTCGATAATTTAATTAATGATACAAAACTTCTCTGTAAACGATGCTTTTTGTAAAAACTCTTTTATCGTTTGCTGGTTATGTTTGACATTCAGTAAGACTATAGACAAATAATATTAAAAACAAACAATATTAATCTATTCTCAATTTGAAGTGTCAAATACATGGTAGTGTGTGTAATGTGTTTTTTATTTATTTAATGTATTTTTTTGCATAGTTTAAAAAAAAATATTAGCATTCTGCACACCTTCTCGATATAAACTATAAGTGTGGGAAATTTCATACTCCTCCCTCCGCGCAATTCTCGTAAAAAAGGGTACAAAGTTTTTGCTTCACGTATTAATATAGTGATAATAGATTTTCATATATAAATTGCCAGACAACCAGTTAGAATATTTATCTCGTTGAAAGATTCTCTAAGGGAATCATCTCAATGAGTTAATATTATTCTACCTCGTTAGCTTAGTGGCTAATTAGTTTTAAAGTAAAGATCCAAGAGTACTACTGGCGATCATCACAAAGATATGAATTACGAAAAGTATGAAAAATGGCTTCTTTATCCAAATATACCTAGTAATTTTCATCAAGTCATCGACACGTTCTCTCCCTGTTTATCTTGACTGCACTGTACTACTGTATATTTCTTGCATACCGTGGGAATTAAAAATATAAGTCTAGGAAGTGGGAATTCAATTTTGTAAGTCTGGGAACAGACTGTTTCACGGCCGTAACTTACTCTGTGACAACCACAAAGCAAATATACAAAGGAGGTGGCATTATAAGATTTCCCTACACAATCAAGCGTGTCACTGCACAGGGTAGGGTGGCCTGAAGAGGACTTGTTGTGTGTGTGTGAATGATCTACGCTGTTGGCCGCGAGGCCTTTGCAGCTTCACAAGAGGGCGAGCGTTCAACCACTACGCTCGAGCCAGAAGGGCAACAAGCTCAAGGGCACCTCAAAGAAGAACGGCCTCGGTTTGGGTAGTCGCTATGGGGGAGGGCATATATTAGGTGTCTCGCCGTGGTACTCTGCACCGGCTGGCGGGCAAGGGATTCTTCGACTACGCCGGCGAGGTCGGTGTCTGATCCTGTGTGCGGTATCTGTATCCGAAAGAAGGGATGTAAGGGCATCGGAAGGGTTGGTGAGAACATGCCGCGGCCTATCAGCCGCTACCGCCGGTAGGAAGGGAGTTAGGTTCGTAGTCGGCGGCGGCTACCATTAGCGGATTTCTATGATTGGACGCGTTCGCGAAATATCGGATTGTCGCCTTTTAAATAATGGCGCGAATAGGTTCGAGACAAAGATCGGAATGGACATCGACATTTCGTATGAACCACGGGGCCCCGACGGCTTTGCGGAGTAAATGAGATTGAACCGTTTGGAGTATATCGATGTGCTGAAGAGGACACTACTCTCGCCCACTTCTGTATTTGCCATCTAGATATGAATAAAAGGTTGACGTAAACCACGCCCGTAAACAGCAGACTTCAACTATGGCAACTAATTAGAGCATATACAGGCCATTATAGCAACATCTGCACAAGGTGAACCTGTGCAGCGAGGTATGCAGGAACTGTGATACAGGAAATGAAACCATGAAGCACGTCCTCTGCCACAAATCAAGAGCCTCCGTAACCGGCGAACGTGTATAAGACCAACTATGTCAGTGGAGCAAGCCAGAGAGGTATGTAAGTGTACCTGTCAGTACTCTGTACTCTCTACCTACCCCGCAAGGGATCTGGCGTGATGATATAGATAGATAGATAGACCGTGACTCTTATATTCTGCAAGCGTTGGTTTACAATATCGATTAAATTAAAAATATAGATGACTGGCTGTTACTTGCGGCAGCGCACGCGTTTAATTTATAATATCTTTATCAATTATACCCTACTAGTTTCTGCCCGCGACTTCGTCTGCGTTGAGTTTAGACAGGAACCTTTTTTCCGGGATAAAAAGTATCCTATGTGTTAATCCAGGTAATATAATAGACTATCTGTGTGCCAAATTTCATACAAAAATAGCCGTTTTTGCGTGATAAAGTAACAAACATCTAAACATACAAACTTTCACATTTATAATATTAGTAGGATGTATTTTTCTATCTTTCTATCTATATCATCACGCCAGATCCCTTACGGGGTAGGCAGAGAGTACAGAGTTCTAACAGGTCCTTTCCTTACATACCTCTCTGGCTACCTCTACTCTCATAGTTCGTCTCATACACGCTCGCCGGTTACGGAGACTCCTGACTTGCCCTTCAGATAAGACACGGTCTATTTGGTCATGGTAAGATAGTCTAGATCTTTCCTGGTACCTACATCCTTCCACTTTCGCATTGTATATCAGTTTTGTCATTCTTTCTTCGGACATGCTTTCTATATGCCCGAACCAACGGAGCATACCCTTTCTCATCTTTACACCGATACTATCTTTCATACCTATTCGCTTTCTTACTACGCTGTTGCGAATACGGTCGGTCAGCTTCACTCCGTACATCTTCCGCAGAGCTCGCATTTCCACCGCATTTATCCTACTTTCATTGGATGTATTTTTCTGATGTATAAACTATATTACTTCAAAGATTCATCAAAATCCACTCAATAGTTTTTGTGTTAAGGAGTTACAATCATAATGCATCCAGCGTCTAAAGATTTGGTCCAATAGCCGACGAAACGCAACGAGGTGCTAAGCGTGCCGAGGGTAGCTGGGCTGTTCGGCGTCTCCCGTAGATTTCAGTACATTACAATTCCCCAAGCCACTCCACCGTCGCGCCGAGCGGGGCTGCTCTGTGTGGCGTCTCCCGTACATTAAAACTCCCTAAGCCACGCCGAACGCGGCTGCGCTGTGTGGCGTCTCCCGTACATTTCAGTATATTACAACTCCCCAAGCCGCGCCGAACGGGACTGCGCTTTGTGGCGTCTTACGAACATTTCAGTACATAACTCCCCAAGCCGCACCATCGTCATGCTCCCGGCGCGCTGCGTCGACTATGTGGTGAAACCTTAAAACTTTCGTGTATATTACTAGCTGTGCCCGCCACTTCGTTAGCGTTATTTTCGGGTGTGTATTTCACACCCTTAAGCTTTTTTGAGACAAAAGGTAGCGTATGTCCTTACCCTGGATAAATTCTATTCCCTTGCCGTATTTGGTGTAAACCTGTTTGATAGATCAGGTAACAGACAAACCTACAGACAGACAGAGATGCTTTCGAATTTATATTAGTATGGGATAGTAGGCTGCTCAAGTATTCGTACTCGTGAACGGGTGCTTCTTGTGGAGACTGGTCCACCAAGAATCCTCTAGCTTTTCATTATAACATATTTAAAAATTAAATTATTAGTCTTATATCTCAGTCCTTAGGCATTACACTGGAGCTGGATTGCCTAAATGATTGTGATTAATATAAAAATGGATGTATCTATACAGAAAACGATAAAAAAAAATTATGGAAAATAAGACAAAAAAGACAAGCTCGCTGAGTTTCTCTCCGGATCTTCTCAGTGGTTCCGATCCGGTGGTAGATTAATAAGTTAAAAAAAATTTAAATATGACAATTTATCGGTTTGAGTTATAAAATATACAAATTGTATTTTGAAAAAATATCCTATTAATATATTTTGCCTATACCAACTTTCAAATATGTATATATATTTTTATTAGCGTATAACGGTGGACCAATGCGATTGTGTACGAATCGATAACATGACTATTATATTTCCAATATTATATTTTGTATTACATTTTGCTGGCACCGAAAGTGGTCTACGAATTATAGGTGGCAGAGACGCCTTGGAAAACGAATTCCCATATATCGTAAGATTAGAATTACATCTTACTGTACCACTGGATGATGGACAAGAGATCAAAATACAACAATATGTGTGCACTTGCGCTGTATTATCTCCAACTTGGACCCTGACCGCCAACCATTGCGTAACACTGTCCAAAACTGAAGTCTATTTCATACGGTACGGATCTGTGAATTCTACTACGAACTACAACACTATAAGTCCTGTTATATCCAAGCTTATTTACCCAACAGCAGTTAATTCCAATAGACTAATCAGAAATGATATAGCATTGCTTGAAACTGGAAATATTCCGTTAAAACACTACGCTAAGTTGAGTGCGGCTGACACTTTTAGCCTGTACGGTCAACAGATAACGCTAGTTGGATACGGTTACACAAATTCTAGTGAAGGACTACAATCTACGCTGGATTTGAAGAAGCCTTTGCAAGTATTGGATGCTATCGCAATGCCGTGTGAAAAATTAACAAATACTGATTCTGATCTCCGGATCTATCCCAGTTTGTGTGTGGCGAGACGCTGCGGTGTGCCATCATCGCTTTGTGCGGGAGATTCCGGTGGTCCAGCTATACATTTTTCGGGTATCATAGCAATTAATACGGCAGGTATGGCTAAGGATTGTATGAGAAGGAAAGGGAGAAGAATATCCCATTTTGTTGGCTTTCTCACACCTGTGAGCCCGTACATCGATTGGATAAATAGCTATGTAAAAGAGCCCGTTCATTACAAAGTAAAATAAAATTAGTTGAGTAAAGTTGAGTGTTGGGCATTATTCAATCAGTTTTATAATTGTAGGATCAGTCAATTGAAATTTCAATTAGAATTTAATTAATCCTCTTAAGGTACAGTCAAACTAATGTTTTCAGCAGCGGCCGCGGTGGCGTCGCCAGCGGGATCACGCTGGCGGTCAGTATCTCCCTATGATTGCGCGTGCAGGGCGCGGGACACGTTGGTTTCAACATTTCCATACAAATTACTGCAGGAGCTGATCGCCACCGTGCACTCCACTGCGGACGCGGCTGGACGAGTTGGTTTGGCCGTACCTTTAAGGTCCTCCAAAATAACAATGACTTCCGTACGTCAAACGCCTTAGTGATGTCGTTACCATGATGGGTGGTATAGCATAGCTATAGTCCAGGCATAGGACAGGTCAAAGAAGTCAAAAACAAGTACAGGTACTATTTGTATGTGCTGTAGAGCACTCGAAACTTCGGAAACTTAAAATCAAAAAATAAACCCAAATGGAATCCGAAACATTTAAATTGAAGCTTAATTTTATCACAATTAATTTTCAGCGTTTATTCGGGCTACCGGTTTTTTTTACTTTTAACTTTTTTTTTCAAGCAGTAAGCAGTGATATAGGGACTGCAAAGCCAGAGGACTCGGTTGCGAACCCAGCCACGCACCTCCAGCATGTGCGTATTAAAAATTAACTATCACTTGCTTTAACAGTGAAGGAAAAGCTGCATGCCTAAGAGTTTCTCGAAGGTGTGTGAATTTCGCCAACCCGCACTGGGCCAGCGTGGTGGACTATGGCCAAAACCCTCTCAATTTGAGAGAAGGCTCGTGCCCAACAGTGGGACAGTTTCTTAACAGGGCTAATATTGTATTATATAACGTTTTTCATTGTTTTAGAACTTTATATAATATTATTGTATGCGCTTGAAGGACATTGTATCCATGATCAAAAAAATATTAAAAATAAAAGTACTGTAAACCCATAGTGTAAACCTGTAAAAGGCCCCGGCAATGCGAGGTTCACACGGTCGAAGAAGATCGCATAAGGAAAATGGTAGAGCATATCTCTAAAACCCATGTTCTAGTGGACTGTACGTTTGTAGCACGCTAAAAAGGTATTAGTGTGACCATGGATTTTGTTCTTATCAAAGATTTCTTCATTTCGTGTCAATGGCCCATATTTGTCGAAGTTGTTCGATCGCACCGCTACAACCGCGCTTAGCTCTTACCTTGTACAGGTGATAAAGCATAAAGCGCAGACCAGCAAGTGCGACATAGTCTGTAAGGTAGCATTTTAATCGCAGGCTGTTAAATTTGGATATCTGAATCCCTATGCACAGATTTTGCCTGCATCTGACTGCGGAGCCGATTTAATGATATCCACACGGGCTATGGTAGATTGTGCCCTAGCGGTATTTGCTGACGTGAGACGAAGTAAGGTGGTGGAAATTTAATTTATCTCGCCGTTGGCTGCTGTATGGAGATCCTACAATGGTCTGAGTGGATTTTATAAGCTTTTAAAGGCAGATTCGGAGGATTGAGTGGTCATTCAAGAGGTTTTGGGTGACAGCCTCTTTCTCTTTGACTTTTCTAAAGAGCAGGCCAAATCTCTTTGAACTTCAGGGCACGCTATGTCTGCTAGAGGGTGTCATAATTGGTGTAGTCGCCTTTAGACATCCAGTGATGATGCGATATTGAAGACTGGTCATAACGTTGAAGGTACCATGATAGATATCTCTATATTTTATGTTACCCTGCCGCGCTCGCAGCATTGTGCGACCGCGATGTTCTTAGCGATCACCAAGGTTACACCATGGGTGACCGTTTGAGACATTTTCATATATAAGCGTCTTCGGACTTAGGAAGACACGATAAGCTGTTGGTACCGGTTACCACTCAATATGGAAGTCGTTAAGTCAAGTGTGGAACCTTATGGGCAGCTTGATAACTTTCACCAGCAGGTGCAGCCTGCCTCCACCGTACCGCACTGACTCCGCGTGGTTGAGAATGACTAGTGTCCGACTGAAGTTCGATTTTTTGGCGAAGCCGAAGCCGAATAATTTGGTTCATGATTGGCTAAATTTTTAAAAAGTTATGTTGACTGTATTAACAAAATAGTATTGTTTTGATTTGGTTATTTACTAGCAATAGCGGCCGGCCGGTGCAGCGCAATGTGACCCCTGCCCCCGCGCGTTGCTTCTTTCGCCACGCTCTCGAGCATTCGTAAGACGTACATTCGGTGCTTGTTTGAAACCGTTGTTCGGCTTTCGGCAAAACTTCGGCCTATTTTGGCCGAAACCGAAATTTTGGCCGAAGAAGGCCGAAGCGAAGCCGAATGTTTGGTCGGACACTAAGTATGACCTAACCTCTCTCACCTCAATTTGTAAGAGATCTTTGCCTAGCCGAAGGACAGTATAGTCTTATTTATTGTTATAGTCACCCTAGAACGTGCTGTCATGTTACGAATAATAAAACTCTTCAACGCTTCGCATGCTACGTAACAATCCACCTAATGTCTATAGACATAAAACTTAATATACTCCACCGCAGTTACATATTTACTTAGATCTCGTAAAAGTATTTGCACGTGACATCATCTGCTAGTGTACACGTGTGTCAAAGGCCTTATAAATGGATGTAAATTTACTTATAGTCTGTACTTTGACGGACGATTTAGCACAGTGGTTAAGAGCTTAAGCCGCTCCGCCCACTGTGTCTAATAGACTCAGGTTCGATTACCGCACGGGACAAATCTTTGTGTGATCCACAATTATTTGTTCCGGTCTGGGTATTTGTGTATGTGAATTTTCATGTTTCTAAACGCACTCACGACACAGGAATTAACACTAATGTGGGGATCCCTTTAAAAAAAAAAAACAAAAAAAAACTTAAGGCTGTCTATAGTCTATCTCAATCCAACTTGTATGTATATAAAAACTTTAAATATGTAAAATCAGTGATAATGCAAAAGCCTGATGATGGAGTCGGAAGGTGGCCATAGAAACATGTGAACTATACAACATAACCCCCTCGTGATTAGGCTCGTTGGACTGGTAATGACAAGCACTATTCATCTAGATAGTATTGAAGGTCTGATGATGAAGCCAAAAGGTAGCTTATAGAACCACCAAACAACTCAATATAACCCCGCCGAGTTGGGCTTGTTGGATAGTGACGAGTACTCTAGACTAACGATGGGAGATTTTTACTAAAAACAATCGAATCATTCGATTGTTCCGTTTATTCGAATACAATCGAATAACAATCATAATTCTTCGATTGTTGGTCGATTATAAAATTGTAGCGTTTCGACCGCGCGCGCGTAACTAGTATGCAATCAACAGACGAATCAAACGCACCGTCGATTGTTTTGGCATCGTTCAATATATTTGAATCGGGACTTGTCTTTTTAATTTTTTTCTATAATAATTTATGTATCTTATCTGAAGGGCAAGTCAAGAGTCTCCGTAACCGGCGAGTGTGTATGAGACGAACTATGAGAGTGGAGGAAGCCAGAGAGGTATGTAAGGAAAGAACCTGTTGGAACTCTGTACTCTCTGCCTACCCCGCGAGGGAGCTGGCGTGATGATATAGATAGATAGAGATAATTTATGTACATAAGTAATACTTAAAGAAAATTAATTCTAAAGTATTTTTATGAATTATAATTATTTACTTATTTAATTCAAAGTCGCACAGCGGGCTATGGAGCGAGCTATGCTCGGCGTCTCTTTGAAGGATAAAATTCGTAACGAGGTAATCCGACAAAGAACCAAAGTTACCGACATAGCTCGCAGACTCAGTAAGCTAAAGTGGCAATGGCCTGGTCACATCTGCAGAAGGACCGACGGCTGATGAAGCAAGCGTGTCCTAGAGTGGAGACCGCGACTTGGTAAGCGTAAGGTAGGACGGCCCCCCAGCTAGATGGACCGACGACCTCAAAAAGGTCGCTGGGACAGACTGGATGCGGAAGGCGGAGGACCGTGTGCAATGGCGCGTGTTAGGAGAGGCCTATGTCCAGCAGTGGACTGCGATAGGCTGATTGATTGATTGATTGATTGACTATTAGTAAATGAATATAATTCATAAAAATACTTTGAAATTTGTGATAATCTATCATCACGCCAGATCTCCTGCAGGGTAGATTTAGTGAATATAACTACGTTCCATTTGTTTATATTTATCTATAATTCAGTCTATATTTCCAACTTGACCTAAGCTCTTTATCGACTTGACCTTCACCGACAGAAATTACTGATCAACTAAATTATTTTGCTAACAATCGAAACGTTCCCCCCGTATTGTAGTGTTGTACCCTGCGCGTTGGCGTCGTACCGTCGATTTTCATATGTTCGTCGATTGTTATTCGATTGTATTTTCGTGAGGACGAATGAATTGACAATCGGTTGTGTTTAAATACAATTGTCGATTCATTCAATAGTTTTTTTTTAAAGAATTGCCCATCGCTGCTCTAGACCCTGATGGTCCCAAGGTTTGATAATGGAGCCAGAAGAAAGCCATAGTAGCTCCTTTTTTTTAAATAAACGTAACTCCACAACCCCAACCCCAACATTCACATGCAATACCCAGACCGAAACAAATAATTGTGGGTCACACATAGATTTTTCGCGTGCGGGAATCGAACCCGCGACTATTTCACACAGTGGGCGGAGCGACTTAAGCTCTTAACCACTGCGCTAAACCCCTAAACTAAAGAAGATATCTTCGTTATGTTCTTGGCATAAAAGCTTGTTTTTAATAATGTTTTTTAATAAGAAAATACATTTTAAAAACACACTTTTATAGCAATAATACAACGATATCAAGTTCTTGTAATTGGGGAGTTTCTATAGATTTTTTCCGGCTCCATCATCAGACCTTGGACATCTTCCGGGTCTACAGAACTCGTCAATACAAACACAACGATCCCAAACACGGCGGGGTTATATTGAATAATTGGGTGGTTGAAGACGGACATACGAACATTGGGAATTATATAAAAGCTTGTAAAAAGGTATTTTTGAAATAAAATTCTATCTATCTATCTATATCATCACGCCATGCTTAATATATCTGTCCCTTATTATTCCTTTGAAATATGTAAATGAAATAACTTTAGTTATTCTACTATACTCTCCAGGTCGATAAATGGTTGAGCGTGGTAGGTCCTTAGTTCAGAAGGTCCAGAATCGCATACAATTTCATTAGAGACGCCGGTTACGGAGACTCCTGACTTGTCCTTCAAATAAGACCCGGTCTATTTGGTAATTGTAAGATAGTCTAGGTCTTCTCCGGTACATCCTTCCACTCTCGCATTGTATATCTATTTGGTCATTCTTTAAAAAAAGAAAAGAATAATATTTTACATATATCTATATTATAAAATCGATATCCGCATCAATAATGCATGGAGAAGCTACTGATCCATCAAGCAACTTATGAAGGGTGAACTCCTTTTCTCACTCCAGCGCCAACTCATCGACAGTGTATCTTGCCTGTTTTATCCCACGGTTCACAGATTCGGTCACTTAGCTCAATTTCTCACCGGACATGGCAAGTTCGAGGGTAAATTTATTTATTTATTGTAATTACAACATCCTTACAGTTACCCAAATCGATGCTATAACCCACAACATTATGTATGTTTAAAAATTTAAATCATTATTATTAATTTGTTCTAAACATCTAGTTGTGCATTCAATAAATTTCGTCTGGTTGCAACTAAAAATATCAATTTCTTTATGTATGAGATTCACAATACGCTTAGCTTACGCAATTACGCTTCAAATTATTCTTTCAAACGGGTACCTTCACCGGTATGTGTTCCACGTCTAACTCCGAGTATGAACAATCAGCACACCACGTTCTTTGGGAGTGCAGTCGCTGGCACAACGAGCGTACCATTATGTGAAACAGCCTGCGAAATACGTCTGGGGTAATTTCTACACGGATCTTGTAGAAACTCGGGATAATTTCCGGGCGTTCGAGTTTATGCCGTACCTATTACTGGAATCAAACATGAGGCTAACAAATAGGCCCTGTTAATATTTTTTCGTATCCGTGGTGCTTTACAACAGGGTTTATCCTAGTTGCAGTCTTCTTTTCTATGGCTGATATGCCATTTTTTGTTTGTCTCCCGCGTTGCAAAGTAGGACAGTGGAATTTTATTTTTTCTACTCCTCCTGTTTTTCTTTCTAATTAAATTTGTTGCGGGTTCCAAGACAATTAAAGCGCTTCCCGGAACACCCCAAGGTTCAAACCTTATTGTCATTAAAGGAGACCATTATGGATTCTGGCTAACAGGAGTTAGAATGTTGGGAATATGTGGCGGGACTCATCATCAGCTGAATGACGTCCACTGCAGGACAAACGCCTCCCCCAAAGATCGCCACAACGACCGGCTTTATTCTGTACGCATCCAGCTTCTACCTGCCACCCTCACCAGGTCATCGCTCTACCTTATGGGGGCCTGCCCACTCCACGTCTTTCGGTACGAGGTCACCACTCGAGAACCTTTTTGCCCCAACGACTGTCAGTTCTACGTTTAATGTGCCCCGCCCACTGCCACTTAAGTTTAGTAATTTTGAGAGCTATATCGGTGACTTTGGTTGTCCTGCGGATCTCCTCACCTCTGATTCGATCTCGCAGAGAAACTCCGAGCATAGCTCTTTCCATTGCGCTTTGGGTGACTTTGAGCCTTCTTATAAGGCCCATCGTGATTGACCATGTCTTTGTGTGACATATCATGTCACGTGATGGGATAAGTGTGACAATAATCAACACCGTGTTGCGTTCCAAAACTGCCATTTTAGACTTGGCTACAAGACAGCTCAAGTAGGGATGGGTCATTTGAGAAGGATGAGCCCCGATGGGTGGGTAAAAATCAGATGGACAAAGACGCCGGGGAAGACCTAGAGAAAGACGACGCAACGACATTGACTTCTATGAAGAGAGATGGTCTAAAATGGCCAAGGATCGGATGAAAAAAAGAATCATGGCAGAGACTTGCGCCCAGCAGTGGGACGAAAGAGGTGGGGCGGCAGAAGTGTACTGAGTACACCCACTTTTCGCCGACGAAGTTGACAAGTCTATTGTCATATACCGGGCACAATTCCAGACTCCGGACTCATACTGGGAATTTTTCGTTAGAAAAACTAAATTTGTCCGACCTAGGATTTGAACCCAGGACCTTGTGATCACAAAGCGATGCGCTTTGCAACAACAACGAGGCAGTCTATGCTTATCTTTACAAACATACACCTTTTCCTTGCGAAGTAAGCCTTAAGGAGATAAAAACGTGTTTTTGAACTCCATTCGCTTCAAAAAGTATATGGATTACTAACTTAATATTCAGAAAAATGATAATACTAGCCCTGTTAAGAAACTGTCCCTCCGTCGGGCACGGGCCTCCTCTCAGACTGAGAGGGTTTAGGCCATAGTCCACCAAGCTAGCCCAGTGCGTTTTGGCGAACTTCACACACCTTCGAGAAACTCTTAGGCATGCAGGTTTCCTCACGATAATTTCCTTTACCGTTAAAGCAAGTGATAGTTATTTATTTAAAACGCACATGTTTTTGAAAAGACATAGGAGCGTGCCCTGGTCCGAAATCGAGACCTCTGACTGCAGTCTAACGGTCTAACCACTAGGCTATCACTGCAGAAAAATTATTACTGACTCTATATTATAGAATCTGGTAAAAAGAATACACGATTAAACGAAATTTTCTGGATAGAAAAAAAAACTAAAGTCATCTATCTATCTATCTATCTATAACCTCACGCCAGATCCCTTGCGGGGTAGGCAGAGAGTACAGAGTTCCAACAGGTTCTTTCCTTACATACCTCTCTGGCTTCCTCGACTCTCATAGTTCGTCTCATACACGCTCGCCGGTTACGGAGACTCTTGAACTAAAGTCATCTCTATCAGTTTACCTGTTCTGATTCCAACGCGAAACGTCTAAGAACTAGTTAATAGAATTCGAACGTATTCGCGCCTTTATTAAAAAGGTGACAACCCGATATTTTGCAAACGCGTTCTATCATAGTAATCCCCTAATCGTAGCCGCCGCCAACTACGCTCCTAACTCCGCCGCCGCCTATCCGCTACCGCCATCCGCGGCACGTTCTCACCGACCCTCCCGATGCCCTTACGTTCCTTCTTTCGGATACAGATACCGCACACAGGCTCGGACACCGACCTCACCGGCGAGCTCGAAAAATCCCTTGCCCGCCGGCCGGTGCAGAGCACCACGGCGAGACACCTAGTATACGCCCTCCCCCATAGCGACTGCCCAAGCCGAGGCCGTTCCTCCTTGAGATGCCCTTGAGCTAGATGCCCCCTTGCCCTTCTGGCTCGAGCGTAGTGCTTGCACGCTCGCTCGCTTGTCCGGTGAATTTACTTTAAAATATAGAGAATAATTGTAGTAAGGTACTTGTAAAGTAGATTCTTTTATTTCATAGTGTAGTTTTTGTAGAGAATAATAAAATTTCTTTTTGTTCATACGTCGTTTATTTCTAAGCGCACCCTCAATATCATCATCATCATCAATCAGCCTGTATCTACCCACTGCTGAGTGTAGGCCTTTCCTCTATCATGCCATTCGTTCCGATCCTGTGCTAATCTATTCCACCATTTGCCAGCCAGTCTTACGATGTCATCGCTCCATCTAGCCGATGGTCTGCCTATGGGTCGGCGTCCTGTTCTGGGCCACCACTCTGTTAAGGCCTTGGTCCACCTGCCATCTTCACCCTCAATATATCCGTCCCTTATTATTCATTGGTAAAGTAATTGCATCACTGTCTCTCTTCCGATCGATAAATGATCAATCGCAGTAGGCCTTTAAAAAGGCGACTTCATAAGAAAAAGGCCTATGAAATTAAAACTATTTAATAGGACCATGGGTCACGGGAAAATCCTTCCCGTGGGTGCTGCAAATCACTCAAAACGTCGATAACTTAAAAATCAAAAATAAACGGCGATATTTATTTTAAAAAAACATAATCCCACACTGGTATTTATTCCTGTGTCGTGGGTGCGTGTACAAACATAAAAATACACATACACAAATACCCAGACGGAAACAAATAATTGTGGATCACACAAAGATTTGTCCCGTACAGGAATCGAACCCACGACTATTAGACAGTGGGCGGAGCGGCTTAACCTCTTAACCACTGCGCTAAATCATCTGTCAAATAGTTTAATTGCATGTGTGATATTCGCGTAAATCTAAGTACTCAGTATGAAAAAGGTCTATGTTGGTACAGTTATTTCTAGTCCAACGACGTAAATCGGCGTTTTAGTCCTTCGTATCCCTCCTTTTATTATATCATCTGTTTACCCCCCAAATATGCGCAGACGCAGCTAGCGCTAAGGTTGCGCGGCGATCGTTGCGCAACCGCGCAAGGCCGGCGCGTGCGCGTGAGGGCACATACGCACACAACATTCTTAATTAGATTAATCACTTGTTAGTTGTAGTAAATCAAATAGTGACATTTGGATGTGTGTTGGCTAATACTGCCACATAGCCAATGCAATTTTTTCTCTCAACTCACGATTCACTCATCAACATGAGGCACGAGCGTATTCGCTACCGAACTAATGCTGGGGAGTGCATCCCATTACGTCGGCTACTCAGATTGTATGACACGCATTTTCTAGTCGTAGATATATTCTTATTAAATCGAGCTAATGTTAAAAAGCCGTGATTGGTAAATTAAATAACTCTTTCGACGTATATGACCCAACATAAAACTTATGGTAAACTTTGTTTTCTCTATAAAACCTATACAAGGTGTAACATAATAAACGCAAGACCTGAAAGTAGTCTATTCTAAATCGGTAACTGAATTGGTCCCAACAATTTTTAATGTATCTTACATTTTTTTGAAATTTGCAAAAAATGCTTTTACTCCTTCAGTGCGCTATAACAAAATGAACTTATTCTTGATTCAGAGCAATAAGGAGATTTCAAATGCATTCCTAAAGCGTATTTCTCAAACCAGACACATACACGTGCAAGTTTTATTGATAATTGGTGTATAAAAGCGCTTAAAAAAAGGGTAAGACCTTTAATTTTGGAAATGTCGTTATTGTTTTGAATTGATGAAGCAATTCTCTAATCGGGGTGTCTGAGGTCTTGCGTTTATTATGTTACACCTTGTATAAGAACTGGTTCCCTCACTTTACCGTCCACATAGTGGCAACATTATTGTATGGTAAACTGTAGATACCACTGTACTGTATTAATATTATAATTACTTAGAACTGTATTGTGATCGTTGTTTGTAATTATTAATGATAATTATAATAAGCAGCCCGCAGGGCAGCTTGTGGCGAGCTGTTGGTGAGTAACGACACCACGGACCCGAGTGCTTCAGAGAGTCGGTCAGGGCCCCTAACTCGGCGTGTCTTCGTCGGTCGAGTGGAAACCGAAGGGTGCCCGCAGGACTCTCGGCTCTGGCTAGCCTTAATTGGCCGTCCAGAGAGGAGCCGTGAGAGCTATATCGACGTAGGAAGATAATGCGTTCCTACGTCGATGTACTCCAGGGGTGGAAGTGTTAAAGGGCATAACGCCGCGAGTAACTTCGGAGAAAGCGCAGCACACCTCTCTACACCCCTGAGCCGCTCGCACCGGTGTTGCCCTCAGTTTTACTAGGACGACCGTTGGAGGGTCCATCTATTAAGCGGCGAGTCACCGCCAGCCACGGGTAATTAGGTATCAGTAATTATGGCCGGTGTCTGTCCCCTTTGAAATAGTCCAGTTTTTGTCCATCAAACCTCATTTACATAGCCTTTGTTTTCTTTCCTTAATTTACAATAGTCCTTGCACCTGCCGGGGTCAGTTCGCTGGTTATGTTTTTTCAATTCAGCAAGTGATCTCAGCAGGTGGCTCACATAACATTAACTTTTCGCAAAGGGCCTCTACGTGTTGGACCCATGTCCCCATGCAAGCCTTTCAAAGGTCCGGGTAAAGCCCGTGAATCTCAGCGAGATACATAATCATAATAAAAATTGTTTATTTATTGATCACCACAGACAGAACATATAAATGAAAATTTCAGCAAAATAGTACCTACTTAAGATGTAAAAGATTCTGGCTGTGGGTCACTGGTGCCTGAAGTAGGTAAAAAGAACCTGTAAAACAGGTCACCAGGTCCCCACCGCTGGACAACTTGAGAAAATTATGTAAGTACACTTACTGCAAAGTGCAAGTTAAAAATATGTATATACATACAGACATACACAATGACAATTAATTACGTATTGTTGTTCTAATAAAGAATTTTATTTATTTGCTAGTATTTGCCCGCGACTTCGTCCGCGTTAATTTTAGATAGGAACCTACTATTATTCCAGGATAAAAAGTATTCTACGTGTTAATCTAAGTAATAAACAATATGTGTGCCAAATATCATCCAAATCCGTTCAGCCGTTTTTGCGAGATTGAGTAACAAACATATTTAATATTAGTATGATTTATTCTCTCACCGAAACCATGGCTCGCTGACTCAATAGCCAATTCAAGATATCCAAGCATCCTTATATCTAAGATCCGAAACAGACCGACCGACCGACCAGAAACAGACGATGGGAGCGAATACCAGTTTTTATCAATACTCATTATGACCAGCAGTTTCCCGAGGCTTCGCACCCGGTCGACAACAGCGCCACCTACCAGAACTGTGTTATTTCTGGATAATGTAGCTTCCCAATGGTGGAAGAAATATTAATATCGGTTCTGTAGTTTCAGAGTTTATACATTACCAACAAACAAATCTTTCCTCTGTATAATATTAGTAGTGACTAGTGACGAAGCGAATCGTTTCGTGGGAATATTAAAAATAATTATAAAAACTTTAATCTATTTATCTATACTATCACGCCACATGCAAGTAACGGCAATAAATGAAGAAAGACAAGTCCTCTGAGTTTCTTCGCCGGATCTTCTCAGTGCAGGCCGCGTTCCGATCTGGTGGTAGATTAGTAGTCAAATTAGATTTAAAAAATGTACATTGACAATTTGTAAGCGCCCCCGCAGGGCTTATACAAAGTAAATTATTGGATTTTGTAGTGCGACAAGGATCTTTTGGCACGTGGATGATGATAGGTTGGTGTAAATTTAGGGTTAAAATTTTCCTACTTCCAAGAAGATATTTCAACATGTGGACCCACATGGCACGGTTACTTATTAAAAAATAACTTAAATAAAGGACATTGTTGAAAATTGTCCCAGAACCAACAAACATTTGACCCATGCCATCATTATTTATCTATTTTATTTAAATAATGGCAAATATCCGTATCTAACTGACAATTTGCAATCTAAAATGAATATTTCAAAGTACTGTAAGTGCTTATATCGCAGTCGCCGACATCTTTACTGAATATCCCTCATATGTACTAAATTATAACCTCAAACTCTAATAATTTTAGTGCAATATTGCGATTCCCCCGCTGGTTCGTTTAAAATTACATGTCTTAAGAGAATTTATGGGTGATTTGAAATCATACAAGTATTTTTTCATTGCTGTTGGTTCTGGGGAAAATCATGTATGGGCGCAGAACAATATCCTTTCATAGCTAACTATTAGCAATCGGCAACTCTGCGACTATCATGAAGGGACATTTCACTTGATGACAGCGATAGTTCAGTTTTTGGGCGCAGGCTACAAAATCCTGTATGACTGTATATTATAATTTTTGGTTAGCTGTTACGCTAGCGCCATCTATTGGCAACCCACAATAAATATGACGACGTAACTCTACATTCTGTGACTATGGCATTTTAACTCGCTCACAAAACTTACAATTAGGACAAAAGTTTACTTTTCACATAATCAAACTTCAATTCATTATCATTATGAAATAAGATGAATAAAAGAAATCAAAATCAAAGTTTTTTATTCATGTAGACCAAAAGGCACTTATGAATAGTCAAAAAGAGAAAAATTATTGATTACTTATAACTCTACCCGTTCAGAAAGTCATTCCTGTGGAATCCAGAAAACGAAGAAACTCCAAGGTTACTCTTTTTAAAAATGAGAGTTTTACAATTCTTTTTGTATACATTGCATTCATGGGGTATGGGAGAACAATGCAGAATGAACTAAATAGATGTGCTTAAGTATAGATTAATCCTTTTTCCTTTTCTTTCTTTTCTCTATAAAAACGTAGCCCCACACTAGGATCTATTCCTGTATTGGGGGTGCGTTTAGAAACATGAAATGATGAATTCACAGACACAAATACCCAGACCGGAACAAATAATTGTGGATCACAGAAAGATTTTTCCCATACGGGAATCGAACCCGTGACTATTAGACACAGTTGGCGGATCGGCTAAAGCTCTTAACTACTGCGCTAAATCGTCCGTAAAAATCATAAGTGTACTCAGATTCCTGTTATTGGTCAGTGTCTACATAGTCCTCTCATTTACAAAATAGAGGTATATAATAAAAAGCATAATAATAATAGTAAGAAAAAGGGTTAGTATAATATATGTAAAGAGTGCGTACAAAACAACTGGATATAGCTCCAGTGTAATGCCGAACGAGACAAAATGCAACAGCTCTACGGCACACGCTCAATCAGACAAAGGACAGAGGACGGACCAGTCCCCACCAGCAGCACCCGTTCACGAGTGTGACCTGAAAAGCAGCCATCACTCTCCTCAACCATATTAGAGGGAAAAGAATGACCCGCTCCACAGAGCCGCCACTAGCAAAGACATTTTAGTAAGCATGACCAATCCACAACCCTGTCGACATCGTTCGAAAATAATATTTAATATTTAAAATCAAAACGCTCGCTAGGCAGGACACGCTGCACTTATCATTATAATCATGTGAATTTCTATTAACTGGTGTAAAGGCATTCATATCGTTTAAAAAATCATATAGAGTATAATATCCTTTACTCATTAGTGAAGATTTAATATAACTTTTAAATCTGACCTCGAAATGACCTCGATTAATTAAAAGTGCTAGTGGATATATGTAAGACTAACTGCATTTTGAAACCGTTGAGTACTATTGATACTATCTATCTATATCATCACGCCATTTCCCTTGCGGGATAGGCAGAGAGTACAGAGTTTCAACAAGTTCTTTCCTTACAGACCTCTCTGACTTCCTCCACTCTCATAGTTCGTCTCATACACACTCGCCGGTTACGGAGACTCTTGACTTACCCTTCAGACAAGGCCCTTAAGACACGGTCTATTTGGTCATGGTAAGATAGTCTTCCCCGGTACCTACATCCTTCCACTTTCGCATTGTATATCTGTTTCGTCATTCTTTCTTCTGTCATTCTTTCTATATGCCCGAACCAACGGAGCATACCCTTTCTCATCTTTACACCGATACTATCTGACATACCTACACGCTATCTTACTACGCTGATACGATACAATTGATACGATAATTAAAGTTGTATTATAAGTATAATACCGTCAATCATGTCACATATAAAGCGTTGTAAAGTTCATTAATTTTTAATACGCACATGCTTTCGAAAAGACAAAGGGTGTACCTAGGTTTGAACACGAGACCTCTGATTTTGCAGTCCAACGGTCTAACCACTAGGCTATCACTGCTTACTCTTTGATCGAATCGACCACACTAAGCAGTCGAACCACGCGGTCACAGGGAAATAAAACAACTTTTTCTAGTGTCCCGTTTTATTAATTTCAATCAAATCAAATCTATATTTTATATTCCTGTTGGAACTCTGTACTCTCTGCCTACGCCGCAAGGGATCTGGCATGATGATATAGATAGATATATAGATAGATATTCATGTCGACCAAGAAGTACTTATGAATACTCAAGAAAGAAAAAGTTTGTGATTACTTAAAACTCTACCACCCTTCGGAATATCATTTCTGTGACGAAGAAGGGCAAGATTGTCTGATGACTACCTCGTTGGTCTAGTGGCATAGCGCATCGCTTTGTGATCACGAGGTCCTGGGTTCAAATCCTAGATCGGAGAAATGTGGTTTTTCTAACAAAAGCTTCCCAGTATAAGTCCGGAGTCTGGAATTGTGCCCGGTATATAACAATAGGCTCGCCCCCTATCACATAGGACCTAATATCGTCGGCGAAAAATGGGTCTACTCAATACACCTCTGCCACCCCCGAAGAGGGAATATAGCCGTGAAGGTGTAATAAGGGCAAGGAACAATACAATAACTCTTTTAAAATGAGAGTTTTACCATTCTTTTTGTATCTGTTGCGTTTATGGGGTATGGAAGAATAAAGCAAAACGAGTTAAGGAGATGGGCTTAAAACAGATTAAACTTAAATATACTTACACTCATAGTATCAATCAGTGTCTACACAGTCCTCTCATTCACAAAATAAAGATTTTGTAAAGGTATATAATTAAAAAATGTACCAATAATAATAAAAAAACATAAAACTGCTTAGTATAAAATATACGAGTGTAATGAGTGCGAACAAAATACTCGGTTATAGCTCCAGTGTGATACTGAACGAGCCAAACTTCAACAGAACGATTAGTTTAATCAGTCAAAGGATAGAGGACGGACCAGTCTCCACCAACCCGTTCATGACTTGAGAAGCAGCCATCACTCTCCTCAAACATACTGGAGGGAAGAGAGTGACCCGCTTCACAGAACCGCCACTAGCAACTCTTTGTGTTCAGTATCACTAGTACACCTACTTCTGCAAGATCCTTGAGGACACAAAACCACAGCTTATCTTACAATAGTGCTAAAAAGATTACGAGAGCCTCCTCATCTATTCGACCCTATAATAACAATAGATTTAAACATGTGTGGTCTTATTATTTATTCTAAACACGTGTGTTATACATACGGTGGGTTTAACTGTTGAATGGATATTATCTAATAATCATAGTTTATGAAGACGTTAGGAAAAATATTTATTAATTTATTTAAAAAGTTGGAGTCCCACCTTTGGCTTATTCCTGTGCCGTGGGTGCGTTTACAAACATGAAAATTCACATACACAAATACCCAGACCGAGACCAATAATTGAGACACTCATTCACAGAGGGCGGAGCGGCTTAAGCTCTTAACCACTGCGCTAAATCATCCGTCATTACCTATTTAATGAGGTACTAGTAGCGCTGTGCGACCGTGGTATTTAAGCATAGATTAAGCAGCATTCGGCGTGGTCAGTCTGAGATGGGTGACCGTTTGTAGCACTTTCATATTCGAGCGTCTCCGTGCTTCGGAAGACACGTTAAGCCGTTGATCCCGGTTACCACTTCTTATAGGCACCTTTGTAAGTTCCACCAGCACTTGGCCACAAGCCTCCACGTGGTGGAGGTACCTATTCTCTCTTACCTCGTTTCGTGAGAGAATAGTGTCATTTTTAAATCGCCCAGAGATCAAAACCAACGGCTTAACATACCTTCCAAACCACGCTGATGCTCGTATTTGAAAATGCCTCAAAGCGTCATCCATCTAAGATCGACTGAGCCGAGCGTTGCTTACCCTTGGTGATAGCTAAGAATACCGCGGTCACACAGTGCTAGAAATGCCTCGATCTATCGATAATATATTTTTTCGAGTATTAAATTTAGTATCAAGTTCGAACTGTTTCGTCGTATTCAATTAGCATACAAAATCTTGTTTTTTCTTTTTGTTATCTTCAACACCGTTTTTACGACCGTTTACGAACTCCAGGGGTCAAAAAGCGATTAATTTATTAACTTTCCCAATTGGTTCCGGTCATTGACCCCAAACCGAAATGATTTTCGTTTCTGGTAAAATGTTACCGTTTAAAACCTGAAAATGTTTTACCGGCTTTCGGTATCGGTTTTTAGCGTCACTTTAACCGATATTGAAACCTAAATTAACCGGTTAATTTAGGATTGCTTTCCCTCGTTTACTTTCTTAAGGTCACGATCGTATATAGATAGATAATAATTCTAAGACACAGTGCACATGCGAAACAGGTAGGAATATTAGTCCTTGAAAATAGAAGACGAACACTGCGCCGTCGAGAACGTCGTGGCCGGTTAATTTCGATATTAGAACTAAAAGATTGTGTTCTTTGTAGTAAGTAGCCTACGATCTGAATTATTTTCTAAATTTAAAAGGATTCTTCATTAACTGGTTAATAAACAAACGTAAATTTAACCGGATTTCGAGGTTTTTAAACCGCTTATTAAAAACCGGTTCTGACCTCTGCAAGCTTCTCCACATACCTTTAGACTTAAAGACCACAGTCTTTAAGAAACTATAAATGGTTAACACTCAGTTCACTGTTGTCGCAGTACAGGGAAATGGACACGAAAGAAATAACTTTTAAAAACCCACCCCAAACCAAAAACGCAAAAAAATAAATATTTGAAGTCAGTGCCAGTCGGTCAGTGCTTCGTCGGTTACTTAGCACCGACTTCTAATATTTATTTTTTGCTTTTAGATTTGAAGTCGTAGTCTTTTTTTTAATATTTATTTATTTTACTATGTTAAGCGATGAGTGAATTAATATTTATATACCTATATTATATTGTTCTGCTTAGTTCTTTAGTAAAGTTTCAGGATTTTTCTCATAGATACATTACTAAATTACAAATAAAGTTAGAGCTGATAGAAATTTCATCCCTTGTTTTTTCACCCATAGAGGTGGTACCAAAAGGGAAGTATAGCCTTCTAACCAAAAAAAGAATTATCCCAATAGATTCTAAGGTAACACACATAAAAAATACGACTGGATTGAGAACCTCTTCGTTTTTGATCTCGGTTAATGTGCAACGCGAGTATGTAAACGGCCATTAAACTCAACTCCGTGTTCGAGTCGATTGCGGAATGTCTGCGATGTCAGCAGTACACTCTGATGTCACCACACTGTCTAGTAGTTGTAATACTTACGTGACAGACATACCAATATGAAAAACTGTATGTACATATCAATATAGACTTGACAGACGATTTAGCGCAGTGGTTATGAGCTTAAGCCGCTCCATTAGTGTTGTAAAAACGCTCGAGTCGGCGCTTAAACGCTTGAGTCGACGCTCAAAATGTTGCTAAGCGCTCGAGCGCGAGCTCGAACGTTTTATTTAAAAGGCTCACCGTAGCGTCGCGCTCGACCCTCGAGCGCGATTCGCAACGCTCCAGTTCTATGGATGATTCTAAGTCATGTTCATACATTAATATTTACTGCGTGTAAAAAATAAATAGGTACTCTATTTATTTTTTAATTAACTTGCTCTTTTCGTATGTCAGTCTGTTTTTCCAATTCAAAGTTATCGTTAGTCCAAAGGTAGTTTGTGATCTACTTTTCAAACACTTGCGGTTCTCTAATTGACCAGAAATTTGGCATACGTATATAAGTTTAGACAGACGATTTAACGCAGTGGTTAAGAGCTTAAGCCGCTCCGCCCACTGTGTGTAATAGTCGCGGGTTCGATTAGTGCACGGGACAAATCTTTGTGTGATCCACAATTATTTGTTCCGGCCTGGGTATTTGTGTTTGTGAATTTTCATGTTTGTAAACGCACCCACGACACAGGAATAAATCCTAGTGTGGGGCTACCTTTTTATAAAGAAAAATAAAGAAAAAAGAAAAGAAAAAAACAAACATTATAAGTAATATTATTATAGCTTGTGCAAAATTTTTAAAAGTTGTGTTGACTGTATTAACTTAACGAGATGATTAAAATTGCCTACGACTGGCTAAACATTATTATGTAAAAATTTTGCACATCATGAACCAAAGGACATTATTCTGCGTCCATGTATGGACGCAGAATAATGTCCTTTGGTTACCCCAGAACCAACAGCAATGAAAAAATACTTGTATGATTTCAAATCACCCGTAAAATATCTTAAAGCATTTATTATTAAACGGACAAGCGGGGAAATCGCAATATTGCACAAAAAGTATTACACTTTGAGGTTATAATTTATAAGCCATTAATACACATGAGGTTATATTGTGTGTTGACATTCAGTAAAGATGTCGGCGACTTCGACATAAGTACTTACAATACTTTGATAAATTCGTTTTAGATTGCAAATTGTCTGTTAGATACGGATATTTGCCATCATTTTAATAAAATAGATAATTAATGATGGCATGGGTCAAATGTTTGTTGATTCTGGGGCAATTTTTGACAATGTCCTTTCTTAGGGTCCTTTGGCTTGTGCTGAAGGTTTTGGCGATGGACTATTATTCGGTTTTGGCTTCGGCTTCAGCCAAAAATCGACTTATGATCGGACACTACTAGTAACGTGTATCAAGACTATGAACTAGTCAAGTAAAGTGAGTGGGTTTTCTGAACGATGAAAAATTAAAATGTGATTTTTGTTTCAGATCCTGTTCAGACTTGAAGAAAATCTACCTTCTCACGAGACCTAAGAAGAATAAGGACATTGCAAAAAGACTGCAGGAACAATTTGATGATGTCGTAAGTATAATATTATTATTATTTTCATTTACCATTTAAATAAACCGAGTCTTATCTGATGGAAAAGTCAAGAGTCTCCGTAACCGGCGAGCGTGTATGAGACGAACTATGAGAGTCGAGGAAGCCAGAGAGGTATGTAAGGAAAGAACCTGTTGGAACTCTGTACTCTCTGCCTACCCCGCAAGGGATCTGGCGTGAGGTTATAGATAGATAGATTATTTTCATTTTTACATATTTTATGTCTCGATCATATCGGTATACCGAGCTAACACGGGCCTAAGCCAAGTGTTAACTGGGAAGGTTCTAGCTTTGATTCGGTAATGAGTACGTGCTTGTTTGATTATCTGTCTGTATTTGTACGAGTATATTGGATGGTGAGGATGGATTAGAATGGTCTTTGTCTGTCTGTAGGAATTTGCGAACTATTCTGCAGGTGTTTAATATGACAGCTTTCTGTAGGGAATATACAAGGAAGGCGGAAGGTTGAGTGCTCGTAACGATTGATGTAGTTGTTTGGGGATGACACCAGTTGTTGATAGTACCATAGAGACTATGGTAACATTGTTTAATCGCCACATACGTTTGATTTCATCTTTTAAGTCTGTATACTTAGACAATTTCTCGGCTATTGTTTTCTGAAGGTTATGTGTGTTTGGTATGGCTATGTCAATGATGAAAGCTGTGTGGTCTTTTTTGTTATGTATAGTAACGTCAGGTCTATATGTATCTCAGCGAGATACATATATAATAATAATAATAATATTAGCCCTGTTAAGAAACTGTCCCACTGTATATAGTGTAGTATAATAATATTGTTATATTATTCTATTTAATCTATTGACCTCCCCTGTTGTTTTTCTTCTTCTTCTGGTGCCTCTCCAACTAGTGAAGGTTGGCTATCAATTTTTGGAATTCGCCCTTATCCTGTGCGGCACGAAAGAGATGTACCGCGCTAGCAATTCCCGTCCTATTCCCCTTTGTTTTTATCCTACAGAATTTTATGTTATATTCGTTAGTCCTACTAATATTATTAATGCGAAAGTTGGTATGTCTATATATAATATCAGCCTATACTGCCCACTGCTAGACAAAGACCTTCTCTCACAAATCGAGGTGAGAGATATTAGGTCATACTCCACCACGCGGACCCAGTTCGGATTGGCGGAAGCAGGTTTGTGGCCAACCGCTGTTGGAACTTATCAAGCCGCCTTTTCCAACTCGGCTTAACGACTACCACATTAAGTGGTAGCCGGGACCAACGGCTTCTCGTGCCTTCCGAAGCACGAAGACGCTCGAATATGAAAATGCCACAAATGGTCACCCATCTCGGGCCGACCGAGCCGAACGCTGCTTAACCTTGGTAATCGGTAAGAACACCGCGGTCGCACAGCGCTACGAGCCGCGCATGGGATGTCTAGATGTTCGAATATTTAGATATTTGGATGTTTGTCAGTCAATCACGCTAAAACAGCTAAATGAAATTTGGCATAGTTTATTATATATATTAACACATAGGATACTTTTTATCCCAAAAAAAAATAATGCCTCTGTCAAAGTCACCGCTGTCGAAGTCGCGGGCAGAAACTAGTGTTTTATAAATAGTACTTTACTATAAGACTAAAGTGTGCCTTGTTGGTCTAGTGGCAAAGCGCATCGCTTTGTGATCAAATCCTAGGTCGGACAAATGTAGTTTTTCTATCTAAAAACTCCCAGTATCCGCCCGGAGTCTAGAACTGTGCCTGAATAGGCTCGCACCTAACTTTGTTGGCGAAAAGTGGGTGCCACTCCCGCTTGGGTAATATAGACGCGAAGGTGTTAATTTATTATATAGTAGCTGTTACCCGCGACTACGCACGCGTTAATTTCGTTATTTGACCGCAAGAATCGTAATTCTTTTCCTTAAACAAACGACTAGACAAAGTTTCGTGGCCAGGTCATTCTTCGTTAAAGAGTTCACTCCCGAAGAGACATCTTGATGGCATCATCGGTTCATGCAAGAAATCATATCTGATTATCTAAATCAAATCTGTTTAAACAATTTCGCGCGCGTGCTATTAACCACTAAGAGTTGTGAGTCGTGAGGGGACCAAAGTTCAGGTATCAGTTCATGAAGGAATTCATGTGTAGGCAAAATCACACATTTTTACGTAACATTTCAGCTTGCGACTAACAATACTAAAAAATATAAAGTTTTATGGTTTATCCCGCGATAATCCCAAACTACTTCATTTTTTCGGGATAAAAAGTATGTAATTTTTTTAAGTTAGGGTATCATCATCATTATATTAATACGTGAAGCAAAAACTTTGTACCCCTTTTTACGAAAATTGCGCGGACGGAGGAGTATGAAATTTCCCACACTTATAGTTTGTATAGAGAAGGAGTGCAGAATGCTAATATTTTTTTAAATTTTGCATAAAAAATACATTAAATCAATAAAAAACACATTACACACTACCATGTATTTGACACAATACACTTCAAATTAAGAATAGATTAATATTGTTTGTTTTTAATTTGTCTATAGTCTTACTGAATGTCAAACATAACCAGCAAACGATGAGAGTTTTTACTAAAAACATCGTTTACAAAGAAGTTTTGTGTCATTAATTAAATTATCGAAATATGTGTGTCAAGTTCAATGGACAGCATTTTCTTTTTGGATTTTTGTTTCAATAAAAAAATTATTAAAAAAAGGTTTCTTTATTTTAATCGTTTATTTTTCATATAATTTGTTTGAAAAAAATAGGCAAATTAACAGTAGCCTTGGCAAGTATAGTCTTTGACAATAGAACCCTAATAATTTCAAGCTTATAATTTAAATTAAATATGGTCGAATTTCGACCAATGGGCGACCACTAGTAAGTTATTACTATAATAGCTTTTGCGTGATTGGGACACAAAGAGACAGACATACAGACGGACGGACAAAAAGACAATAATTAAAACAAAAATTGTTTCGGCCTTTATATTGATAAGGAAAGAAAGTGTAACCCAATTCAAATTTTCAAACAATATTCAATGATGTGTTTTTCCAGTGATGACATACAGATTAAAGACGTGGTCTCTTACAATAGGTCTTATAAATCTTAGAATTGCTTAACGAGCTATGGAAAGAGCTATGCTCGGCGTTTCTTTACGTGATCGAATCAGGTATAAGGAGATTCTTAATAGAATCAAGGTCACTGAAATATCCCATCGGATTAGTAAGCTGAAGTGGCTATGGGCGGGCCACATTGGGGCAGAAAGATTCTAGAGTGGAGAACACGTATTGGCAAGCGCAGCGTGGGACGGCCGCTTTGTCAGATGGACCGACGATCTTATGAAGATCACAGGAAGTCGATTGATACAGGTGGCATTGGACCAGTTGCGCTGGAGAGCGATTGGGGAGGCCTATGTTCAGCAGTGGGCAAGTATAGGCTGAGATGACGATGACTTTATTAATAAAAATAATTATATAAACAATCGTTGTATAAAACTATATAATAAATACTTATTTAAAACGTTTTATCTAGATATTTTTTCTTACAATTTTCAGCTCTACGACAGACTAAGGAAAGAACAGCCAGATTTCCTTCAGAAGATCAGTATAATTGAAGGTGACATTGGTCTTCTGGATCTAGGAATCAGTACTGAAGACAGGATCAAGATTATGAATGAGGTAACTTACTTCACAATGCCTAAAAATACAAGTAAAATTTAAATTGAAAATAAAAAAGTAACGACTGAAATGAATCATAACTAAGAACACTCTCGGTCAACTGACCTTTCAAATAACAATAAAAATCACAATCGGTTCATTCATTTAGGAGCTACGGTGCCACATACAGACACACAGATACACACCATAAACTTATAACGCCCCTCGTTTTGCAAATAGCCGACGCAGCGCGACGGGAGCGCGACGAAAGCGCTCAGCTGCGTTCGTTCGTGATGTTTGCGTCGCGCCGAGCGGGGCTGCGCTGTGTGGCATCTCCCGTACATTTCAGTACGTTACAACTCCCCTAGCCACGCCACCGTCCCGCTACCATCGCACTGCGTCGGCTATGTGGCGAAACCTTAGACGCTTAAGCCGCTCCGCCCACTGGATCGAGTGGTCGCGGGTTCGATGCCCGTACGGGACAAATCTTTGTTTCTACCTGGGTGTTTGCGTATGTGAGTAAATGTTTATAAGCGCACCCATGACACAGGAATAATTCCTAGAGTGTGTCTAGGGTTTTTGTAAAGAATTAAAACAAAACAAGAATTGCCTTCTCCGTATGGGATGTGGCGTAAGGGTGTTGATAGAATAAGAAAACTCATATCGACTGTCTCGTTTCTTCTAGTATAGTGCAGTTTGTGATCACGAGATCCTAGGATCGAATCCTCAGACAAAATGCACTATTTCTTACGAAAAAGTTTTGTTAGGCGTTCGGAATCTGGAATTGCGTCCGGTTCGCTATTAAAGTGAGACCTAGCAATTTCGGCGAAATCTGAGTGTACATGGTACCCACTGTCACCCCAACTTGAAAAATATAGGAGTGTTAGTATTTCTAAAGGTTATAAAAGCGGTCTCCGTAAGCGCTTGCCGATAGCGCATCGCGCTTACAGAGACCGTAAGCGCGATGCGCTATCGGCAAGCGTGTATGAGACGAACAATGAGAGTGGAAGAAGCCAGAGAGATCTGTAAGGAAAGAACCTGTTGGAATTCTGTGCTCTCTGCCTACCCTACAGGCAATCTGGCGTGATATATAGATAGATTTAAGCGCTACATACAGTAATCCTTCCTATACAAGAATAATGATCTTTTAAAGATTTTTTCCCCTTTTTAACACGTACAAACAAACGTCATATTTACATTGATGTATAATACATAAGTACATATGTACATTAGTTATTTCACTGTTCAGCAAATAAATTACCTATGTAGCATCACAGACCAGTTGAAATGAATAAACTTACAATGCCTTACAAAATATCGCAACTCGTTTTCACCACGCCATCTGTTGGTAAACACATGAATCAAATATTGGCGAGAAATAATATTTATAAATCTAATTATATTAATTACATATTCTAAGAAACTAGGTGTATTTTTAATGAGACATATTTAATTTTATAACGTCTTATTTGTAACTGAAATTTTATGAATGATTATGATTATTATCATTATCTATCTATCTATCTATCTATAACCTCACGCCAGATCCCTTGCGGGGTAGGCAGAGAGTACAGAGTTTCAACAGGTTCTTTCCTTACATACCTCTCTGGCTTCCTCGACTCTAATATTTCGTCTCATACACGCTCGCCGGTTACGGAGACTCTTGACTTTTCCATCAGATAAGACTCGGTATATTTGGTCGTGGTAAGATAGTCTAGGTCTTCCCCGGTACCTGCATCCTTCCACTTTCACATTGTATATCTGTTTTGTCATTCTTTCCTCTGGCATTCTTTCTATATTCCCGAACCAGCGGAGAATGCCCTTTCTCATCTTTACACCGATACTATCTTTCATACCTACTCGCTGTCTTACTATGCTGTTGCTAATGCGGTCGGTCAGCTTCACTCCGCACATCTTCCGCAGAGCTCGCATTTCTACCGCATTTATCCTACTTTCATTCTCCTTCTTACATACCCAGCTCTCGCTACCATATAACAGCGTTGGGACAAGAACTCCGTTATGTATGGCCTTATGGCTTAAGTGCCGGCTCCCGAGTAGCTTTCCCATCGCACCATTCACTCTGTTCCCTGCACTCATTATCATTATAAAATAAAACAAATAAACAGGAGGAAGGTCAAGATAATTGACCGCTCCTGTTGCTTTTATCCGACAGAATTTTATGTGACCGTGTCTTATCTGAGGGGAAAGTCAAGAGTCTCCGTAACCGGCGAGCATGTATGAGACGAACTTGAGAGTGAGGAAAGCCAGAAAGGTCTGCACGGAAAGAATCTGTTGAAACTCTGTACTCTCTGCCTATGACGTGATGATATAGATAATAATATACGATTCTATGTATATTGTGAGTAATATGAGTATTGACGGTATAGTTTTTGTTACTTCTATGAAGATTTATAAATACTATACTGCGCCTGTAGCCAAGTGGACAATCTACAGTCGTTCACGCTAATAGAAAGCGAAAAAATGTAAGGCATTGACATTTTGCAACGAAAAGTCACGTGGTCAAAACAATGTGCTATCGATTGCGACAAGTGAATAGAAACAAAACACTTGCCACTTGTCTAGGCCCTCTGGTTAGTCTGCCTCGTTGGTCTAATGGCGAATAATGCCCATAGCGATCACAAGTATAGTTATTTTATCGTAAAAATCCAGTACCGGACTGTGGATTTTACCCGATAAACAGCAATCCTACTTCCAACTTATATTATAAATGTGAATGTTTGTACGTTTGGATGTCTGTTACTCAACCACGCAAAAACGGCTGGACGGATTTGGATGACATTTGGCACACAGATACTTTATTAACTGGATTAACACACAAGATACACATAGGGACTTTTCCCCCGATAAAATTAAGATTCCTGTCAAAGTCAACGCGGATGAAGGCGCGGGCAGAAAGTAGTAGTCTATAATATCGTTGGCGAAAAGTGGGTCCAAACGGTACACGTCTGCCACCTCCGCTTGGGGAATATAGGCGTAACGATGTCTTTTTATACCGACGTTTCGCCGACTATGTTAGGTCCCATGTAATAGGGGGCGAGCCTATTGCCATATACCGGGGATAACTCCAGACTCCGGACTCGTACTAGGAAGTTTTTCGTTAGAAAAACTACACTTGTCCGACCTAGGATTTGAACCCAGGACCTCGTGATTACAAAGCGATGCGTTTTGCCACTAGACCAACGAGACAGTCGTGTTTTACATGAATAAAAAATATTCTGATTCAGTCTACTCGTTTCAACTGGTCTGTGTACAATATTGACTTACAATATGTAAATATTTAGATGGCTTACATCATATTTGTATAAAAAATTGTCCTGGATCACGCTGACCGTACTTGAATGGCGACCACGTATCAGAAGACGTGAAGTGGACAGGCCTCTAAAAGGTGGACCGAGATCCTTGAGAAGGAAGCAGGTAAACACGAAGCCGGTCGTCATGGGAGGCAGGCTATTGGCCAGCAGTGCTGCAAAATTGTGGTATTCTTATAGATCATCAAAATTGAGCAGTGTTAGGCTCGATCATTTTGAGATAGGTGACCGTTTTGACCATTTCCAGTGTGACCGTACTTCGAAAGGCAAGATAAACCGTTGGTCCTACTTGCTACCTAATGTGGTAACAGGTTACGTTGGGTGCCTTAGGCCTTGATAAGTTACAGCAGGTGATCACAAGCGTTCACACACCACCGGCACCGTCATGCCAGTCGTTACCCCAAGCGGGTCTGGCAGATGTGTACTGTATACGCCCACATAATATTGCTGACGACGTAAGGTCCCGTGGTTATAAAAACGAGCCTATTGCCCTCATTCCAGGCACTCTTGACTCCTGGCTATTATTAAGTACGTTTCGAAAGTGTGAATGATCTACGCTATTGGCCGCGGGGCCTTTATAGCTTCACCGTACAAGAGGACGAGCGTGCAACCACTACGCTCGTGCCAGAAGGGCAAGGAGGCAACTAGCTCAAGGGCGTCTCAAGGAACAACGGCCTCGGCTTGCGCAGTCGCTATGGGGGAGGGCGTATACTAGGTGTCTCGCCCTGGTGCTCTGCACCGGCCGGCAGGCAAGGGGTTTTTCGACCTCGCCGGCGAGTTAGGTCTCTGTTCCTGTGTGCGGTATTTGTATCCGAAAGAAGGGAAGTAAGGGCATTGGGGGTCAGTGAGAACATGCCGCGGACGGCGATAGCGGCTGATAGGAGGGGAGGTTCGTAGTCGGCGGCGGCTACGATTAGCGAATTTCCATGATTGGACGCGTTCGCAAAATATCAGGTTGTCGCCTTTTTAATAAAGGCGCATATAGGTTTGAGACCGAGATCGGAATGGAGACGTTTCGAAAGAATACTGTGTCCTACTTAGGATTCGCGCTTTATGCCACTAAACAGTGAAGCAGTCGAGGCAATTACCCGACTACGGCTAAGCCAAAAGGAAGGACTAGATTTTTAGCAGTCTGTTTGTACCTTAGTATTTGCCTACGTACAAATGTTCCACTGTCTATTTTATCGAGTGGAATATCATATGAGAGGAAAAAGTTCCGATTTCATAAATATAAAATTTTACAAATTTTTTCTCCGGCCACTGGGTCGAATAGTCCCTGGTTCGATTCCCGCACGGAACAAATTGTTGTGAGACCCACCAGTGTTTGTCTCGGTCTGGGTATTTGTGTAAGTAAATTTCCATGTTTGTAAACGCACCCACGACACAGGAATAAATCCTAGTGTGGGGCGCTACTTTTTATTGAATAAAAAAAGAAATTCAGCGTTTATGAATACTACTAGCGCTAGTTATCGGGAATTCTGAATACCTATCTATCTATATCATTACGTTAGAGCCCTTGCAGGGTAGGCAGAGGGTACAGAGTTTCTGAATATCAGGAGTGTAAGTTCCGTAGTCGGATTACAGTTGTTTTTTTACTTTACTTTTATTTCTTATGTCATCAGGTTGAAGTGATCTTCCATGGGGCAGCTACTGTCAGATTTGATGAGCCTCTGAAGTCAGCCGTGGAGATCAACGTCAGGGGAACCAGGGAAATGTTCCGCCTCGCCAGGGGGTGCTCCAAGTTGAAGGCTTTGGTTCATATCTCAACAGCTTATAGGTAAGAGTGAATATTTTAAGAGGGCTACCGCGAAAAAACTTGTATATGTAACCCATTACCTCAAGAATGCGTACCATAAGAGCGTGTATGAGACGAACTATGAGAGTGGAGAAAGCCAGAGAGGTATGTAAGGAAAGAACCTGTTGGAACTCTGTACTCACTGCCTACCCCGCAAGGGATCTGGCGTGATGATATAGATAGATAGAGAGTTCGACCGATCGAACTAAGGACCACACACGGGTTTAAAACTATGTTTATTAAACTATTACAGCAACTGTCCTCAGACCACGATTGAAGAGAAATTCTACGAGAGCCCCATTCCTGGAGACAAGCTGATTGATCTGGTGGAAACCATGGACGAAAAAATCATCAACAACATAACGCCAGGGTAAGTGACCTCGCCAAAACCATTCTGTAGCTCTTCAGATAGTCACAAATCTTCGTGTGACCCACCAAGATTTATTTCGGGCTGGGTACCTCGTTGGTCTAGTGGCAAAGTGCATAGCTTTGTGATCACGTCCTGGGTTCAAAACTTAGGTCGGAAAATGAATTTCTAACGAAAATTTCCCAGTAAGAGTCCAGAGTCTGGTATTGTGCCGGATATCTAAAGCATGGTTCGATGGTTCTCCTACTAACAGTTAACTTTTTAATAAATTAATTATAAGTTATGTTTTTTGTTCTTTACTTTATAAGACACCTGTTCAACGTTGGCTTCTTATAGCATACTGTCTGTTCAGCTGCTTTTATTGTAATTCTGTTTTGTCTCTCTTTATTTCTTCTCTATCATAACAAGTTATATCTTCACTATCATACATAGTTATTTACATGTGAAAACATTTAATTGAAGTACTGTTTCTACCTAGTATTATTTCTGTTTCATATCACTGTTTGTTTTCCTAATAATAAAAAGAAAAAAAAAAATTATGGCATTATGCTCTCCACCTATTTATTACATAGGGTTATTGCCATATATCGGGCACAATGACACCTCTGCCACCCCCGCTTAGGGAACATAGGCGTGACGGTGTTTCTGCGTAACTGCGAAACAGGAATAAATGTTTTCTAGAACAACCTCAGTCCCTCAGTTTAGCTCAGTTATAACACCGGATCTGCCTGGCTCCGGCGTGACGTAGTACATTAACATTTTTTCCTAGACACACACACAGTGTGTTTTCCTAGACAAGGACTTTCAATCGCAGTTTGGAGTCTGGAATTATGCTGGTACAATGGTAAAAGACTCACTCCCTTTTTAAATGGAACCTATCATTGCCGGCGAAAACTGCGTGTACACAGTGCACCTCTGCCACCCCCACTTATGGAATATAGACGTATAATGTGTTAATTCTAAGCCAAGAGTCTCCGTAACCGGCAAGTGGGTATGAGACGAACTGTGAGAGTGGAGGAAGCCAAAGAGGTTTGTAAGAAAAGGACCTGTTGGAATTTTGTACTCTCTGCCTACCCCGCAAAGGATCTGGCGTGATGATTTAGATAGATATATACGTAAATGGTTCTTTTTATTTAAAAAACGTTACCCCACACTCGAATTTATTCCTGTGCCGTGGGTGCGTTTACAAACATGAAATTTCAAATACACAAATATCCAGAGCGAAACAAACAATTTTGGGTCACAGAATGATTTGTCTAGTGCGGGAATCGAACCCGTGACTATTCAACCCAGTAGGCGGAGCGGCTTAAGCTCTTAACCACTGCGCCAAGTCTTCCGTCAGTAGTTTCATAAATAGATGAAGTGTTTTTCATATAGTTGTGTTTCTTTTAGGTTGTTAGGAGACTTCCCAAACACATACGCTTACACAAAAGCAGTTGGTGAGGATATTGTTTTGGCTTATGCTAAAGGATTACCCGTGGCTTTATTCAGACCTTCCATAGGTAAGTACCTGAATCCTACTACGTTTATATTCAGCACAATCATGCGACAATGAACAGAGAAGTCGAGATGAAAATAGGCAGGCTTAACGACTATCAGGCTGATATTTGTATTTTAACCCCCATGAAGCATCTACAATGAGGACTCGGCCTAAGCAACTGTGCACTGTGTCTACCAACTAGGCCCCGACGTCATCGTGGGCGTGGTTTACGTTTCTGTCATTCTCTGACAAATACAGAAGCGGGCGAAGTGTAACGTCCTCTTTATCCAGCGCCACCCCGCGCAGTGACACGCTTGATTAAGTCCTCCTATAAGGTATATGGCACGGATGTGCGGTATTCTAATGATGGAATAAAACCCGTACCATTAATTGTGTGTACAATATAATATATTTACAATGGTTAGAATATATTTACAAAGGAAAATCATAGAGAATATGCAAAACATGTACGCGATACTGAGTTCTTAGATTTACGCGAATATAACACATTAAATATATCTTCTCATTAAATAAATTCTCGAGAAAGAACACCGATTTCTACCAAGGATGGTTCGCGAGGCTATTGAAATTAAAAAACATCCTAATTTCAATAGAGAAGATGGCTGGGTGCTTCCATCGACTTGGGATCCGATAGTTAATATAATCAAATCCAAAACCAAGCATAACACTGCAAGACCTCAAGACACCGTGTACTCATTCTGCGTAGATCGGACCAACAAAAATAATTAAGAAGTTTGAGGGTACCCCCGAACAACTATTCCTTTTGGACGTCTAACACCTCAGTCCCTCCCGTGACCATGGGTGCTGCAAAGCACTCGAAACGTCGGGAACTAAAAATCAAAAATAACCCGCGATAAAATCCGTAAAATAAGTTTGATTTAATGTACGCGATAGATGTTTTAGAAAAAGGGACCCCGGCATGTCAGAATGTCAACTTCGCCGGACGTCTTGGTAACCACGAGTTGGGTCCGCTTTTGTAGCGAAGTCATGTAAAGTGTTTATCGTACTTATTACAAAATAACTTTTTCATCCTTTTTCGCTTCCAGTTATTGGTACTTCCAAAGAACCTGTCGCCGGTTGGATTGATAATGTCTACGGTCCTACTGGGGTAAGTATCTTCCAATTATCAATCAGAACCCATGTTGTTCTTAGTTACAAAATACAAGTTTTAAACAAAACACAATAATATTTATTACTTTAACTCACAATCATATCCTAAATAAGTCGTATTCAGAGACTCCTTTTAAATATGCAGTACCTGTGCTAGGAGTATTGTTAGTATATATCAAAAATGAGATAAATCAAAATTAAAAGTAAAAACTAATTTGAAATATGTGTGTATGCGTTTAGTGGATGTGTGCATGTGTGCGCGCGTGTTTGTGTTTGGTGTGTGTGTTGTGTGTGTGTGTGCGTGCATGCCTATGTGTATGTATGTGAGTTATATGATTTATAGTGTAGCTGTCGGTAAAACGAGAGTGCCGAGTTATATAAAACCAACACTTTCACGCCTATGTTATAGCCATAGCAATAAATGATTTCTGATTATATTCCCCGAGCGGGGTTGGTAGAGGTGTACTGCGTACACCCACTTTTCGTCGACAGTGTTAGGTCTCTTGTAATAGGGGGCGAGCGTATTGACATCGTCCGCGAAATTTGGGTGCACAAAGAACACCTCTCCCACTGACTTGGGGATATGACAATATTCCTGTAAGTACTCCTAACAACCGTACCATTCTACCAGGTGGTCGTAGGAGCTGCAGTAGGATTACTCCACGTCCTAAACTGCAACCCAAACGCGGTCGCAGACCTGGTACCAGGAGACATGGTGGTGAGCGCCTGCATAGCTACGGCTTGGAAGACGGCGAAGGAATACCCTGGGAACCATGAAGACGCCCCACCTCAAGATCTGCCTCCTCCTGTTTATAATTACGTTTCTTCTGAACAAAAACCATTAACTTGGGGTAAGTAGAATGTAGAGGCAGCGTCTTTAATATCAGCCTATACTGTCCCAAAGGTGGACAAAGGCCTTCTCTCACAAATCCAGGTGAGAGAGATTAGGTCATACTCCACCACGCGGAGCCAGTGCGGTGCGGTGGAGGCAGGTTTGCGGCCACCTGCTGTTGGAATTTATCAAGCCACCTATAAAGCTTCCAACTATGCTTAACGACTACCACATTAAGTAGTAACCGGGACCAAGGGCTTAACGTGCCTTTCGAAGCACGGAGACGCTCGAATATGAAAATTCCATAAACGGTCACCCATCTCTGGCCAACCAAGCCGAACCTTGGTGATCACAAAAAGCACCGCAGTCGCACAGCGCTACGATTGCGTCTATATAGCGTGTAACATAACGAAATATCTCAAAAAAGTTATTACTAATGTCCAACTAAATGGCTTCTTTCTGTTTGTGACACACAAATATATACCCGTGGATCGGACCCACAATACGAGTACTTGAGCCAGTGGACGGCCACTGAATTCCACTCCGATCTAGGTCTCGAACCTATTCGCGCCTATATTAAAAAGGTGACAACAGGACACTTCGCGAACGCATCTACCCATGCGAATCCGTTAATCGTAGCCGCCGCCGACTACAATAATCTCTCTCTCTCTCTCTAAATCTCATATTGTCACAGTGTCACATCAGTCACCTGTCATTGTCGTATCTTGTTAAAACTCCGTACTCTCTGTCTACCCTGCAAGGGATCAGAATTTAATTTAATTAAACTGATAATACGACATATTAGTCAAAAATGACGAATCGTCACGATAGGCGCTGTTTTTCAGTATTGTCGACGAATTTGTCAAAGTATCACACTTTTACCTATCACCTGTTATTATCACTTTTATTAAATAGGGTATATTGGAACTCAGTACTATATGTCTTCCTTCCAAAGTTTCCAAGGTTCGTGGATGACATAGATAGATTATTATTCACTTCCAGAACGCTTCATGAAGTACAACGAAGTCTACGGGTTAGAAGCCCCGACCAGCCAAGCGGTATATTACTACTTGTTCTATCTGACTCCGTCCAAGTTCATCTACACTCTGTACTGCTTCTTCCTGCACTGGATTCCAGCTTATATCGTTGATGGTATAGCCGTCATCATTGGGAAGAAACCTATGTGAGTGTTACGTAGTCAGTATTACTTTATCGCCTAGCTTCTGTCTGAGCCCTTAACCAACTTCTAATAACACCTACCCAATGAGGCAAGACGGTGATGCGTCTACGATGCGAACATAAAGAGGAGTCTGCCTAAGCAACTGTGCACTGTATATTCTAACTAGGCATTGACGTCATCGCGGTGTACGTGGTTTACTTCAGTCTATCATTCTCAGCTAGATGGCAAATACAGAAGTGGGCGGGGTGTAACGTTCTCTTCGTCCCGCGCCATCCCGCGCAGTGACATGCTTGATTGTATAGAAAATGCCATCTCCTTTTTATATTTGCTTCATGAATTAGACTAAAGATCGTATTTTTAAAGTTTCAATACTTACCCCGTAGTCTATACTCTCCATTACTTCTCGTTCGCACGGAAGCTTTTTCAAAAAGCGGTGCTGAAGTGAATTTACATCGCTTTAAAAACATGTTGACCCTCATTATTTAGTAAAATAATGGCAAATATAAGTATCTAACGGACAATTTGCAGTATTGTAAGTACTTATACTGACATATTTACTGATGTCAACGTTGTCATCGAATTACGATTAGAGATGCCAATCCTACCTATTAGGTATCTAGATTACTTGTCTTGTTAGACTAAATACTTATTCAGATAGTTCTTTAGTATGTCGATAGGCATCTATAAAAATATAATTCCTCTTTAAATCCACTCAATATATTTTCGACTACACAATATATCCTCATATGTATACAAGGTGTAACATAAAAAATGCAAGACCTGAAAGTAGTTTGTTCTAAATCAGTAACTGAATTGATTCCAACAATTACTAATGCATCATTTTTTTTTTTATTTGCAAAAAATGCTTTTACTCCTTCCGTGCGCTATAAAAAACTAAAATTATTCTTGATTCATAGCAATAAGGATATTTCAAATGCATTCCTAAAACGTATTTCTCAAAACGCACACATACACGTACAATTTTCATTGTTAATTGGAGTATAAAAATGCTTAAAAAAAGGGTAAAAACCTTTAAATTTAGAAATTTGGTTTTCGTTTTAAATTTATAAAGCAATTCTCTAATCGGGGTGTCTGAGGTCTTGCGTTTATTATGTTACACCTTGTATATTGCCTTAAGAGAATTTATGGGTAATTTGAAATACTACAAGTATTATTTATTGCTGTTGGTTCTGGGGCAAATCATGTATGGGCACAGAACATGGACAGAACAATGTCCTTTGGCGTGATAACATAGATCCTAATACGTCCTCTTCTTGTTCCAGGCTTCGCAAAGCATACAAGAAAATAACGAAATTCTCCGAAGTTATGGCTTACTTCTCGACGCGCGAGTGGAAATTTTGCAATGACAATGTAAAAAATCTACACAACGAACTATGCAATACTGACAAGCAGTTATTTGACTTTGATATGGATGCCGTCGTCTGGCAAGACTATTTTTATACCTACATTAGGGGAGTAAGGCTTTACCTCCTTAAGGATCCCATGGAAACAGTCCCACAAGGTTTAAAGAAGTTGAACAGATTGCGGATTCTTCACTACACGTTCTGTTGTATCTTAGTATTGCTTTGTTTAAGAGCATTATGGGCTATCTTTATTAATATTCTAGGATTTTAAGGTTTTAGATTTACTGAAAATTAGATTAAATCTCCGTAACCGGCAAGCGTGTATGAGACGAACTATGAGAGTGGAGGAAGCCGGAGAGGTCTGTAAAGAACCTGTTGGATCTTTGACACTTTGCCTATTCCGCAAGGGATCGTGATGATATAAGTAAAAAAGCCTCGTTGGTCTTAAGATGTGACCGGAGATTGATAGGTCTTTGGTTCGGATTATCGGAGTATCATTTTTTTTCTACTTTATTCTCTCTGGAGTCTGGTATTGTGGTCGGTATAATTATATAATTTGACAGCCGGCTTGGTCTAGTGGTTAAGAGCTTAAGACACTACGCCCACTGGATCGAGCAACCGCAGGTTCGATTCCCGCACGGGACAAACGTTTGTGTGGCCCACAAATGTTTATTTTGGTCTGGATCCTTGTGTATGTGAAATTCATGTTTGTAAACGCATCCACGACTAGGAGTGTTTGCAACGGCTATATATTAAAAACGCGTTATAACGATACGCTAGTTTTAAAACGCCCATTATTTTTTACGCTATTAATAATAGTTATTACTTCGCTTCGTTGAACGACGCCTTTTGAATATTGTCGCAAAACATGCCGCACCGCCGCCGTGAGCTGTTAAATGTTAAAAATTAAATATATATATATATATATATATATATATATATATATATATATATATATATATATATATATATATATATATATATATATATATATATATATATATATACATATATATATATAATAGACTTCCACTCTTGGAGTTAGGATAAATGAAAACAAAGACGTAATTGCGTTTCTCTGTAAAACGAAAGAAACAACATTTAAAGCCTTTTAATGTACTCAAAAATAACAAATATAGAAAATATTATCCTAATGAAAAATCTCGCTTACAATCTGTCTTATGTTCTATTAAATGTCACCACTGTCAGTCATGAAATCTAGTAGGCTTTCAAAGAAAACTTAAAGAAAACAGGTCGTATATGGTTTTATTAATTATTTACACGTAACTAAAACTAACTTTTATTTATAGTTATTACAATAAACAAACCAACGATTTATTTGCAAACAAATTGACACGCGACGCCGCAATCGCTCACAAACCCACGATAAATGCATACGTACGTCATCCAAGATCACGCCAGTAATCCGCACTGATTTTATTCAAGAAATAATCTAACGAAGTAAGCAACACGTTATAACGTATAATACGGACAAATATATTGGCGCGGAACATAATAAATAACCTAATATAGTAAATTATAACCTTTTCTTTCATTATATATGTATACAATATTTATGTCCTTTAAAAAATAGACCGTGTCTTATCTGAAGGGCAAGTCAAGAGTCTCCGTAACCGGCGAGTGTGTATGAGACGAAGTATGAGAGTGGAGGAAGCCAGAGAGGTATGTAAGGAAAGAACCTGTTGGAACTCTGTACTCTCTGCCTACCCCGCGAGGGAGCTGGCGTGATGATATAGATAGATAGATAGATTTACACATTTATATTACATAATTATGTATTTACTGTATTTGTAATATGCAGTATAGGCGACTGCGTCAGCATTAAGGGTAAAATTTTATGTATAATAAATAGTAGCTGAGGAGGCTTTGGCTGAAAACCAGCGTTGGGGGAGACTTTGTCCCCCTCCAACACATGCTGAGCCCAATGCCTTCCGGCACAGCTCACACCGAGGCATACGTCACTAGAAGCAGCAGTAGTTTATTTGTCTTTCCTCGTTTTTTATTTTCTTTTGTTACCTTTCATATATTTTCTATGTGTGCTGTGCTGAATAAATATTTTTTCTTTTCTTTCTTTCTTTTCTTCTTTTCTTAATAATATATTACTTTCATTACTGGACACTCATTTAAATTTAGTTCATATGTAACCAAATATGAACGTAGCCCTTTAGCTAGGTGGGGCGACGATATTCGTAAGGCAGCGGGCAGGGATTGGAGAAGGAGAGCTGAAGATCGAGCTCAGTGGCGTGCCATGGGAGAGGCCTACGTCCAGCAGTGGACTGACACGGGCTGATGATGATGATGATGATAGATGTAAGGACCATTTTTGTTTATTTAGTCAGATCTTATCGCTTTAGGTCTGGTATTCCACTTGTCTAATATCTTCGTTCAAGGTTTGATGAAATTCCTCTAAATAATAACACATTTAAATTTTATATAAGATTTGATCAATTTTCATTGGCAGGAAGCTCATTGTGATATTGTCTCGTGGTATAAGATATTTGATGTTTCTTTTAAAAAAAAACATTTGTCTCGTGGCATAAAAAAATTGATCAGATTTATTTAAATGCATTCGTTGAACCTGTTGGAACTCTACTCTCTGTATACCCCGGAAGGGATCTGTCGTGATGATATAGATAAACATTCGTTTCGTGGTTTATTTGATCAAATATCTTTAAAACATTCGAGTCGTGGTATAAAACATTTGATGAACTTTTTTTAAGCTCTAATGATTAAATTTTATGATTTTCAAAAACCATGCTTTACTTGTGAACAGACCAAAGTTGATCAAAATCATAACATTTTGAATAGGCCGGTATTCAGGCCTAGGGTTTTCGAGTGCAATTTATAGAGGAAAACAAATTTATTAAATTATAAATAAAATATAATATGACATATTTAATAAGTGTAGATATTATAAAGTTTAGATAATAAGTTATGTGTATATAATATGTAAATTCATTACATTTAAATTTACAAAATATATTACCGAACATAAATTGTGTCACTTAAGAATGTACGGAACTAGCAACTGGCGGTCGGCTAAATGTGGGTGTATATTGTACACCCCTCCTACCCGCGCTTTAAGAATGTAGGTATCACAGTGTATATAGTTAATGCCATTCAAATAAGAAATAAATTTTAAAAATAAAAAATGTTTCATTTTGCAAATACCTAAACGATCTTATCTGAAGGACGAATCAAGAGTCTCCGTTACCGGCGAGCGTGTATGAGACGAACTATGAGAGTGGAGGAAGCCAGAGAAGTCTGTAAGGAAAGAACCTGTTGGAGCTCTGTACTCTCTACCTACCCGGCAAGGGATCTGGCGTGATGATATAAATGGATAAAAAAATGTTCGTTTTCATTTGAGAATTCGGGTATGGTGCCCAGTTTAATGGTAATATATATAATATCAGCCTATACTGCCCACTGCTGGGCAAAGGCCTTCTCTCACATAGAGAGAGAGATTAGGTCAAACTCCACCACGCGGACCCAGTGCGGATTGGTGGAGGCAGGTTGGTGGCCACCTGCTGTTGGGACTTATCAAGCCACCTTTAAGGCTTCCAACTCGGCTTAACGACTACCACATTAAGTGGTAGCCGGGACCAACGGCTTAACGTGCCTTCCGAAGCACGGAGACACTCGAATATGAAAATGCCACAAAATGGTCATCCATCTCAGGCCGACCGAGTCGAACGCTGCTTAACCTTGGTGATCGGTAAGAACACCGCGGTCGCACAGCGCTACGAACGCCTCCGAATGGTAATAGACTCGTCCCAATTACATAAAGACTTAACCTGGTCTGCGAATGTATGTGTACATAGAACACCTCTGCCATCTTCGCTGAGAAATATAGGCATAATGGTGTTATTATTTTAAAAGCTTTTAATCAGCTTGCAAAGTTTGTTAGTTTGTTGGTTTTGGGCCCAATCTTGCTGAATTGGAACCACTCACTATTATTCTACGGAGTTGAAAAGACATTGTTCTGCGCCCATACATGATTTGCCCCAGAACCAACAGCAATGAAAAATACTTGTATGATTTCAAATCACCCATCAATTACCATAAGTCATTTATTATTAAACGGGCAATGTTGTATCTGGTTGTATAATCTCATATGTATTAATACATATGAGATTATATTGTGTTGACATTCAGTAACGATGTCGGCGACGTCGATATAAGTATATAAAAAAAAAATATCTTACGACAGCTTAGTGATCTTACTAGATCGAAAAGTCGGGGGTTTAATCTCGGCACGAGACATCAATAATTTACGGTGATCTGTAATCGGGATATAATGCCAAAAGTTGATAGACTTATACGTCTGTCTAAACAACTTTTTTATAGTGTGACAAGATTTTTTTGGCTCGGGGATGACATTGACAGGGGTTGTGAAATTTGGGTTATCATTTAGTCAAATTGTGCTGCTTTCAAGGAAATATTTCAACAGGTGGGTCCGAGAAACTCTTAGGCATTTATTTTTACTAACGATGTTTCCCTTCACCAGTAAAGCAAGTGATAATTTTTAATCTAAATCTTGACGATAAAACAGATTGGGTTTGAGCAGCTCCTCAATCAGCAACAATAATCAATGATGTATTTTTTGTAAAAGAAAAAAAATGGGTATTAGAAAGGCCAAACAAGTTAATTTAAAAGACTAGCCCGCTTAGTTTCTCGCCGGATCTTTTCAGAGAAGGCCTCGATCCGATCCGGTGGTAGATGTAAAAACTTTCATAATTTTGACGTTTCTCAGTGCTATTGTATTGGCCTATACAAATAAATGATTTTTGACTTTGACTAAAACGCACATACTTACAAAACGACAGAGCTGCATGCCCTGGTTTGAACCCGATACCTCTGACTTTGCAGTCCAACGGTCCAACAACTGGGCTATCACTGCTTTAACCTTGGAACCTTATAAGTGACTTAAAGAAAAAAAGAAATAACTCCGCCACACCTATATTCCGCAAGCGGGGATGGCAGAGGTGTACTGAGTACACCCACGTTTCGCCAACAATGTTAGGTCCTATGTAATAGAGGGCGAGCCTATTGCCATATACCGGGCACAATTCCAGACTCCGGACTCGTACTTGAAAGTTTTCGTTAGAAAAACTAGACTTGTCCGACCTAGGATTTGAACCCAGGATCTCGTGATCACAAAGCGATGTGCTTTGCCACTAAACCAACGAGGCAGTCTAAGCGACTTTATAAGTTCCAAAAGCAGATGGCCTCAAACCTGCACCACCAATCCGCACAAGTCTGCGTGGTGGGGTACCTACAACCTAATCTCCATTTTTGAGAAGAGAACTTTGCCGAATAGAAAGACAGTATTGACGAATTTATTATAGAGAGATAATGTAAAAAGTGGGTGTAACAGTACACCTCTGCCACCCCCGCTTGGGAAATATAGGCGTGACGGTGTTTATAAGAAGTAAGCGCTTTATAGACACAATCTGACCACCGTCTTTGGGGTTCTGGTTTGGTCATGCTCACTATAATGTCTTTGCTAGCGGTGGCTGTCTGGCGCGGGTCACTCCCTTCCCTCCAATATGGTCGAGGGGAGTGATGGCTGTTCCAGTAGTCATACTTGTGAACGGGTGTTGCTTGTGGGGACTCCTCCATCTGTAATTCTTTAGACACTCTTTATAAATAACTTCATTAGTCCCATACCTCGGTCGTACGGTCACACTGGAGCTAGATCGTAAACTAATTAATTGTAACCTAAACATTGTATGCACACAATATGATAAAAAAAATTGAATGGAAAATTAGAAAGAGAATTAAATAAAGAACTGGACAAGTACAAGTAGGACTCGCGCTCTGAGGGTTCCATACCGGGTTCAGTTTCGGCCAGTTTCAGCGCCAAATTATAGTTTCGTCGGCTCTAGAGAACGCGTCAAGACAAATTCAATGAGCCCAAACACGGCGGGGTTATGTTGAGTAGTTGGGTAGTTCATTTGGTCACCCTCCGGTTCCATCATCAGATCTTGAATATCATCTGAGTCTATAGAACTCGTCAAGGCAAATCCAACGAGCCCAAACACGGCGAGGCTGTGTTAAGTTGTTGGGTAGTTACGTTGGCCAACCCCCGGCTCCATCATCAGACCCTGGACAGCATTCGAATTTATAAAACGCGTCAAGATAAGTCCAACGAGCCCAAACACTGCAGCATTATGTTCAGTAATTGAGAAGCTCTATTGGCTACCCTCCAGCTCCATTATCAGACCCTCGACATCATCCGGGTCTACAGAACTCGTCAAGGCAAATCCAACGAACCCAAACCCGGTGAGGGTATGTTTAGTATTTGGGTAGTTTCGTTGGTCACCTTGCCACTTCATCATCAGACCCTAAACATCATTTGGTTGTATAGTACTTGTCAATACGAATCTAACAAGCCTAAACACGAAGTGGTTATGTTGTGTATAGTTGACATGTTCCCATGGCCACCTTTCGACCCCATCAAAAGACGGTTCTGGAGCTGGGTCCATGGTATGTACTATATTATTGCATTGTCACCGAACTTAAATACGTATGCTAAATTTCAGCTCAGTCGGAAACATGTATTCTATTGTCAAACGCTATTGGATATCTTAATAAAATAAAATAAAACTAATAAATAAAAAAAAAACACCGTCACGCCTATATTCCCCAGAGGGGGTGGCAGAGGTGTACTGAGTACACCCACGTTTCGGCGACGATTTTAGGTCCCAGGTAATAGGGGGCGAGCCTATTGCCATATACCGGGCACAATTCCAGACTCCGGACTCATACTGGGAATTGTTCTTTAGAAAAACTACATTTGTCCGTCCTAGGATTTGAGCCCAGGACCTCGTGATCACAAAGCGATGCGCTTTGCCACCAGACCAACGAGGCAGTCGACTAATAAATAAAATAACCCGAAGTGCTTGAAAATGGATAACAAGATTTGAACCAGAAAGACAGATAGATATACGAACACAAAAGCTTCTAAAAAGTTACCTATACCTTGTTAGTCTATTGGCGAATAAAGCGCGTAGCGATCACGAGGTCCTGAGTTCGAATCCCAGGTCAGAACAAATGTAATTTTTCGATAGAAATATTTCCAACGTCAACTGGCATTGTGCCCGATATCATGGCATTAGGCTTGCCCCCTATTGCATGAGACATAACATCTTGGGGAATACAGGTGTGACGATGTTTATTTTTATATATTTTACAATTTAAATGAACAACGTTGATATTCAATTATTTCCGTATAAAAAATTGACACACACCGGAATGCCTACATTCCCCAAGCGGGAGTGGCTAAGAGGTGTACTAGGTGCCAATGTAATAGGGGCGAGACTATTGCTATTATACCGGGAACAACTTCGGACTCCGGAGTGATACTGAGAAATTTTCTATAGAAAAACTACATTTTGCTCGCTCTACAATTTGTACGAGATCCTCAAACTATATAAAAATAAAAGAATAAATCGACAATCTGATCCAATTTACGTCCTATACCGTACACAGATGGCACCACAGATATCTCAGATCTGTGGCGCCATCTCTGTGTGTGTGTGAATGACTATTTATTTACCACAAATCAAAATAGTTCCACAAAATGTCACTGATAGCACATAGACAAAGAATTGAGATAGTATTTTAATTTTTCATCCGATTTGAGGGAAAATAATTTTTTTTTTATATGTTATAGTTATAAATTGACAAATATCGGATTTCTTCCTTTACTTTACTGTACTTTAAAAGCTTGTTTCTTGCCAAATTTCACGATTCTAGGTCAACGGGAAGTGCTATATAATTTCTAATGAGTGACTTTAAATTGTCATATCTTTTGTTTGGGTTTACTTAGAACCTTCATTTTTTACACCAGTATAGGACTGTAGATCTTCGTATTTGGTATAAATTTTAACTTAATACCTCTTGCCGTTTCTGAGAAAAAAAACCCTAAAAAAGGTAATAACCGTCGGACAGACGGACAACGAAGTGATCCTATAAGGATTTCGTTTTAGGTACGAAACCCTAAAAAAGATTTCTTTGCCGTATCTTCTCAGTGGAGGCCGTGTTCCGATCCGGGGGTAGATTTGTAGTTAAATTTGATTTAAAAAAAATGTAAATTGACTATTTGTAAGCGCCTCCGCAGGGCTTATACAAAATAAATTATATGAGTTTAAGAAGAAGAACAAAATTAAACATTAATTTTAATTACTCATCATTTTATTAACTCATAATTAACTCATACATGGTGACTTAAAAGACGAATGTATCAGTGTAAGTCAAAAATTTGGTTAGTGAGTTCAGGGTAAGTCGCGACTTTTTTATCCGGCTAGAGATATTCTGACAGCTAGGGCTTAGAATGCGCTTAAATTGGGAGATATTCTCTAACAGAAATCTATCAATAAAAGTGTCTCAACTCGAAGTGAATTAGTGCACGATTTTGTTCGTAACCACTGTCGTCGGTATGTCATACATGCACGGTTTATAAAGAATAGACACCAACTCACATTGTTGCTGAAAATAAATATATCCGATGAATTCTAATACCTTATGAGGGCTGTGCTTGGCTAGTGGTTAGACCGTTAAACTCCAAAGTCAGGGGTCTCAGGTTCAAACCCAGGCACGCATTTCTGTCTTTTCGAAAGCAGGTGCATATTAAAAATTAACTGTCACTTGCTTTAATGGTAAAGGAAAACATCGTGAGGAAATCTGCATGCTTAAGAGTTTCGCAAAGGTGTGTGAAGTTTGCCAACCCGCACTGGGGCAGCGTGGTGGACTGGCCCTATGGCCTGAACCCTCTCAGCTTGAGAGGAGCCCCGTCCCCAACGGTGGGACAGTTTCTTAACAGGGCTAATATTATTATTATAAGGGCTGTTTAAAGTTTTAGGAGACTTTACACAGTTTGATATGCTACGAACTTTGAGTTATTAAACTCAACCAAATTAATTTAGTCAAACTTTAACCACGTTGAAAAGTTTGTATTTTGCAACATACAACTGCGGAAAGTCTTCTTCTTCTTTAAGTTATGGCTTCACACAAATTTTAAGTGTATTTTGCCAGTGTCCAGTGAGATATATAATCGTGTTTTTTTCAAATTAATTCAACTCCCTGATAATCTTGATGACAACGATGATAATGAAATTAATGAAGTCGCTTTACTATCCAGGGTGGGGACCCTGGATACTAAAGCGGTGGATACTTTACATACCAATTGCGACGACCGTTTTGAGAGAAGTCAAAAGGCACGTTTTATCACTTTATTACAATTACCTTTACTCATGCACATATAAGAACACATAATGGTTAATATTGCACCAACATTACACATTATTAGTCGAAATAACACAAGTTTTGGAAATTAAAACAAATTGACATCACTCTTCGACTTCCCGCCAAAACATCAAGTCTTCTTACAGTTGTAACTAGACATGTGTAACACTGCGCTGCGCCGCGCAATTGCGCCAACTCAGTTCACTGCGCCGGATGTGTTACCTCTCTTCTTCAAAATGTGTTGACGCACAGCGCAGGACCAGGAAATTCGAAAAGTGTTGAGTTGTTAAGCGGCACCACGCCCGATCTCATTCATTCTCGCACTCACTCGCTGAGTAAACAATGAGCCAACGCAATTCGCGCGCTGTGCGCTCTTTGTACCCATGAGCGCGGCGTAAAGATGGCGGGCGTTTCGCGGCTCACTCGGCGCGTTCCATTTTGTTGCGCCATGGCGCAATTTTGAGTTAACGCAATGAGCCGACACAGTAAACTGCGCCTGATTTACTGAGTTAACGCAAGGAATTTCACTGAGTTACCCATGTCTAGTTGTAACCATAAAAGTACTAAAAGCATAGAGGGAGAATTAATAAGATTATATAATTATACTGCTTTATGTCATGTCAGTGATAATAAAAGGGGCAAATCTATCGTAATCAGTTACACTCTTGTACACTTTATTTTGATATTAATTATTACTTGAAAACAAATAAAAAGTCATTGAGAACACAGTCACTAGACAAACAAATATTAGTTGATAAATTTGCGTGGAGCCTACGTCAAAATGACAAGCCATAATATTTTGAATAAAAAGGAAGGACGAACAGTGTAGTACCAAAGATTTTTAAATTGGTTACCTAAATGGTGTGGTGTGTGTGTGTGAGTGATGTACGCTGTTGGCCGCGAGGCCGGCTTTACAGCTTCACCGGACTTAAGGGCGCGCGTGCAACCACTACGCTCGAGCCAGAAGGGCAAGAGGCGACATACTCGAAAGCGCCTTGAAGAGGCGGCTGCGGTTGGGACAGTCGCTGCGGGGTGAGAGGGTGCACTACTAAGTGCACCGGTCAACCGCCGGCTAGGGGAGGGGATCTACGACTTCGTCGTCGCCGTCGCCCGTATTCGGAGCGGAAAGAAGGGATGACAAAGCATCGGGGGGATCGGTGAGAACATGTCGCGGCCGGCGGTGGCGGGGGTGGCAGGGGTCGGGGGGAACGTAGTCGGCGGCGGCTACGATTAACGGATTCGCATGGGTAGATGCGTTCGCGAAGTATCGAATTGTCGCCTTTTTAATATAGGCGCGAGTAGGTTCGAGACCAAGATCGGAGTGGAGGTCGACATTCCGTAAAAACCATTGGGCTCCTACGGCTTTACGGAGGAAGCCGTTTTGAACCACTTGGAGTTTATCAATGTGAGAGGGGACCGAGCGCCCGAACACCACACACGCATTAGTCATGATGGGTCGTACGCAAGTTTTGTAAAGTGTCACCTTACCTAAATGGTACCAAGTGTCCACAAAAAGTTTACAGCTGAACTGGGTCCTCTATGCATCCCTCTATGCTTTTAAGTCCTATCTCTATGGTTGTAACTATACTTAAGGATATTAAAATTGATCTGAAATTATTTTTACAGCAATAATGTGTGTGTGTGTGTGTGTGTGTGTGTGTAAAACTGCGTCTATTTGTTTCATACTTGTGGGCGGATATATTGAGCGCGCGCTCGGATACAAACGACGTATGTGCAAAACTAATTTTATCATTATCTAAAAAACTACAGTATGAAATAAAATACTGCTTTACAGTAACTTGGCTACAATTATTCGCTATGTTTTTAAGGGTATTCTATTGACTAATTCACAAGTGTTTCGCGTTGGTATCAGAAAATGTAAAGCAATAGAGATGACTTTATATTTTTTTCTAACGAGAATATTTTGTCTAACCGTGTATTTCTTTTAGCAGATTCTAAAATTAAGTCTCTAATCCATGGACTACTGGAGTACAAAAACACGTTTTTATCACGTTAGCCACTTTAGAACATTATTTATTAGAACTCATATATCAGCGCGTCGCTACACATATGGCAAAATTATCATAAATGCGCATTACATTATCATTACGTATGTGATACCGTAGCTATAATTAGCATTTTGCAGCATATCCAAAGTAGTATTCTAAAAAATATACAAATATGGAAACTAACATTTTTCTGGGATAAAAAATATCCTCTGTACAAATCCAGATAATAAACTATGTGTGCCAAATTTCATCCAAATTCGTTCTGCTGTCCTCGCGTATTGAGTAACTATCACAAACTTTCACATTTATAAAATTAGTAGGTAAAATAATTAATTAGAAAGTATTTTTACATCAATAATGTGTGTATGTGAAATAAGACGCGACACTTTGGACGAGTCATGCGGTATTTCACTTCGAGGATCTTATTTTTACCATTTATATGGATTCCTCAAATAAGTTTCAAGTAGCAAGTAGCACTTTACAAAGAACTCCTCGAATCTTTAAGCCTCTTCAAACTCTTGGCATATTCATCGTTACTTGACGAATATAAAGAAGCGCGCGACATATGTATCAGTTCTAAATCCAGCTCAGCTTTAGATTTCTTCAATCCGGGCTCAGAAGATGGACCCTTAGATTTCCGAGAAAACAGTGATATGACTCTTTTAATAACATTGTTTTTTGATGTTTTACTTGTTCTTGATGATAATATAGTTGATCTTTCATCAGAAGACACGGATGTGATGGAATATTTCGAAGGATTCTCACCCATATACATCATGCCTCGTTCAGACAGAAAATCGTCAACAGAATCATTTGAAAAGTATGCCTGAGCACCCTTTTCAATATCTGATGCTTTCATTTTTAACGCGCCAAAGTATTTATTCTTGAATGCTGAACTGTTTTCCCTAATATTATAATTGTGATATTTCATTTCTCTTTCTGAAACAACATTGACCAGCTCGTGACTATCGCATTCGATTTTCTTTATGATACTCTTAACTGTTGTAGCTTGGTCGTCATTGGAATTACTGATATTGACTTTAGTTTCTATAGTTTTTTTTGCTTCAATATTAGTAAAATTATCTTCAACATGAGCTTCAGGAATCGTCTCAGAGCGGGGCAGTCGATTCCAATCTCTCCTATTCAAACATTTAGATAGAATGTCGTCTGACATACTCAATTTTAAATTGTTATTTCTCTCCTTCTGGCAAGCTTTGTAACATTTGATCTTTTTATCAATATTATTCGATGATTCACTGGGATAATATTCAGTTGTCTCTGTATTAGCATTGCTTGTGTGAATTAAAGGAGTAGTGACAGATGCATCTTGCTTATAGTTAAAAAACTTTCTAACAACTTTCTTTTCGGCGCAAACACAGGACTTTGACATACAGTAAACTATGGTGCAGATCAGAATGCATTGTATTAGAATAACAACAATTAAAATAGTCGACATATAAGTATTGGCTTTCAAACACTTCATGAAAGCAAATCGCATATGATTCGTTGTACCATGAGTCTTGTTCAACCTCATCCTATATTGTCCATTAGTTTTATTGATATAATTCAAATCTGTAATAGAGTTTTCTATAATCACTATATTTTTAGCTTTCCTGCCATTTTGGTTGATTGATTTAATAAAATCTATGTCTTTACTAGTTATAGAGTGTCTTTTTATACATTTGTTTGATATTGGATTGTAAATTACTTCAGATAACTCTGTGTTTGTTTCATCAGAACATACAGGTGGGTCTACACATCGTTTAAGTTTGTTATTATAATAAGCTTTATGTCCATTGTAATATGTGTCACAATTGACTGGATTACAATCGTTCAATGAATCCTCATCGACATTTTTACATATCTTAACGTTGTCTTGCACTGTTTCGGATGAATCTGTTTTAAGTGTAGTATCAAAATTTACTTTAATATTTTCTCTTCTAATATTTCTTGCTCCGTTACTAGATCTGTAATCTAGAAATGCTGTACAAAACCCTTTTCTGTTATATGGATCTAATAGAGGAGCGACCAGGTATAGAGTTCTGGTTGTACCTGAAAAATAAAAATAAATGAAATAAGATGTAAATAAACGGAAGAATGGAGGAAGTGAGAGAGCGTTGTGAGGAAAGAACCTGTTGCAGCTCTATACAAGAGGGGTTATACGGGGTTGGCAAAGATGCCAACCCCGCTAGAGATCTGACATGTGTCAGATATATGTTATCCAAACTAGTGAATGGCCTTATTCGTTGCCCTCCGTTATTGAATCAAGTTAATCTCAATGTGGCTTACAAACAAGCCCGAAGATCTGGATATCTAGTTTACCACGGCAAACGTTCTAAAAAGCATATGGGCCATTTCTCAACCGTAAACAGTAGTAAGCAAATCTTTCCTTGAGTTGAATATAGGAACCGGTCAAGGACAGATTTGCTTACTATCAGTAGAATTTTGACAGATTTTCCACATAAAATATGTCAAATTTATATCCGTCGTAGTCAAATCTATTCTTGAGTTGAATATTGAAACCGGATGTTAATATTTTCAGATCTACTTTAAACCAATGCATGAATTAATGGTTCAATATAGCAAGTTGCATTCAAAATATGTACAAATTAAGTAACACACGCGTACCCTAGATATTACCCCGATTGATTTCTTTCCTGCTCTGTTTTTATTATTATATTTCCTTTTTTTTATGTTTGTTAATATAGTTCTAAAGTGTATACAAGTATAAGATCAATATTCTCTATCAATGTTCAATTGTATATAAAATAAGGATTTCTCTGTTTATACTTAAACCATTCATCAATTGTATGGCTTGTTGGTTGCTTTAATAAATAAAAAGACCGCCTCGTTGGTCTGGTGGCAAAGCACATCGCTTCGTGATCACGAGGCCCTGGGTTCAAATCCTAGATCGAACAAATGTAGTTTTTCTTACGAAAAATTCCCAGTATGAGTCCAGAGTCTAGAATTGTGCCCGGTATATGGCAATAGGCTCGCCCCCTATTACATGGGACCTAAAATCGTCGGCGTAACGTGGGTGTACTCAATACACCTCTGCCACCTCCGCTTGGGGAGTATAGGCGTGATGGTAATTTTTTTTTATAATGAGTATAAGTAAATAGAAATATATATCCAGTTGTAATCTTAGTGTGATTAAGAGTCGATCAGTTTAGTGCCAATGATATGCTAAGTCAAGTAAGTGCCCGCAAGCCTGCCTCCCCCGCACCGCACTGGCTCCGCGTGGTGCAGTATGACCTAATCTCTCTCACCTCGATTTGTCAGAGATGGTCTTTGATAGTACAGACTGATATACAATTTTTTTTTGCATCATCGGATCATCATCGTATTTTTTATTTAATATCTTAATTAAACGGACGGATCGCCTCATAAACACCACGCTGTGTTCCATGACTCGGGTTACGCATATAGGATTCAGCAAAGCTGAGAACTGGGAGTGGGGGGCATGCTTAACGTTTGGATCTACAAAGGTGGGATAACATCGTCATGGGTCCCTAAAGACGGTCACAGGTGTCGTAAACGACTAAGACGAAGATGGGGGTGACGACTTAAACAGTTGTGCGGGAAAGACATGGATTTTACTAGCCCAGGATCGATCTATGTGGGAACACCCAGAGGAGGCCTATGCCCAGCGATCGGGATACAAGATAGGCTACAAAAATATATTTTTACCTCTATCTATCTCTATCTATATCATCACACTAAATCCCTTTCGGGGTAGGCAAAGAGTACAGAGGTTCTTTTCTAGCATCCCTTTCTGGCTTCTCCCACTCGCATAGTTCGTCTGATACACGGTCGCCGGTTACAGATATTCTTGACTTGCCATTCAGAGAAGACACGGTCTATTTGGTCATGGTAAGATACATTACATTTTTACAAAGGCCTTCTCTCACAGTACATTGTTTTAAAATTACAAATTATCATTACCTTGTGGAATCTCATCCCTATCTCCTCCATTAATAACGACTATATCACATTTTTTGTCATCAAAATCTAAACAGCACAAATTTGGGATTAATTCCACCAAATAATCGTCGCCACTCGTATTATTTACTTCCGTAGCAAATTTTAACCCCACAGAACAAGGGGATGCAAGGCTAAGGGTTGTTTTCGAAGATAAATGCCTATCATGAACGCACATAACAATATTAAATAATAAAAAACTTATGTAAAAAATCATCTGAACTGGTTTTTAAGTGTCATTATGTTGACAGTAAAATTAATAATCTATAATCTATGATTTTTGACTGAAATATTTTTTTTGCAATAATTTAAGCCAGAAAGGTCTCTAAGGAAAGAACCTACTGGAACTCTGTACTCTTTGCCTACCCCGCAAGGGATCTGGGGTGATCATAGATATAGTATTAGTACCTATGGACGTGATGATATAGTTCAGGTTAGTACCTAAGTATACTATATATAGTTGGTGTTCCTATATATTCTGAAGGGCAAGTCGTGAGTCTCTGTGGTGGAGGAAGCCAGAGAGGTATGTAAGGAAAGAACCTGTTGGATCTCTGTACTCTCTGCCTACCCCGCAAGAAATCTGGCGTGAACATATCTATCTATATCATCAAGCCAGCCCCCTCGCGGGGTAGGCAGAGAGTATAGAGTTCCAACAGGTTCTTTCCTTACATACCTCTCTGGCTTCCTCCACTCTCATAGTTCGTCTCATACACACTCGCCGGTTACGAAGACTCTTGACTTGCACTTCAGATAAGACACGGTCTAATTGGTCATGGTAAGATAGTCTAGGTCTTCCCCGGTACCTACATCCTTCCACTTTCGCATTGTATACCTGTTTTGTCAATCTTTCTTCTGATATATAATTATTATTAATATACTATATCTATGATAGAGACGTCCTAAAGTTTTAAATTGGATGCAAGGAGGTGTGATGGTATGGCCAAACAAACGCGTTCAGCTGCAGCCGCAGTGGCGTCCCCGGCGGCGATCACGCTGGCGATCAGTATCTCCCTATGATTGTGTGCAGAAGCCGCCCAGATAGCGCGTGCAGGACGCAGGACGCATTCGTGTGAACATTTCCATACAAATATTACTATATACTGCAGGAGCTGATCGCCACCGTGCACGCCACCGAGGCCGCGGCGGAACGCGTTGGTTTGGACGTACCCTTAATTTTAATCCATGCTCTGGATTTCACTTATTAAAAAAATTAAGGCAAGGCAAGTCTTCGTGGTCGGTGGGCGTCTGTGAGAGAACTGTGAAAGTAGAGGAAGCCAGAGGTCTGTAAGGAAAGAACCAGTTGGAATTAGGGATCTGGCGTGATAATATGTAGTAGTCGTACTCGTGAACGGGTGCTGCTTGTGGAGACTGGTCAACCCAGAATCCTCTAGGTTTTAATCATAGCATATATTTAAAAATAGTCTTCTACTTCAGTCGTAAAGCATCACACTGGAGCTGGATCGCATTAGTGAATTGGTATAATATAAAAATGTATACATACATTTTATACAAAAAATGAAGAAAAAAAAAAAAAATGGAGAATTAAACAAAAAAGACAAGCCCGCTGAGTCTCGCCGGATCTTCTTAGTGGAGGCCGCGTTCCGATCCGGTGGTAGATTAGTAAATTAAAAAAAAAAGAAATATATTATGACACTTTGTAAGCACCCCCGCAGGGTCTATGAAAATGAACGATTTGAGTTTGAGATATAGATAGATAGATAATGGAAAAAAAAGCTTTAAGATTTAAACTGGCCCTTTAGTCCAGTGGCGTATAGCATAGTGACTCATCAGTCGCAGGTTCGAGGTCCTGGCTTCTAATCCAACGTTGATCAATGCACTTTTTCTTTATAAAAATTCTCACTGCCTCGTTGGTCTAGTGGCAAAGCGCATCGCTTTGTGATCACGAGGTCTTGGGTTCAAATCCTAGGTCGGACATGTGTAGTTTTTCTAACGAAAAACTTTCCAGTACGAATCCGGAGTCTGGAATTGTGACCGGTATATGGCAATAGCCTCGCCCCCTATTACACGGGACCTAACATCGTCGGCGAAACGTGGGTGCACTCAGTACACCTCTGCCACTCCCGCTTGGGGAATATAGGCGTGACGGTGTAAAATAAAAATTCTCAGTCGCAATACGGAATTTGGAATTGTGAAATAATAGCAAAGAGCTTAGCCCCTTTTAAATTGGGACCTATTATCATCGGCGAAAAGTTGGTGTACATAGAACACCTCTGCCACCCTCGTCTATCGCCAAAATCAAGGCGTAGCGCGGCGAAGAAGAATTTTTTGTTAGTAATTAATAAACTCCGAAACAACTGAACAGATTTTAATGATTCTTTCACCATTAGATACCTTTTTTTTAACGGGGGGAAATGCTTAGCGCATACTGCCACATCCCGGACTATGGTGAAGTGGCAGTTATGCGGGGCTCGCACCCACTAAAACCCCCCGGCGTCCGCCTCTTGCCCGAGTGCCCTGCCGCAGGAATCGCCAGTAGCATAAGGTCTGCGGCGCGAGCGGGCCTGGTCTATTTCACACAGACCTCGCCTTCATCTCGTGCTCTTCTTTTAGCATTAGATCTTGCACCATTAGATACCTACATTATCCAGAAGTAAAATAGACCGGTAGGTGACGCTGTTGTTGACCGGTTGCTAGAAATCAATAATAAAACATGCTTTTATTTTTTACATTTTATTTTAAGGTTAAATTTTTTATACATTTTTTTTTGTTTTAATTCTTATTTTTTGTACTGTGTGGATCAAAAGAAAGGTATGGGTGGACCAGCGGGTGGACAGTTGCTGCAGTCACACGGTGGACACAGGGTTGAAGTTGCCTCCGTAGACCTGGTGATGGTGAGAGGAGTCACCTGGAAAAATATGGAGTGTTTTTACTGGTCGACAATTGAACTGACATTCTTCATCTGATGAGAGTGACGGTGGCCTATTCACCCTGAAATAGGCTAAGGAAACGGATGTAGAGTTCCGAATTCCTCCTATTATTCCGAATTCCTAAAATAGATCATTTTTTTCTCACTTCTTCTGTAAATAAGGGAATCATATAGTCATTCTCATGAATAGTATACTTTGTTTAATTTAACTTAGACTCTGATAGACCAGCCTATATTGTTCGCCCACACCCCGCAACAAAATGTAAAAATACTATTTTAAAAAGAGAAACCGTGTAATTTGCTGCCCTTTTTTCCACAGTAATAATATTCCGAAGTGGTGATAAAGGGTTACTTTTCTGATGATTCATTAATACTATAATGGTTTACATGTATAAAATATATAACTATATCACCACGCCAGATCCCTTGCGGGGTAGGTAGAGAGTACGGAGTTCCAACAGATCCTTTCTTTACATACCCCTCTGGCTTCCTCCACTCTCATAGTTCATCTCATACGTGCTCGTCGGTTACGAATAAATAAAATATATTCTGATTCTGAATTGGTATGATCGGTCTAGACCCGCCACCTCATAGAGCAATTCCGCGCAACATACCAGAACACAACTGGGTCGCTTAGCGCCATGACTTTGCTGAGGGTAGTGACTAGCCACGGCCATAGCCTTCCACCAGTGACGGTGGTACTCGTTTAGCACTGCCCAGGGACCACGTGTAGGGAATCGAGAGTAAAGCCTACAGACGCGAGCAGTAATCCCCAAATATAAGAATTTGATCACAAATACCGAAACGAGAATACTAAAACATCATGATTTTTTCCCTCGTCCCTCTAGTAGCAACCAAGAAGTTTTAGATTCGATTCCTAGATCGGACAAATTGTAATAGATCTATCGAACAATTTCTTATAGTAATAAAAATAATAATATTAGCCCTGCATATGCGAACGCTATAGCTATATTCACGAGGGCTTCGCAGGGGTGGCAGAGGTATACGACGTTAGGTTCCAATGTAAATAGTAAGGGACGAACCTATTGTCATTGTACCGGACATAAATCTAGACTACGACCGCACAGAATTTCAGACTCGTGCAGAGTTGTGTGTCCTGCAAATAGGTACTAACGGAATATCAGCGCTGGCTGTCCTCGCCAGAAAACCTGCGGAGTTAGGACCTCTTTTGTGATGCACCTTGATAGTTGTTTTATTTCCTTTTAATACTTATTTGTCAATTGTTTGTATTATTTATGCCATCTTGTACCGTGTATTATTTCTAAACATCCCTAAAATGTAAGCAGTGATAGCCTATATAGTTAGACCGTTGGACTGCAAAGTCAGAGACCTCACGTTCAAACCCAGGCACGCACCTCTGTCTACTCGAAAGCATGTGCGTATTAAAAATGAACTATCACTTGCTTTAACGGTGAAGGAAAACATCGTGAGGAAACCTGCATGCCTAAGAGTTTCTCGAAGGTGTATGTAGTTCGCCAACCCGCACTGGGCCAGCGTGGTGGACTATGGCCTAAACCCTCTCAGTTTGAGAGGAGGCCCGTGTCCAACGGTGGGACAGTTTCTTAACAGGGCTAATATTATTATTTTTATTATTTTATTACCTTAATATGCTTGAAGTGAAGGTTTCCGAATAGCTTGAACTTGGGGATAGGAGCTCGAGTCAAGCAGAGGCACTGAAAAATGTACACAAATTATTTGACGGACGTCTTGTCTAGTAGTTTAGTGCTAATACCGCTGCGATTACTGAATCGAGTAGTCGGGGGTTCGATTTTTTTCTAATATTTTTGGTCTGGGTGTTTGTGCATCTGATTTTTATGTTCTTAAACGCACCCAGAATACAGCAATAATATCTAGTGCGGATCTACGTATTTTTTTTAACAAATGCCTGATTATAATTGGATTTCAAATTGAACTATATTCTTTACTAGCAGTTTCCCGCGACTTCGTACCCGGTCGACAACAGCGCCACCTACCGGGTCTATGTTATATAACCTATTACTTCTGGATAAGGTAGCTTTCCAATGGTGAAAGAATCATTCAAATCGGATTAGTAGTACCGGAGATTACCCCGAACACCCAAACTCACAAACTTTACCTCTATATTAATTCTAAATGTCTAATTGGTAATCTGTAGTCGTGCCTTTATCTATCTATCTATCTATAACCTCACGCCAGATCCCTTGCGGGGTAGGCAGAGAGTACAGAGTTCCAACAGGTTCTTTCCTTACATACCTCTCTGGCTTCCTCGACTCTCATAGTTCGTCTCATACACGCTCGCCGGTTACGGAGACTCTTGACTTTTCCATCAGATAAGACTCGGTTTATTTGGTCGTGGTAAGATAGTCTAGGTCTTCCCCGGTACCTGCATCCTTCCACTTTCACGTTGTTTATCTGTTTTGTCATTCTTTCCTCTGGCATTCTTTCTATATGCCCGAACCAACGGAGCATGCCCTTTCTCATCTTTACACCGATACTATCTTTCATACCTACTCGCTGTCTTACTATGCTGTTGCTAATGCGGTCGGTCAGCTTCACTCCGCACAATGCGGTCGGTCAGCTTCACTCCGCACAAATAAATAAATAAATAAAATAAAAAACATGATGACTATTTAAAAACAAAAATCTTTTTAAATTCAAGGCCCTTTCGGGACCCTTGTCTGCTAATAAAATAGCAACTCCTTAATAATATCAGCCTATACTGCCCACTGCTGGGCAAAGGCCTTCTCGCACAAATCGAGGTGAGAGAGATTAGGTCATACTCCACCACGCGGACCCAGTGCGGATTGGTACACGAGTCGAACGCAACTCCTTGCTCGCAATAATTCAGTTCTATTCCCCTTGGAGTATTAGGTACGGAAGCATAGATTTGTCTGTGGTATCCCAGGCGTGATTGGAAACCGCTAAATTTCCCAACAACTATTAAAAGAATGAGTATCAATGATGGATAAATGTTAGTATATGAAAATTAGTATCGTTGTAAAGATGAGAAAGGGTATGCTCCGTTGGTTCGAGCATATAGAAAGAATGCCAGAGGAAAGAATGACAAAACAGATATACATTGCGTACATCATCGTATACACTATTATATACATGTACTATGGCCAAATAGACCGTGTCTTATCTGAAGGGCAAGTCAAGAGTCTCCGTAACCGGCGAGCGTGTATGAGACGAACTATGAGAGTAGAGGAAGCCAGAGAGGTCTATTAGGAAAGAACCTGTTGGAACTCTGTAATTCTCTGCCTACCCTGCAAGGGATCTGGAGTGATGATATAGATAATGATAGAACTTTAAAATATATTTTTTTTAAACTTAGTCCCACACTAGGATTTATTCCTGTGTCGTGGGTACGTTTACAAACATGAAAATTCACATACAACCAGACCGGAACAAATAATTGTGGATGGCAGAGCGGCTTAAGCTCTTAACTACTGCACTAAATCGTCAATCAATTTCACACCAAGATTACCCATTGGGAACTCAACGGGCTATCCCTGACTGATAGATGTTCACTGCTGGACAAATATCGTCACGACTATTTAATATATATATATATATATATATATATATATATATATATAATATTAGCCCTATTAAGAACTGTCCCACTGTTGGGCACAGGCCTCCTGTCAAACTGATAGGGTTTAGGCCATCGTTCACTCAGGTGACACATCAGGTGATAATTAAGTTTGAATACGCACATGGTTTCGAAAAGACAGAGGCGCGTGCCTGGGTTGGAACCCGAGACCTCTGAGTTGGCAATCCAACGGTCTAACCACTAGGCTATCACTGCTTCTGTCGCCACGACGGAAGCTTATTAACCCGCGACTTTACTTATAATACAGTGTACTTTATAAAGTGTCGACCCATTAACCTGGAGCCAAAAAGCGAGGCGCAACCTTTGGAGGGAAGGAGTATCGCTACCAAATCCCTTTGTTCCACCCACTGAGAGTCCCGCACGGACATGAATTACCATGGCCAGTCTGGAAGTCTTTAAATAGACTTCGGACTAAGGTCGGCAGAAGGAAGGAAAACATGATCGGGTGGGGATTCACAGACAGTACTAATCTGGGTTGGTTGTGCGTTGCAACCCAAACGATGTCCCACCTTATATCATGCTCTGCGTGCCCTACCTGCACACAGCAGGATTTGATGTCTGCTACCGACAATGCAATCGATGTAGCCACCTTCTGGGCCGCATCCATATAATTATAATCATGCTTGCCATCGAAACGCTAAGAAGACTTATAATACAAATAAGACACACTCACATTGTACTGAAAGCAAAAATAAGTATCAAAAAACATTTAATACAAACATTTTATATATAAAATAAAAAATAAGTACATTTTTTTTGTATTTATTTTATTAACATTTATATTATATTTTATTTATATCAGAAATCCTTATAAAATATTGACATTGATAGCGATCAATAAATCTAAATTAAAGTCATCAAATAACTTCTTGATGAGACGAAAAAATAGCATTTACTTTTAATTTTAATATTAAAATAACATTTTTAATGAAGGTACTTACTTTCTGTAACAAAAAGAATATATGTTTAATATGCGAATATTTGTATATAAATTTAGAAAATACTTTTTCTAATTATATAAAAATTAAACTCACCGTTGCTGGCTACATTAGAAAAAAATTGAAAGTATTTGATTTTATTATCATATTTTTTTATATTTTTGGTAAGTATCACAAATATAGCATTGTACATACTAGCATAAAGTGTATTTAAATTATTTATATTAAGTATAATATTCTACTTACTCTGGTCTGAAAAAAAAACAATATTGAAACAAACGGACGATTTAGCGCAGTGGTTAAGAGCTTGAGCTGCTCCGCCCACTGTGTCGAATAGTCGCGGGTTTGATTCCCGCACGGGACAAATCTTTGTGTGATCCACAATTATTTGTTCCGGTTTGGGTATTTGTTTGTGAATTTTCATGTTTGTAAACGCACCCACGACACAGGAATAAATCCTAGTGTGGGGCTACGTTTTAAAAAAAAAAAAAAAATGAAAAAAAATGAAAAAATGAAATGAAAAATAAATAACAGCAAACCATATAGTATCAGACTAGATTTATGAAGCACATAGTTTGACTAACTAATAAGATATATTTAAAAAAACCAGGTACAATGAGACTGGGAATTTTTCGATACTAAAACTACATTGAATAAAAGAATGCGTTAATAATAAATCAACAGGGTGTATTCTCAAATACTACTTACATAATACTGCAAAGAAAAAAAAAAAATTTTATTTGGAGTAAGTAAAATATAAAAATAATTCTTAAAAATAAATCAATATAACGTACCGTAGCCTAAAAATGGATACATAAAAAAAATTAAATTGGTGATTTGTAAAAAAAATCTTCAAAAATAATTATAATAAAACTGTAAAAGTAATAAAACATACCCATTGCTGTAAATTTAATAACAAAGAATTGAAAATATAAAGTAATTTCGATTGAACATAACAAACCGCTTAAAAATGTATTGTAAATCAGTTTAATAAAGCTTTGACATTTATGTAGATGTTAAATATGTGTTAAATAGTTTACCTCTGACTGAAAAATGGAAACAAAAAATCATACGTATAAGAGCATAATATACTTAACACTTAATTATATAGGTACTTTCTGAAAACGTTGACGTGACGACATGGATGTGTTTAAAAAAGATTGGCCTAAGATAGCCAATGACAGATCCATTTAGAAGGTTATGGGAGAAACCTTTGCCCAGTAGTGCGACAATACAAGCTTAATCGTCAATAACAAAAGACCTCAGACACCCCGATTAGATTATTGCCTTACGAATTCAATATAACATTTAAAGGACATTTTTCTGCGCCCATACATGATTTGCCCCAGAACCAACATCATTAAAAAATACTTGTATGATTTCAAATCACTCACAAATTCTCTTAAGGCATTTATTATTAAATGCACAAGCGGGGGACTCGCAATATTGCACAATATATAATTCAGTAGCCATTAATACGTATGAGGATATATTGTGTGTATGACATTCAGTAAAGATGTCGGCGACTTCGATATAAGTACTCACAATACCTTGAAATATTCATTTTAGATTGCAAAATTGTCCGTTCGATATGGATATTTGCCATTATTTTAATAAAATAGATGAATAATAATGGCACGGTTCAAATGGTATGGTACTGGGGCAATTTCCGAAATATCTTTTTTAATTTTAAGAAGTTTTCTGCCAATTTTTAAGCTTGGTGCCAAAGACCAAATTAATCATGCAATTCAACAAGTAATTAACTTTTGTATTGAGGTGTGTGTAATAGAAACGCATTTAAGTGTTTTTATTGGCGGGAGACTAAGAGTGGTGTCGTCAAACTGTTTTAATTTCCAAAATTTGTGTTATTTCGCATTATAATGTGTAACGTTGGTAGAATATTAACCATTATGTATTCCTATATGTGCATGAGTGGAGGTAATTGTAACAAAGTGATAAAATGTGCCTTTTTGGTTTCCCTTAAAACGGCTGTCCCAATTGATATGTAAAGTATCCATCGCTTTACCATCCAATATGGGGTAATCATCAATTCCATTTTCATCGTTCTCATCAATTCATCTTATCTATAAAGAATACCACTTATGACTAGTTTGTATTTGCCTTCCCAGAAGAAAGAAAATTGAAAAAAAAATGATTTAAAATGGCTATACTGCTTTGAAAAATGATTACATTTTGTTGAATATAGCGAAATGAATGAGTAGCGGCATTTTTGATAACATGCTTTAAAAATAGTTGTAATCGATTTAGTTGCCGATTTAGAATTAACTACTTTTAGGTCTTACATTAAGAAAGGAAAGAACCTGTTGGAACTCTGTACTCTCTGCCTACCCCGCAAGGGATCTGGCGTGAGGTTATAGATAGATAGATAGTTTAATTATGTTGTTAATGCGCTCGTAGCGCTGTGCGACCGCGGTGTTCTTACCGATTACCAAGGTTAAACAGCGTTCGACTCGGTCGGCCTGAGATGGGTGACCGTTTGTGGCATTTTCATATTCGAGCGTCTCCGTGCTTCGGAAGGCACGTTAAGCCGTTGGTCCCGGCTACCACTTAATTTGGTAGTCGTAAAGGCGGCTTGATAAGTTCCAACAGCAGGTGGCCACAAACCTGCCTCCACCAATCCGCACTGAGTCCGCGTGGTGGAGTATGACCTAATCTCTCTCACCCTTTATTTGTGAGAGAAGGCGTTTGTCCAGCAGTGGGCAGTATAGGCTGATATTATTATTATATTAATTATGTTACATATTGTATACGTAAGACCAGAACAAATTTATAAAAATGAAAATATACACCGTCAAGCCTATCATTCTCAAACGGGGATGGCAGAGGTGTACTTGTTGCACCCATATAGTCGGCGATGTTAGGTTCCAGTTGAATAAGAGGCGACCCTTTTGCCACGGGCAATATACCGGGCACGATTCTAGACTTTTTTTTTTTTTTAAAAACGTTGCCCCACACTAGGATTAATTCCTGTGTCGTGGGTGCGTTTACAAACATGAAAATTCACATACACAAATACCCAGACCGGAACAAATAATTGTGGATCACACAAAGATTTGTCCCGTGCGGGAATCGAACCCGCGACTATTAGACACTGTGGGCGGGGCGGGCTAAGCCCTTAACCACTGCGCTAAATCGTCCGTCAAAGACAGCGATTGAGATATTTTTCCGATAGAAAACGCACACTTTGTACGACATAGGATTCGAAGCCAAGACCATATGATCTCCACTCGTATTATGCACCACTGGACAAACAAGGCAATTGTAATAAATTATTTTATAATAAATATTTTAAAAACTTATGTGAGTAGTTCAAAATAATGTGTCAAAATAAATGATTTAAACTTACATAGATTTTCTGTAATTCGAATAAACGTTAATTTTATTGTTTATCAATTACAATAGACATCTTTTAACAGAATAGCTGGTTACCCATGATACAGGACAGCTTGGTCTAGTGATTCGAGTGTTAACTGCTTCGCTTACTGGATTAAGACGTCTTTTGTGACCCACAAATATTTCTATCAATCTGGGTGTTTGTGAATTTCTAAAATTATCCACTACACAGAGGGCCTAGACAAGTTGCAAGCGTTTAGTTTCTATTCTCTTGTCGCAATCGATAGCGCATTGTTTTGACCACGTGACTTTTCGTTGCAAAATGTCATTCCCATACATTTTTCCGCTTTTTATTAGCGTTCACGACTGTAGATTGTCAACTTGGCTATAGGCGCAGGAATACCTAGGATTGGGTTACGCTTTATGAAAAGGATGGAATGAAATGTTTAGGGTTAGAGTCTGTTCGTCAATTTGGAGACCTTAAATTTACACAAATATGACACATGAAATAAAAGCATTTTTCGCCCGACGTCTCGAGTAAAGAGAGAAGTACTCTTCCGCAAAGTACTCAAAATGTCGGGAACTTAAAAATTAAAAATAAACCACCGTAAATTCCAAAAATAGTTTTAAGTTTTCAAATAGTTTATATACTTATAAATATAATACTTTATTAACTTCAAATGGTATTTATATTTTTACGGCACTAAATACTTACAATTTGCTAAAATAATAGAAAATTTATTTAAGTAAATTATTATTATATTGTAATAAAAATTGTTTTAAAGCATTATATTTGGTACATGCTGTGATTACCTATTATCAGAGTTGCAATTAGAATAAGGTTTTATATATATATAATGAATAATTGTAATTTAATATTGTAAGCTCAGTTGGTAGTCCTTAAATAAATAAATAAATAATACAAACTCAACATTTTTATATTATAATAAAGAACACTGAAAATGTAACACTTACGTCCCCTGACTGAAAATTAATTTAATTTTTATTTTATTGGGCTATACTATTTTTTATCTCCAATAAGAAAAAATATTGATAATTATTAGCTTACCGAAAACTGAAATAGATTAAAAAATATTACGATAACAAAATCTTCATAAACAAAAGGGAAATAATTATGCAAGTCTGATCTAATGAAAAGTGCGCAAAGTGCATATCTTACAAAAGATTTACAACTCTACGAACGCATTTAACTGCAGTCTTTATCAATATTTGTCAATAAAACAGAAATTTTATTCTTTTTATTTATAAAAACAAAGAAACATAATCACGCCAGATCCCTTGCAAGGGAGGCAGAGAGTACAGAGTTCCAACAGTTTCTTTCCCTACAGGCCTCTCTGGCTTACTCCACTCTCATAGTTCGTCTCATACACGCTCGCCGGTTGCGGAGACTCTTGACTTGCCATTCAGATAAGACACGGTTTATTTGGTTATGGTAAGATAATCTGGATCTTCCCCGGTACGTACATCCTTCCACTTTCCCATTGTATATCAGTTTTGTCATTCTTTCTTCCGACATTCTTTCTATATGCCCGAACCAACGGAGTATACCCATTCTGATCTATACACCGATTCTATCTTTCATGCCTATACGCATTTTTTATTAATGATATTGTAAAAACTTCTTTCTTACCGTGTACTGAAAATAATATCTTTATTCAGTATTAAGACCCGTAATACCGAACGTAAATCAGTAATGAATCTTGTTTTAAAAACTGATTCTTGTACTAAAACGTTCGTTTTAACACTAGATTCATGACTGATTTTCGTTCTGTAATACTGGCCTATGACGCTTCTGTTTAAATACTGTGATAAAGTCTAGGACAGGCTTTTTAATCCATAGTCTAAAAAATCATAATATACGATGTTACTGTTATGGCATTCATCATCATGATCATCTCAGCCTATACTTGTCCACTGCTATACTACTGGCCTTCCAAATCGCTCTCCAGCGCAACCGGTCCGATGCCACCTGCATCCAACGACTTCCTGCGATCCTCACAAGATCATCGGTCATCTGATAAGCGGCCGTCCCAAGCTGCGCTTGCCAATAAATAACTTTATTATTATCTTTTATTGTCACAATGAAAAAATACTCACGTTCATCTATTTTAAAAATAAAATCATATTTTACTATGGTATATATTAAAAAAAATATTTTATATATTTTAAGAAACCGGTACTTACCACGTCCTTTAAAAATGAAAGAATAAATTGGATTTATAATTATATAAAAAATGCGGAAGTGAAAAAAACTTTGCAATGCCTTTTAATTGTTGACTTACTTCTGTCTGTAATCATAATAAATGTTGTATTTTAATTTATATGATAATGTTTAAGTAAAATAACTATTAAAAATATTAATCTCGAAATTTATACTTACAATTATCTAAAATAAGAAATAAATGTAATATTTTAATAAACGTAATACGGTGTTATTTATTAAAACACTGGCAGATAATTTGTTGCACTGACAGTCAACTGTCGCGGGTTCGATCCCCGCACGGGACAAATCTTTGGGCGACTGACAAATAATTTTTTCGGTCTAGGTGTTTGTGTATGTGAGGTCCATATTTGTAAACACACCCACGACACAGGAATAATTCCTAATGTGAAACTACGTTTCCTTCAAAGAGAATAAAACAAAAATTGTTTTGACTGACGTATAAATGCCACAACTTACGGCATTACCCAAATTCAGGCTCATCCTTTATAATAAGAAAACTGGGATCGTCTAGACCGTATATAACGCATATATGTAACAGGTAAATCAAAATAATTTATTTGTATACGTACGCCAAAACATACTTTTTTACATGTACAACCGGGTCAAAACGCGGCCTCCACCTCCAAGTATCAGCGAAAAATTAAACGGGCGAGACTTTAAAGTTTAAGGATTAAAATACAGTCAAAACTTTTACTTACAAGGTTCTAAAAAATAAAAATAATAAAATTATCATTTATAAAGTATAAGCATAATTCCATAAAAATAACGATAGCATTATTTGTTTTATATTATTTATTATTTATGTAAGTTATGCAGTACAGGTTAATTAAAAAAGTATTGATTTAATCAATATTTCATGCTTTCGGTTGTTACGGATCAGCATGGCTCCATTATGAAAAAGTATACGCTAACCACCTTTTTTCTAATAAATTAGCCCATTAATGTCAACGTTAAAAAGATGTATTATAAAATTATTAATAATTAAAATAAAACAATGGATTTTACTTACTCCCTAGTGCTGTAATTAAACGAAATATAATCTTAAGTATAAAAAACTAATTTACGTCTGACTTCAACAAAAGTTTAAATTTGTAATTCTCACCATTGTTAATATCCAAACACGAACATGAAATAAAAAAGAGAAAAAATAGACATTAATTTTATTTATTATTTTAATTCATTATTTATTAATAAAAATAACTGTTATTGTCTGTTATTTTAACATATTACTTACATATCGGTCCTATTAATGGAAAAGTATGTATTAATAATAGTCTACATTTTTGTACAAATAAAGATAAAACAACTTAGATATGTAAAAAAACTCATTCTCCATTCAAGTTTAATAGCATAAGAAATACAAATAACATTTATAAGTACTTACTGTGGCCTGGTTTAAATAAAATAAAAGTATGAATAAAATACTAATTCTAATAATTTAAGTAAATATAATAAATTTATATAAAACTAGTTTTAAAAAAGCACCAACCGCGTTCTGTAAAATAAAATAAAATCAATCAATCCTTTATTTCTAGTATGTTTAATTACTACTAATCATGTACTGAGTTCTTAGATTTACGCGAATATTACACATGAAATAAAACTATTTTTCGGATTTTATCGCGGTTTATTTTTGATTTTTAAGTTCCCGACGTTTCGAGTGCTTTGCAGCACCCATGGTCACGGGAGGAACGAACGTCGGGAACTTAAAAATCAAAAATAAACCGCGATAAAATCCGAAAAATAGTTTTATTTCATACTAATCATGATTAAAAGATTTATTCAAATTTAGTTACCTCTGGCTAAAAAATAAATAAATAATATAAAATATGAGGAATTTCTTTTATAACAATTGTATAAGACATGTCAGTACATATGAACATTATAAAGATTAAATATCTATTACCAAGTTAATAAAAATATGTACATTTTAATAAATAATTGAAATAGAATATTTTTAGTCGAATACTGTGTGCTTTAAAAACTTACCACAGACTAAAAAAATGTTAATAATATAATATTATTCAGAAATTTTAATAAAAGCAACACAATATTTAAAAGCCTAACTTGTAAAAATAACTGAATAGGAACTTACCCCCCCAATCTGTAAATAGAAAAAGTAAATTAAATATTTAACTAAATAAATAAACAGCGTCACCCCTATATTCCCCAAGCGAGGGTGGCACAGGTGTACGGTGTACACCCACTTTTCGCCGATAATGATAGGTCCCATAATAGGGGGCGAACCTATTGTCATTATACTGGTCACAATGCTGGACTGATACCAGATTGGTTTTCTTTTAAAAAGCTACGTTTTCCTCTGATCTAGGATTCAGACCCAAGACCTTTCACCACTTCGATCTAGGTCTCGAACCTATTCGCGCCTTTATAAAAAGGCGACAACATGTCACTTCGCGAACGCATCTACCCATGCGAATCCGTTAATCGTAGCCGCCGCCGATTCCGATCCCCCCCCCCCGACCCCTGCCGCCACCGCCGGCCGCGACATGTTCTCTCCGATCCCCCCGGTGCTTTGTCATCCATTCTTTCCGCTCAGAATACGGGCGACGACGACGTAGTCGTAGATCCCCTCCCATAGCCGGCGGTTGACCAGTGTCTTCACGTCACTTAGTACTGCACCCCGTCCCCCCACAGCGACTCTCCCAACCGAGGGCGCCTCTTCAAGGCGCCCTCGAGTATGTCGCCTCTTGCCCTTCTGGCTCGAGCGTAGTGGTTGCACGCTCGCCCTTAAGTCCGGTGAAGCTGTAAAGGCCTCAAGGCCAACAGCGTACATCACACACACACACACACACACACACATTCACTTGATGACAGTCAGTTCCGATTTTGGTCGCAGGTCAATCCTTGTATGACTGTAGCCATAGATATATTACAATGGATTGTGTACTGTCAAAATATTGCTAAAGGAAATTAAACTCTTACTCACAGACACAACATTGAAATCTCTATGATTTAAACAACTCGAGAAACCATGATGAGTAAAAGTAATAACCTGGAGCGCGATGTCACGCTCGCACCCATTACGATGCAGTACGGTGATCATAAGGTAAACTAATACGGACTATACCTATTTAAGATATGGTTTTATTTATTATTACGCTGTAAACCATTTATTACAGAGTTCAAAACGAAAAAGGTTTACAATTCGTCTTTATATACAGGATGGATTAAGATGGGACAGTAAGGGCAGCTATCTCAACCGTTGTAGATACAGAAAAATGGCCCAAAGAGACTATCCTTAATTTTTGCGATATTTTGAGGTGAACGAAGAAAAGGCAATTTAATCAAAACCTTTGACTACTAATTTAAGATGTGGCATATGCGTAGAAAGAAAGAATTACGGCAATAAACAGTGCTTGAGAATTATACGTTAATTATATGCCAACAAGTCCATAATCGTACCAATGTTTGGTCACCCTACTTAGAAAGAGACGTAGGGCTCTAAGTGTAATCACGTTGTTTTCGCAGAGTGCTCAATCCATTGTAATATATCCATGACTGTAGCTTTTTCATTTTTATAAAATGGCAGATGTTCTATCTATCTATCTATCTATATCATCACGCCAGATCCCTTGCGGGGTAGGCAGAGAGTACAGAGTTCCAACAGGTTCTTTCCTTACATACCTCTCTGGCTTCCTCGACTCTCATAGTTCGTCTCATACACGCTCGCCGGTTACGGAGACTCTTGACTTTTCCATCAGATAAGACTCTGTTTATTTGGTCGTGGTAAGATAGTCTAGGTCTTCCCCGGTACCTGCATCCTTCCACTTTCACATTGTATATCTGTTTCGTCATTCTTTCCTCTGGCATTCTTTCTATATGCCCGAACCAACGGAGCATGCCCTTTCTCATCTTTACACCAATACTATCTTTCATACCTACTCGCTGTCTTACTATGCTGTTGCTAATGCGGTCGGTCAGCTTCACACCGCACATCTTCCGCAGAGCTCGCATTTCTACCGCATTTATCCTACTTTCATTCTCCTTCTTACATATCCAGCTCTCGCTACCATATAACAGCGTTGGGACAAGAACTCCGTTATGTATGGCCAGCTGCGCCTTATGGCTTAAGTGCCGGCTCCCAAGTAGCTTTCCCATCGCACCATTCACTCTGTTCCCTGCACTCACTCTTCTCTCTATGTCAGCGGTGTATTTCCCATCCTTACTGAAGGCGCATCCAAGATATACAAACTCATTCACTTGCTCCAGCACATCGTTACCAACCACAATCCTTACATTCGTTCTGGTTTCTTCCCTTTCAAAAACCATAATCTTGGTTTTCTTCACATTCAAGCGTAAGCCATTGATCATGCAGTCGTCTTTCATAACTGTGACTAGTGTTTGCAGATCAGTGGCTGTTGGCGCTATTAAAACCGCGTCATCTGCATAAAGTAGATGGTTTACCACTAAGTCACCCATTTGTACACCTTCATTCATCGCTTTCAGTCTTTGAAGACTTTTGTCCAGATATATTAAAAACAGTCTAGCGGACAACACGCAACCCTGCTTGACGCCGATTTTAACGTCAAACCAGGGTGACCTGTTACCACCCACCCGTACGCATGCCTTGCAGTCCACATAAGTGGACTGGACGGCTCGCAACAGAGTGCCATCTATACCATACTCTGGCAAAATGTCCCAAAGTCTCTTTCGCACAACTCTGTCAAATGCCTTCTCCAGATCTACAAAACCGCAGAAAACCTTCCGCCCCACTGCCAGATGCTTCTCTACGATGATGCGGAGTGAGAAGACTTGATCCGAACATCCTCTTCCAGACCTGAAACCCCCTTGTGCCTCGCACAACATTCCATCGGACTTCACGCGCATTCTCCGTTCAATAATTTTACCGTACACCTTGGCTGCTAAGCTGATCAAACTGATGGCTCTGTAATTGGCGCAGTCATTTTGTGAACCCTTGCCTTTATACAAGGGTACTATGACTGCGCGGCGCCAATCTGTAGGGACTCTACCGGTTCTCCAGCAAAGGTTTGCAAGGGCCCGGAAAGCGTCCCGGACGCAAGTTCCACCATATTTGATCATCTCGGCAGATATCATGTCTACTCCCGCAGCTTTACCGTTTTTCATACTTCCTATCGCCCATTCAACTTCTTCCATAGTGATGTCCTCCGTTGATTCTGGTGCCGCAACCTCACCTTTGGGCACGTCTGCGGCATCAGCATCCGGGTCATCTCCATACATTTCTCCAAAATATTCACTTCACCGGTTTAGCACAGCTTGTGTGTCTGCAAGAATGTCACCATCTTTAGATTTTATCCTTTCCATTCTGGAGCCTGACGAATCACCTCGAGCCTTTCTCACCTTCCTCCAAAAGAGTTTGGTGTTGTTCTCGAAGTTCTTCGCCAGCCTCTCCTCCTCAATCATACTGGCTCTTTCACGCTTTTCTTTCACTAAAGTTTTAGTGGTATTCTTGCATTGCCGTTATATTTCTTTCCTCATCTCTGTCATACTGGCATTCAGGTTCAAAGAAGATACCTAGTCCTGCCACGCTTTCTTCTTACTTTCTACGGAGCTTTGCAACTCCGCATCCCACCATGCATCACCTTTTGCTGTAATATGCTTCTTTGAGCAACCGCGTACTTCTTTCGCGAATTCCACCAAACTCTCTTTCAGACTATTCCAGCATTCATCTACATTTGAGTCCGAAGAACCTGCTGTCAAAAGCTTGTCCCGGACTCTGTCTTCATACATTCTCCACACGCTCTCATCTTGCAACTTTTCAACCTTTAATCTTTCAAGGTCTCCGAAGGGGATACGCTCTCGCCAGTGCCTCCACTTCCTGAACAGACCACTAAACCGCGCAACTACGAGATAGTGGTCTGATTCCACAGTGAGGCCTCTATACGCACGCGTATCTTGTAGTTTGCTTCGGAGACGGTTATCAACTAGGATCAGATCTATCATGCTTTTTTGTTCATTCCTTCTCCACGTATACATATGTATTTCCTTGTGCTGGAATATCGTATTAGACACAAGGAGACCCCTTTCCAAACAAACATCTACAATGAGCTTACCTGCATCGTTCACTCTCTTATCACCATAAGGACCCAGAGCAGCGTCGAAAGTTTGCCGCCTGGTTCCTACCCATCCGTTCAGATCGCCACACAAAATCACCTTTTCGTTAGCCTCAGCCAAATCCAGAACTTCCCTGACATTATCCCAAAACTTCTCAAGGTCCTGGGGTGTCGACGAGCTTACGGGAGCATATGCTGCGACCAAAAATACTCTAGTGACACCCAGTTTTAAACGGACCCAGAGAAGTCTCGCATCGCACAGGCCATAATCTCTCACTCCAGAGGCCAGGCGACGGGACAGCAAGATACCCACCCCCATGCTGGCACGACTGCTCTGCGGTACCCCAGACCACAGAGCCATCGTTCCATCAGGAAGATCACAGGTTTCACTACCCCTCCGCTTAGTCTCTGTTACACACAGAGCATCCAGGCGTCTCTCTTTCATCACATCAATCACCTCATGCATCTTATCTTCCATACCACCTCTTACATTCCAAGTGCCTATTCGGCACTCTGCACCCTACGACTCGCCAGTTCGGGCCCGGCGTGATGGGTGGCGGCCCCCATCGCCGCTTCCACCTATATTCGTACCGACGGGGGCGGGCCGGTACGCGTCGCCTCGGGGGGACGCCCTAGCCCCCACTGCGGTACGTCTTCGGTCCAAGATTGCAGCCATAATGACTGGCAGGGGTCGCGACGAGCACGCTCTTGGACAGACCCCCCAGAGTAATAAAATAGTATTTTTCACATAGGATGGGTAGTGACAGGTCTAACTGCCAATCGAAATTAATATTTAATTCATCAGTGTTAAGGCATAATACCATTAGTATAGAAACGGGGCATGCCTCTTATTGCCATTGAATAAAGTTAAATAAACATACTATAGTTAGTCTATTAACTCTTAGATTATTATAGTACTGTCATAAAGTACTTTTTATTGATTTAGTAATCTGTGATACAAGTAACAGTAATTTAATACTTACGTCCAACTAAAACATATAAAAATAAATAAACATTAAATAACTGTACTTGATAACATGCTATTTTAATAGAAAAAAAAACCGATAAAGTACACCCGACACACGTCCTATCCGAATTATTATGGGATAGTTCTGATTTCATTCAAAAATTTCTAAGACAAAAATCACTTTTAGTTTTTCCCGATATTTCCATTATTTCCAAAAAATATAATGAAGGAAAGAATTCCTTCATTATATTTTTTTACCTAAAAAGCTTACTTAGCCTATTACGAATATTTAAAAATAGCCAATTTTTTACACGAAAGATAATAAATGATAACACTTCGTGTTTTTGTGATTATTTCAATAATTTATAAAAAAAAAACCGCCCCCCCTATATTCCCCAGAGGGGGTGGCAGAGGTGTACTGAGTACACCCACGGTTGCCGACGATGTTAGGTCCCATGTAATAAGGGGCGAGCCTATTGCTATATACCGGGCATTCCAGACTCCGGACTCATACTACTCAATAATTTATTCTCTTACATGTGTACAATGTTTTTACTTTTTTTTAGTCAAGTCATCATCATCATCAGTCCACTGTAAGATAAAGCCCTCCCTAAAGATCACCCTTTCGACTGGCTGTGTACAGTTTTTTTTTTTATATTAGCCCTGTTAAGAAACTGTCCCACCGTTGAGCACGGGCCTCCTCTGAAACTGAGAGGGTTTAGGCCATAGTCCACCACGCTGGCCCAGTGCGGATTGGCGAACTTCACACACCTTCGAAAAACTCTTAGGCATGCAGATTTCCTCACGATGTTTACCTTCACCGTCAATGAAGTTATAGTTATTTTTTAATACGCACATGCTTTCGAAAAGACAGAGGTGCATGCCTGGCTGGAACCTCTGTTTTTATACTATACCCTGGCCATTACTGCTTACATGTTATGTTACATAAAAAATAGGTATATTCTATCTATCTATCCATCTTTATCATCATGCCAGATCTCTTGCGCGGTAGGCAGAGAGTACAGAGTTCCAACATGTTCTTTACTTACATACCTCTCTGGCTTCCTCTACTCTCATAGTTCGTCTCATACACGCTCACTGGTTACGGAACCTTGACTTGTCCTTCAGATAAGACCCGGTCTATTTGGTCATGGTAAGATAGTCTAGGTCTTCCCCGGTACATCCTTTCACTTTCCCATTGTATATGAGGTATATTGATACTGCATAAACAGGACGTCTTAGCGTAATAAAAGTTGGTAATCTTGTCGTTTAGGACATAAATAATTATATCATCTGAATGTATCTGGCCATCCTTTGACGGAATGAATTCAATATAATACTTCTAATTATCATACTTACAGTTACCTGAAAATATTATTTTTATTTTATGTGAAAAAAGTGAAATTATTCACCGAACTTGCTACTTTTTTTTGCTAGCTAGTAAAGAAAAGTAGCAAGTTCGGAGAATTATAATTTCATGATTTAATACCGTGTGTGATTTTTAACAGCTGTTAAAAAACAAACTGGTTATTAAATCGTTATCGTATCAATGATGGACTTGCTGATCCAGTGGTTGAGTGCTTAAGCCGCTTCGTTCGAATAGTCGAGGGTGCGATTCCCGCACGGGACGAATTTTTGTGTATATAACCAACTGTTCCAATCTGAGTATTTGTGTATGTAAATTTCTTGTTTATAAACGCTACCACAACATAGGAATAATTGTTACAACTATTTAGTTCGGGCTACGTTTTTTTGTTAAGAAAAGATAGTAATGCATATTGTTCAGATGTCAATAGTTAGTATATCGTTCATATTTAGTTATTCACTTAAGCAGCAAACAGTAGCACGTTCGACCGTATTTAGCAATAGCTCTTAGCAAATGAAAATCATCACTCGTTAAAATTCACATGTGAAATCACTGTGAAATGAATACAGGTTATACGTTATTATAAATTGAATAAAAAACTTACTTTAGCTTCTTCCACCTAAAAAAAATATATTACTAATGTATTACTATTGTAAAATATTACTATTGTATTTGCACAAATAAATATACACGATACAATTTTAGTATTTCGCGTCTGGAGCGAAAATTATGTAATAAATACATCACCTGGTGACGTATTTAATACATACTTTTCACTGGTACTAAAAAAATGAAAAAAGGACACTTCAATAAGTAACACATTTATAACAATAGATTAATGCACTAAATTATTAGTGCATTAAAAACACCCATACCAAGCGCAAAATGGCATTGAGAGGGCGGCGCGGGTCGTCAGCTGGCCGGCAGATACCTTCGGGGTTCCAAATTTTTACCCTAGCGATAATATTCAGATAGGACAATAGGTAGACTTTCCTTATTGAAGTGTTCTTTTTTAATTTTTTTTGTTACCAGTAATAGTGCACTGGATACATCACCTGAGCTTTCGCTCCTGAATGACTAAAATTACACCGTGTATAAAAACGACACTGCCGAACCTGGAATTTGAACATAGGATAGGACGAACTAATCGTGGCAACCGATAGAGCGCTCAAGATCACACACTTACGGCCGGTATATAGAATTTTGACATATTTTGTATGAAAAATCTGTCAAAATTCTACTGACAGTGAGCTGTCCAATCTGTCCTTAAGTTGAATATTGAAACTAGATTGAAACCGGCTATTAGTAAAACAAAAATGAACCATCGACACGAAAAAGAGAAACTAAAAAGGTATGTGTACTTTATGTGTGTGTGTGTGTGAATGATCTACGCTGTTGGCCGCGGGGCCTTTACAGCTTCACCGGACAAAAGGGCGAGCCCACTACGCTCGAGCCAGAAGGGCAAGGGGGCAACTAGCTTAATGGTGCCTTAAGAAGGAACGGCCTCGACTTGGGCAGTCACTACGGGGGAGGGCATATACTAGGTGTCTCGCCGTGGTACTCTGCACCGGCCGGCGGCCAAAGGATTCTTCGACCTCACCGGCGAGGCTAAGGTATGTAAGGGCATCGGGAGGGTCGGTGAGAACATGCTGCGGACGGCTGTAGTAGCTGATAGGAAGGGAGTTAGGTTCGTAGTCGGCGGCGGCTACAATTAGCGGATTCCTATGATTGGACGCGTTCGCAAAATATCGGGTTGTCGCCTTAATAATAAAGGCGCGAATAGGTTTGAGACCGAGATCAACATGGAGATCCAGGTACCGTATGAACCACGGAGCTCCGACAGCTTTGCGGAGGAAACGGGATTGACGAGTTTGAGGTCTATCGATGTGAGAGCGGGCGGCGTGCACGAACACCTCACAAGCATATGTCATGAGGGGCCGTATACAAGTTTTGTAAAGTGTCACCTTATGCCTAAGGGAAATTTTACGCCGCTTGCTGATCATCGGGTAAAGATGGCCGAGCACTAAGGCTGCTCGGTTACGGACTCGCTTGATGTGGTGTCGAAAGATTTCTGGTAATAGAACATAGATATATTCCTATGCGAGACATAGAGAGCGGCTTCATCTGCGAATAGGGTCAGATGCACCAAACTCGAACGAAGAATATCGTTCGTGTAAATGCTGAATAGGAGTGGGGAGAGAGCTAAGCCTTATGGAACACCAGCTTGTATGGAGTGCAGGGTAGAGCGCGTCATTTCGTCGTTATACCAGACAGGAAGGCTCGTAAGATGAGTACTGTCCGGCACACCCATTTGGCAAAGTTTGTAGATCAAGCCGTTATGCCAGACTTTGTCGAATGCCTTCGCATCATCACATAAAAGGGCACCCTTGTGGACGGTTTTCGATTTGTTGAGGCCAGTTGTGCCCCATGATGCGATGCACTTGATGGAGGCAAGAGTGTTTAGCTCGAAAACCGAACTGCTCATTGATAAGAATGCCCCTAAACAATACAAAGTATTTCAACCGTTCCAGAAGCATGTTCGTGTAGATCTTTGCCAGGGAATTGAGGAGACTGATGGGGCGGTTACGAGATTTACCGGGCTTGGGGATGACTATAACGTCGGCCTCCTTCCACTTTATGGGGCAGGTGCAGTTCGTCATGGCAGCAATAAGGATGGCCACTAATAGGCATATGAGTTGGGCGGACAAGCATTTGGGTCTTTTTCGGTTTAAGACCTTTAATCAAGTCCTCGACCTCGGTCTGGGTAATAGGGGATAAGGAATAGGCGGGAGGAAGGGACGCACTGCGCTCGACTTCCCTGTTGATCAAATCGACATGAGACATCGAAATCGGGTGAGAACAGGCAGAGCTAGGAGTGACTCTCGAGGGTGTCGGCGAAAAGCTCGGCTTTTCGTCGTCATCGAAGGCTGGGGTTGCGCCTAAGGGGCGGGTCAGCGGGCATGTCAGACATGGAGTCGGATTTAAGGGTACGCGCCAGCTTCTAGTGAGCCAGATGCGAAGCCGTGGAACCCTCTAAGAAGTCACTCCAGCGATCCTTCCGGACCTCCGCGACACGATGCTTTACATCACATTGTAAGGCGTGCATCCGTGCCTGGCCAGCTTCGGTGGGATAGGAATCGTACGCTCGGACTGAGGCATTTTTATCCTGAATAAGTTCCCTACTACGGATAGAATTCCGACATATTTTCTGTGGAAATTCTGTCAAAATTTTACTAATAGTAAGCAAATTAATCCTTGAGTTGAATATTGAAACCGGCAATAGTGGGATAACAATGAAGCATCCACAGAAAGGAGAAACGAAGAAGGTAAGTGTACTTTGAACAATTATCAGGGGACTCCTGAGGCGCTCGTAGCGCTGTGCGACCGCGGTGTTCTTACCGATCACCAAGGTTAAGCAGCGTTCGAGTCGGGCGGCCTGAGATGGGTGACCGTTTGTGCCATTTTCATATTCGAGCGTCTCCGTGCTTCGGAAGGCACGTTAAGCCGTTGGTCCCGGTTATCACTTAATGTGATAGTCGGTAAGCCGAGTTGGAAGCCTTAAAGGCGGCTTGATAAGTTCCAACAGAAGGTGGCCACAAACCTGCCTCCACCAATCCGCACTGGGTCCGCGTGGTGGAGTATGACCTTATCTCTCTTACCTCGATTTGAGAGAGAAGGCCTTTGCCCAGCAGTGGGCAGTATAGGCTGATATTATTGAAAGGGAGGGAATAATATCATATCCTGAATGAGACGTACTATGAGAGTGGAAGAAGTCAGGGACGTCTGTAAGGAAAGAACCTGTTGGAACACTGTACTCTCTGCCTAAACCCGCAAGGGACCTGGCGTGATGATATAGAGATAAGAACAGAAAACTTAAAAGTGCAGTGCTACAAAGTTCTTTTGGCCCGCGGCCAAAATCGGATCTAGCGCTGTCATTAAGTAAAATGTCACTTCATGGCAGTCGCAGAGATGCCGTTGACTATGAAATTTACCCAAGTTTTTTTAAAATTAGTAACGTGCGGACCCCCCTGGTGAAATATCGCCTTGGAAGAAGGAATATTTTATTAAATGGTAACCCTCATTTCACACTAATTCCATAGTATGTTTCCATGTAAGGTGGGAAATGTGACAGTTGTAAGCGTCAGAGAAAATGATACTTTATTCAATGGCAATAAGAGGCATGACCCGTTTCTATAACTATAGTGTTATGCCTTAACACCATTGCATTAAATATCAATTTCGTTTGGCACTTGGAACTGTCAACTACCCAGGCGAAAGATCCGCAGTGTACAATATTTTTGTAGTATTTGTTTAAGTACCTACCGAATACACTAATGTCTGTTTTTATCTTAACTGACCAATTTTATAAACTAATATGTGGCAACTAAAGACACTAAAAATTGATACGGTTTGGACCAAGAGGAAGAGTTGGGAAATCAATGAATGAATGAAATAAATGAATTTTGAACTTCTTCTTCTTCTTCAGCCGAAAGACGTCCACTGCAGGACAAAGGCCTCCCCTAAAGACCGCCACAACGACCGGCTTTGTGCTGTACGCATCCAACTTCTACCCGCGACCTTCACCAGGTCATCGGTCCATCTTATAGGGGGCCTACCCACTCCACGTCTTCCGGTACGTGGTCGCCATTCGAGAACCTTTCTGCCCCAACGGCCGTCAGTTCTACGAGCGATGTGCCCCGCCCACTGCCACTTAAGTTTAGCAATTCTGAGTGCTATGTCAGTGACTTTCGTCCTCCTGCGGATCTCCTCGTTTCTGATTCGATCCCGCAGGGTAACTCCGAGCATAGCTCTCTCCATCGCCCTTTGGGTGACCTTGAGCCTTCTTATGAGGCCCATCGTAAGCGACCATGTCTCAGTGCCGTAAGTCATCACTGGCAACACACACTGGTCAAAGACTTTTGTCTTGAGACACTGTGGAATTTTGGACGAGAAGATGTTACGTAGCTTCCCGAACGCCGCCCAACCGAGCTGGATTCGACGATTGACCTCTTTCTCGAAGTTTGACCTTGGATTTAAAATTTTGAACCGTATCAATTTTACTGTCTTTTGGCCCGCGACCAAACTCGGAAATAACGCTGTCATCAAGTGAAATGTTCCTTCATGACAGTTGCAGAGTTGCTTTTTGCTAAGGAATTTACCCAAGTTTTTTTAGTTACTTAGCACCGACTTTAAATATTTATTTATTTTTTAAAGTATTTATTTTATTTTATTAGTAACCGCGTGGACTCACCTGTTGAAATATCTCCTCGGAATTAGGAAAAAAACATTGTCTAAAAATTGCCCCAGAACCAACAAACAATTGACCCATGCCATGATTATGTACCTATTTAATTAAAATAATGGCAAATATCCGTATCTAACGGACAATTTGAACGAATATTTCAAAGTATTGTAAGTACTTATATCGAAGTCGCCGACTTCTTTACCGAATGTCAACACACACAATATAACCCTATGCATTAATGGCTACTGAAATATAACCTCAAAATCAAATACTTTTTGTACAATATTGCGATTCCCCCGCTGGTCCGTTTAATAATAAATGCCTTAAAATAATTTATGGGTGATTTGAAATTATACAAGTATTTTTTCATTGCTGTTCTGGGGCAAACCATGCATGTGCGCAGAAAAAGGTCCTTTACTAAATAATAACCCTCATTTCACACCAACTTTTCCTGTCATTGTCATCTATGGGTCACAAGATTCTTGTCGGACTATAGTTATCAAGCAATATTTGTTTATAAAATTGGCTACTTAAGAAAACGACAACAGGCCAGAAATACCGTTACTAGTTACCTAATTAAATCCAAAAATCCGGCCTTACCGTACTATCACCGTCATCGGCTCCACCATCAGCGTCCCCGTCTCCTTTCGCCGCGGCATCTTTCGCGGGCGATTCTTCCGCGACTTCCACGACTGCCGCAAGTTCCGCGCCTTTCGCACCTTCCGCGAGTTCCACCGCTTCTGCAGCCGGTGGACCTTCCCCACCCTCAGCGGCTGCATCATCACCCGCCTCGGCACCACCTCCTTCACCTCCTTCGTCTTGCCGTAAGACCGTATCTAAGTGGTAGAGAAATCAGAAGTCATTATGATGCTATTCTTATACAAATAAATAAAGAGAATAATGCGCGTAGTCATCTCGAGGTCTTGCGTTCGAATCCTAAACTCATGCTCCCAAATACACGGACAACATGACAGGTTCAAATGTCAAAACAAAAATAATGTTGCCAGCTATAAGCTGCAACAATTAAAGACCGGTGTAAATCGTTCCACATAAATTATCAAATGCAAAAAAAATTTATGCTTTTATTTAAAAAAGTTGAAATTTACTCAGCATCAATTTAATTTATATAGAAAGTGTAGTACATAAATAACGATTCTTGCTAAGATGTTTTAGTTAATTAATATTCTGATAAAATTTTACCAGGTGTAACATTAAAACCTAATTAAAATAAGGTTTAGTTTTTATTGCTATTATTGACAAAATATACATTGCGAAACATCACTATTTCTTCTTCTTTAAGTGCCTCTCCATTGCTAAAGGTTGGCCGTCAGCTTTGCGCATGTGTTTCTTTCTTGAGCTTTACGGAACAACTGCTCAAAGCTGGCAATTCCGGACCACTCCCTAATTTTCATTCATGATTTCTTCTGCCGTCCAACGCGTCTTTTGTCCTCAATTTTGCCCATCATAATCAAATGAAGTAGGCGATATCTATCGTGGCGCAGCACGTGTCCGAGATATCCGATTTTTCACTCCTTGATGGTTTGTATCTACATTCGCGTCACACCAATAAGCTGGAGAACGCTATCATTGCTGACCTTCTTTGTCCAGCTTATACTTATATCAAATGCTTCGAGGTACTTCTTGGAATTCTTGGTATCATTATTTAAGAAGTGTTAAATCCTAAGAACACTACAAACGTCAATTTGTCTGTGCATATGTGAACTTGACTAGAAACGCTTATATATATATATATATATAGATGAAATGTAATTTTTCGATAGATGATGGATGCCTTACGGCCGGTTTCAATATTTAACTTACGGATAGACTCGCCTACTACGGATAGAAATTTGACATATTTTGTATGGAAAATCTGTCAAAATTCTACTGAAAGTCATCAAATCTATCCCTGAGTTGTATATGGAAACTGGCCATTAGTCCATTGATTTCCCGCTTCGCCCACTGCAGCACTGGATCGAGAAGCGGTGGGTTCGATTCCCGCGCGAAACAATTTTTTGTGTGACCCACTAGTATTTGTTTCGGTCTGGATGTTTGTGCATGTAAATCTCATGTTTGTAATTGCACTTACGACACAGATATAACTCCTAGTACGGGGCATTTTTTTAAAGAAGATAAATTTATGCTTCGTTATTATTATACAAGTAAATAAATAAATAAAAAGGACGTGTCTTATTTGAAGGGCAAGTCTGCATAAGTCTTTATTGTATTTTATTTTTATTTTATTTACTAACATACATTAAGTGCTATGTAACTAACAACCTATGATCCTAGATGGTCGAAATAAATTATTATTATTATTATAACCGGGCGTGTATGAAACGAACCATGAGAGAGGAGGGAGCCGGAGAGGTCTATACGGTAAAAACCTATTGGAACTGTAGTCTCTGCCTACCCCGCAAGGAATCTGGCGTGATGGTATAGATAAAAAGATAGATATAACACTTTCGTTTGTTTTTGTTAAAGGGGAGATATTATATTGGTATTTTTATACATACAGATAACTAAATATGATAATATAATGAAGCTGGAATGAACCCATGTTCATTTCTGCTTCATTAATCGTTCATTCATTCATCGACCTTTTTCTTGGTCTTGATGAAGGAAAATGGTGGTAATTATAAGAATATATATAACATTAGCCCTGTAAAGAAACTGTCCCATCGTTGGGCACGGGCGTCCTCTCAGACTGAAAGGGTTTAGGCCTTAGTCTACTACGCTGGCCCAGTGCGGGTTCGCGAAATTCACACACCTTCGAGAAACTCTTAAACATGCAGGTTTCCTCACGATGTTTTCCCTCATCAATAAAGCAAGTGATAGTTAATTTTTAATACGCACATGCTTTAAAAAAAACGAAAGTGCTTGGGTTTGAACCCGAGACCTCTGACTTTGCAGTCTAACCTAACCACTAGGCTATCACTGCTAATTTTTAAGAATATACACTGTGTAATTATTTCACAGACATATGTATGTCTTAACAGCCGTTTGTATGGCTATTGAGAGGAATCGTTTAACGGCCGATTTAGCGCAGTGGTTAAGAGCTTAAGCCTATCCGCCCACTGTGTCTAATAGTCGCGGGTTCGATTCCCGTACGGGACAAATCTTTGTGTGATCCATAATTGTTTGTTCCGGTCTGGGTATTTGTGTATGTGAATTTGCATGTTTGTAAATGCACTCACGATACAGGAATAAAACCTAGAGTGAGGCTAAGTTATAAAAAAAAAAAAGATATTTATTTAAGTTGGTCTGTGATATAGCTTACCCTTGCTTAAAGTATTATTTTTCGAACCTGTATCTTCATTGATCGCGTTAGGACTCTCTCCAATATCTGATATGCCAGCTGCAGCTACCTGCAACGCAGTATAAAAAAAAATACGTATATAAGTGGATGTACACGGTATAACTCTGCCACTCCCGCTTGAGGAATATAGGCGTGACGGTGTTTATTTTTTTTTGTACCGAAGTTCCTTAACGCAGCTGACAGTAGGAGTTGACAGGTAGAAATTATCACATAACGAAAAAACGTTACGAGTGACATGGTCTGATTAGAACTTCGTCCCTGAAGGGGTCCCCCGACCGCACATTTTAGTTTTTTATATCAAAATATATACCTACAAGCTGTAACATAATAAACGCAAGACCTGAAAGTAGTTTGTTCTAAATCGGTAACTGAATTGATTCCAACTATTTTTAATGTATCTTAATTTTTTTTTTAAATTTGCAAAAATGCAATTACTCATTCAGTGCGCTATAAAAAAATAAACTTATTCTTGATTCAGAGCAATAAGGAGATTTCAAATGCATTCCTAAAACGTATTTCTCAAACCGGACACATACACGTGCAAGTTTCATTGATAATTGGGGTATAAAAGTGCTTAAAAAAGGGGTAAAACCGTTAATTTTGGCAACGTGGTTATTGTTTTGAATTTATGAAGCAATCCTCTAATTGGGGTGTCTGAGGTCTTGCGTTTATTATGTTACACCTTGTATGCAACATGCAACGTAAATGACACACCCTCAAACGACCGACCGAATGACCCGAGTCTATATGATCATCCTCCTTTCTCTCCCAGGAGGCAGAGGATGTGGCTTCTACCTGTTCACCAAAATTACTGTTCCACACCGTCGCGCCTATATTCCCCAAGCAGGGGTGGCAGAGGTACTGAGGACACCCATGTTGCACCGACGATGTTAGGTCCCATGTAATAGGGGGCGAGCCTATTGCCATATACCGGGCACAATTCCAGACTCCGGACTCGTACGATAAGTTTTGGCTCCATTTTTGTTAGCAATGCTAGACAAGTCTAGTCTAAATTTTCTTTATTAAATACTGATTTTGATAAAAGATTTAATATTCTTATATTGGAAACTGGTATCATCCGCGAATAGGGCTAGATGCACCTTACTCGAACGAGGAATGTCGTTCGTGTAAAGGCTAAACAGGAGAGGCGAGAGAGCTGAGCCCTGCGGGACTCCAGCTCGGGTGGAGTGGGGAGTGGAGCGCGTCATTTCGACGCCATATCGGAAGGTGCGATTTGACAAGAAGTCTCGTATGATGAGCACGAGTCTGACCGGCACACCCATTTGGTAGAGCTTGTAGATCAAGCCGTTGTGCCAGACTTTGTCGAATGCCTTCGCGACGTCGAAGAAGAGGGCGCCCGTGTAGACGGGTTTGGGTCTGTTGAGACCGGAGAGGATGTGCTCCGTGATGCGGTGCACTTGGTGGACGCAGGAGTGTTTGGCTCGAAAGCCGAACTGCTCGTCGATAAGGATACCCCTGGACAGTACAAAGTCTTTGAGCCACGCCAGAAGTAGGCGCTCGTAGACCTTAGCCAGGGAGTTGAGAAGACTGATAGGGCGGTAGCTCGCGGGGAGATTTCGAGGTTTACCGGGCTTGGGAATGCCTATGACGTCTGCTTCCTTCCACTTAGAGGGGAAGGTTCAATATGGCCACTAAGAGGCAGATGAGTTGGGCGGGCAGGCAATTCAGAACGCGATTCGAAATGCCGTCAGAGCCGGGGGCTTTTTTGGTTTTGAGACCTATAATGAGATCTTCGACTTCCGTTTGGGTGATAGGAGGTAAGGAATCGGCGGGGAGGAGGGATGCCCTGCGCTCGACTTCCCTGTCGACCGCGTCGACGTGGGACTGGTCGACGGTCAGAGAGCTGGGGGTGCACTGGCTCTCGAGGGAGTCGGCGAGAAGCTCGGCCATTTTGTCGTCGTCGAAGGCTGGGGGTGCGCCTGAAGGGCGGGACAGCGGGGGCATGCCAGTCGTGGAGTCGGTTTTGGGGCTACGCGCCAGCTGCCAGTAGGCCAGGTGCGATCGCGTGAGGCCCTCTAGGAAGTCACCCCACCGTTCCTCCCGGACCTCCGCGACACGACGCTTTACCACACGTTGTAAAGCGCGCATCCGGGCCCGATTGGCTTCGGTTCCAAACTAGGATTTGAACCCAGGACCTCGTGATCACAAAGCGATGCGCTTTGCCACTAGACCAACGAGGCAGTCAATACTGTTCCAATTTACACGAATGCTTCCTATTGTGCCGCACTAGCTTACCATATCTGTTTAAAAGAATATAAGAACATGGCTGTCGCGGATTAGAATGTACATGCATACATACTGTGTACATTTAGATCATCTTGGCATTTATCCTGCACTGGGCTAATTTAGGCTGACGATGATGTTTTAATTTTCTGAACGAGTAACAGCAATTGTCGCTTAATTAAAAAGAAATAATATACATTAATATAAGGAATCGATTCAGTTGCCGATTTAGGGTACGGCCAAACCAACGCGTCCAGCCGCGTCTGTGATGGCGTGCACGGTGGCGAACAGTTCCTGCAGTAGTATTTATATGGACGTGTTCACGCCAACGCGTCCTACGTCCTGCGCGCGCTATCTGTGCGGCGTCTGCACGCGGGATCAAAGGGAGATACTAATCGCCATGGCGGACGCCGTCGCGGAAGCCGCGGACGTGGCTACTTACTCCTAACTACTTTTATGTTTTGCCTAATTAATGTTACACCTTGTATATGTTTACTGTGCCTGCAATTTCATTCTCGGTTCATTTTCTACTTCTTATACTCCTCATAACTGCGTTTTTATTGCATTTGACGGTCGGATGGGTCCATTGGTTAAGTGCTGCTCCGCCCACTGAATCGGATAGTCGCATTCAATCTCCGCACGAACTCGAACCCGCGACTATTAGACGCAGTGGGCAGAGCGGCTTAACTTAACCACTGCGATAAATCGTCGGCAAATTAAGTTAATACCCCTGACGTTACTTGAAATAACAGTGACTACTTGACGTACAAGACGGGCACTTTAAAACCAAATAAGCCGCGACGAAATCCGAAATATTTTATATGCAACTAAATTTTTCACAATTAATTTTTTCCCTGCCTCCTTGATCTACTGGCATGCATCGCTTTGTGATCACTTCCTAGTATGAGTCCGGAGTCTGGAATTGTGCCCGGTATATGGCAATATGCTCGCCCCCTATTACATGAGACCTAACATCGTCGGCGAAACGTGGGTGTACTCATTACACCTCTGCCACCCCCGTTTGGGGAATAAAGGTGTGACGGTGTGTGTGTTGTGTTATATTTGCCCAACTCTGCTTACCACGCAGGAACTAGCCCTAGAGTGGACTTACGATTTAAAAAAAATTATAATTTCAAAGAGTAAAAGTATAAGGGATTCTGAGTGAACCAGTCTCCATTACACCCGTTCACAAGTAAGTATGACTGCTAGAGCAGTCGTCACCCTATTCAACCATATTAGAGGGAAGGAAGTGACCCGTATCACAGTAAATAATAATAATAATAAGAACCATGGCAACCGCTGTCAACGACACGTCGTTTTGTGTCCGTTTAGACATTAAAAAAACAACAAAAAACAACACAGTTCAAGAGCAAAATTTACAATGCGAACGTGGGTTCGCAAAATGTGGTATTGGAAGAAAATACGTATAACATCTGTAAATGGCCGAGCCCAGCCGAAGAAACCCCGTGCGGCTGTGTCGGCAGCGGGATGCCCGGTCACCTAGCGCACGCCCAACACCTTTGTCCGGCTCGCCCGCCTCGCCCCAGCCTTCGGAGGATGAAGATTTTTTCACACCGCCGACATCTGGGGCCTCTAGCGACGATGCCGGGATATCGGCGACTCCACCTACATTAACATCTGCGAGGAGAGGACGCCCACCGCTGCCGGCACGCCTGGGACCAGCGGGACATTGTGCTCCGCCCACGGCTCCTGCTACCGGTGGTGTAGTGCGCCGCATGAGATGGACTCCCGAATTAAATCTGAGTGTCATGCGGGCCTACTATGGTGCTACAGAGGGAGGAACCATCCTCACCGCTTACCGTCCGAAATTGTTGTCTCTGTTTCAGGGGCTTCACCCGACTGTCGCCGTTACTGCGCAACGACTATCGGATCAAGTACGTGCCATCCAGCGGTGCAAGTTGTTGGATGACACAGTGCTTGAGCGACTGCGCCGCGAAGCACTTCCTGCTCGTACTGACTCCAACGTGCGAAGTGTTGAAGAACCTATCTCTTTAAATAACTTCGCACGATCGGAGGAGGTAAATAGCGAGCAGGTAAGTGTTAGTGACCAGCTACAGGAGCAGGTGAGGAGAGCTCTGGAGGATGCATTTGCGGAGTATCGGTCTGCACCGATTTCCCTAAGACCATGCCTACCCCGTTTGCCCATGCATAGACGAAACATTTCGCTTGTGAGTGCCCTAGACAATGTTTTAAAGCCACACTGGGAGACCAGTGTGGACTTATGTGATACCCATTCTATTTTGTACTGTGGAGCGGTGGCGGTGTGTCGGGTGGCAGGTGTAAGATTTCCTAATCTACATCGAGCCACCCAACCCACAAATACTAAACCATTCTGGCAGTGCAGAATAGAGCGGCGTATAAATATGGCTAGGACACTCATAGCGAAATTGTTGTGCTTCCAGGCTGGAAACAACCGCCCGAGAGTTATGCGTTTCGTGGCCCAAGCCTTTGCAGGCACAGGAGTGGCTCCTGTGGACTATGTGGCAGGGGTCGCGGAACGCATAGACTACTGGAAGCAAAAAGTTTATGCATGGGCGAAGAGGATTCGCAGGTATAAGGCGAGAGCAGATAGATACCACGTGAATCGCACCTTCCAGACGAATCAAAGGAGTGTATACCAGGCTTGGGAGCGCCCCCAAGAGAGAGTGACTGACGTGCACTTGCCAAATGCGGCCGTGATGGCCGAGTTTTGGCGTAAAATTTGGTCAGTGCCCGTCAGTCACTCCGAGGGCGAATGGTTTGATGTTGTTGGACGATCCTGTGGGCCCATTCAGGAAATGGAGCCCGTAGTCATAAGCCGTGAAGATCTGGCCTGTGCGGTTCGTGCGGCGCCGAACTGGAAAAGTCCGGGGCCGGATGGACTGCACGCATTCTGGCTAAAGAGGCTCCAGGGCTCACATTCTCGTCTAGCGACTCAATTCCAAGAAGCTCTTCAATTGGGATCGCTCCCTAGCTTTATGACATCGGGTGTCACTCACTTGATTTACAAATCTGGCAGCACTTCGGAACCTAAAAATTATAAACCGATTACATGTCTACCTACGGTCTATAAACTCCTTACATCCATTCTGAGAATAAAAATCAATAATCACCTTAAGGCACAGCATATTCTATCGCCTACTCAGAATGGTTGTAAGGGGGGGTCCCGGGGTACAAAGGATTTGCTCCTCATTGATATGGCCATTTGCCAACAGGTGCGACGATCCAGAAAGAATGTCTCCATGGCCTGGATTGACTATAAGAAGGCCTATGATTCGGTGCCTCATACATGGCTGGGGAGGGTGCTAGAGCTGTACAGAGTACACCCGGCGCTGTGCTCTTTCCTCGGTTCGTGTATGAGGCAGTGGACCACAGTTTTTCGTCACCCAGGCTGTGGAGGCCTTTCTGGTTCGTCGGACTTGATAAAGATAAGCAGGGGTATCTTTCAGGGCGACAGTTTGAGTCCGGTGTGGTTCTGCTTAGCTTTGAATCCATTAAGTGCTATACTTAAGGATTCAAAGCTAGGTTACCATTTGCGGAGGGAGAGTGAGCCTATATCTCATCTACTGTACATGGATGACCTCAAGTTGTACGCTTCGAAGAAAACAGACCTGATGGAGTTGCTCAAAATAACCGGCAATTTTAGCAACGACATCGGAATGGAGTTTGGAGTAGACAAGTGTGCGGTCATCCATGTACAAAGAGGGAGAGTTGAAGATTCTTTTAATCTACAGCTCTCTGAAGATATATCCCTCAGGTCTCTCTCTGAAATGGATTCTTACAAGTATCTTGGTATGTCACAAGCCTTAAGTATAGCTGAACAGGATATGAAACAATCATTGAAAGATCGGTTCTTTGCCCGCCTGATAAAAGTGTTAAAAAGCCTTCTATCAGGTGGAAATAAGGTCCGAGCTTTCAATGGTTGGGTCATGCCTGTTCTTACATACTCTTTTGGCATACTAAGGTGGACTCAGTCTGAACTGGATGCCCTGGATAGAAAGGTCCGTCGATTGTTGACAGCGTATCGTATGCATCACCCGCGGTCATCTGTTATGAGGTTGTACATCCCGCGGAAGTGCGGTGGTCGTGGGTTTTTAAACGCTAAGACTCTACACAACCGCGAGGTGTGCAATCTCAGACAGTACTTTTTGAGTGTATCCGTGGTGATGTATCGAGATGTTGCCGCAATCGATAGAGGCCTAACTCCGCTTTCCTTGGCAAACGAGAACTGGCGAAGGCCCCAGATATTAAGTAGTTCGGACCGCACAGCCATATGGAAGGGCAAGGAGCTACACGGACGGTTCTATCGGGCTCTTACAGGGCCTGATGTGGACCAGCTCGCTTCCGTGAACTGGCTACGCTTCAGCAACCTTTTTGGGGAAACTGAAGGGTTTGTCTTTGCAATTATGGACGAAGTTATCATGACGAACAACTACCGGAAGCACATCCTAAAGGACGGCACGGTTGACATTTGTCGGGCATGCCACCGTCCCGGTGAGTCTATTAGACATGTAGTTTCCGGTTGTTCTCGTCTTGCTAACGGAGAGTACTTGCACAGACACAACCAAGTGGCTAGAATTATCCATCAGCAACTTGCTCTTAAATATGGCCTTGTGGACTCTGAAGTACCGTACTACCAGTACCAGCCTCTTCCAGTTCTCGAAAGTGGGATCGATCTATTATCACGGACAGGACTATTGTAGCCAATAAACCTGATATCGTGATAATAGATCGATCGATGCGTCGTGTAATGCTAGTTGATGTCACCATTCCGCATGATGAGAACCTTGTGAAGGCCGAAAAAGAAAAATTATCTAAATATTTGGACCTGGCCCATGAGGTTACCGCCATGTGGAATGTTGATTCAACTATCATTATTCCGATGGTCGTTTCAGTGAACGGCCTTATAGCGAAGAGCTTCGATAAACACCTTGAGAAGCTCTCGCTAGGCAGTTGGGTGAAGGGCCTGATACAGAAGGCAGTAATGTTGGACACGGCACGCATTGTGAGGAGGTTCCTCTCTTTGGAGCCCTGACCACCGGTAGCTTGGGTCGTAGACCTTGCTGTCGGTGGAGCACATTTTTTTTTATACAATATATATAAGAATATTTGTATTTTATATTTTTATATATATTTTATAAGAAATTATACTTAATAAATATATACATAATAATAATATATAAATAACATTAACCCTATTAAAAACTGTCCCACCGTTGGGCACAGGCCTCCTATCAAACTGAGAGGGCTTAGGCCATAGTCCACCACGCTGGCCCAGTGCGGGTTGGCGAACTTCACACACCTTCGAGAAACTCTTAGGCATGCAGGTTTCCTTTCGATATTTTCCTTCACCGTTAAAGGATGTGATAGTTAATTTTTAATACGCACATGCTTTCGAAAGACACAGGTGCGAGCCTGAGTTTTAACCTCTGATTTTGCAGTCCAACGGTCTAACCACTAGGCTATTACTGCTCTGCACCAGAGTTAATACTAACAAATACTTACATTTGAACTCAATTGCGCCAAAGTCCATAGTAAAAATATAATTCTCGGCATCGTCATGCTCAAATCTGTAAATAATATTAATCATTATTACAATAATAATAGCTTGCATTGCGGTAGTTTACATAACATTAACATCTCTCAAAGGGCCTCTACGTGTCGGACCCATGTCCCCATGTAAGCCTTTCAAAGGTCCAGTTAAAGCCTGTGAGTCAGGGAGATACAAATAATAAGTATAATAGAATCACAATCAGAATATTTTTGATTCATGTAAACCATTAAAGTATTCATGAATCGTCAAGGAAAGTAACAAAGACTACCACCACTTCGAAATGTCATTCCTGTGGAGAAGAAAGGCAATTAACTCCACGGTTCATCATCATCATCATCACCTCAGCCTATACTTGTCCACTGCTGAACATAGACTTCCCCAATCGCTTTCCAGCGTAACCAGTCCGATGCCACCTGTATCCAACGACTTCCTGCGATTTTCACAAGATCGTCGGTCCATCTGGCAGGTGGTCGTCCCACGCTGCGCTTGCCAATACGTGGTCTCCACTCTAGAAGCTTTCTGCCCCAACGTCCGTCCGATCTTAGAAAATTAAGTTTGCCTGACCTAGGATTTGAATCTAGGACCGCGTGTCATCCAGCCGCACTACCGCACCAAGTGATCGGCGATTTGGTCTAGCAGTTAAAGCGTACGTCGCTTGGCTCACTGGATTGAATAGTCAAGGTTTGATCCCCATATAGAAAAAATCTTTAGGTAATTCACAAATTTTCGTTTCGATCTGGGTGTTGGTGGGCATTTCATGTATTATATTTCATTAAAAAAATGTCCACCCTCAGAAATTATTCCTGTATCGTAAGTACATTTACAAACATGAAATTCGCATGACAAACATCGAGACCGAATCAAATATTTTGTGGTCACACAAAGATTTGTCCCGTGCAGGAATCGAACCCGCGCCTACTCGGTCCTGTGGGTGGAACGACTCAAGGTCTTAACCACAGAAATAGTGTCTAGAATGAAGATACATTTTACTTTTTTAAGTAACATGACCAAACATTACAAAACTTTGACGGACGATTTAGCGCAGTGGTTAAAAGCTTAAGCCGCTCCGCCCACTGTGTCTAATAATCGTGGGTTCGATTACCGCACGGAACAAATCTTTGTGTGATCCACAATTATTGGTTCCGATCTATTCTATTCTATTTTATCAAAGCTATTTTTATGTGTCTAGACGCATCCACGATACAAGAATTATTTTTATTTAAATAAAAAAATGACATGTCTGAAATTTCTGATGTAGGTCACAAAGCCGCAAAATTGAAATAGAACTAGGCTGGCTACATCTGCCGCAAGTCTAATAGAGCTTGGTCAAAAATCATTACCAACTGGGCCCCAGAAAACTATAAAGACATCGCGACAGGCCCAGACGGGGATGTCGGGACGAACTTGGTTCTTTTCTTTTTTTCTTTTCTTTTTTTAGAAAACGTAGCCCCACATTAGGAGTTATTCCTGTATCGTGGGTGCGTTTACAAACATGAAAATTCACATACACAAATACCCAGACCGGAACAAATAATTGTAGATCACACAAAGATTTGTCCCGTGCGGGAATCGAACCCGCGACTATTAGACACAGTGGGCGGAGCGGCTTAAGCTCTTAACCACTGCGCTAAATCGTCCGTCGCCTCGGTCCTTAAAAGACTGTCGTTGAAAAGCCGAAAGCAGAACCGAATGGAAACGCAAATCAAGGGAGGCCTTTGCCCAATAGTGGGACGAAAATGGCTGATAATAATAAGTTACACAAAAACTACATACATACGTACTCAGTACTAGCAATTCTGTTCGCCAACTGGTCAATAAAAATCCTGTACTTTTATCTCGTAGTATAATTTTATGCACAAACATAAAATAGCAATAAATTGAAAATACTGTAATATAATAGCAGTTTCCAAGCTCTTCTCGGTCGAGGGTTTTTGCGGTCCCTTGCGTGGTAGGCAGAGAGTACAGAGTTCCAACAGGTTCTTTTCTTACATACCTCTCTGGCTTCCTCCACTCTCTCTCGCATAGTTTGTCTCATACACACTCGCCGGTTACGGAGACTCTTGACTTGTCCTTCAAATAAGACTGTCTATTTGGTCTTGGTAAGATAATCTAGTTCTTCCCCGACACCACCATCCTTCCACTTTCGCATTGTATATCTGTTTTGACATTCTTTCTACATGCCCAAACCAACGGAGCATACCCTTTCTCATCTGTGCACCGATACTATCTTTCATACCTAATCGCTTTCTTACTACGCTGTTGCGAATACGATCAGTCAGCTTTACTCCGCACATCTTTCGTAGAGCTCGCATTTCCACCGCATTTATCCTACTTTCATTCTCCTTCTTACATACCCAGCTCTCGGTGCCATATAACAGCGTTGGGACAAGCACTCCGTTATATATGTCCAGCTGAGCCTTTTGGCTTAAGTGCCGGCTCCCAAGTAGCTTTCCCATTGCACCATTCACTCTATTGCCTGCAATCACTCGTCTCTCTATGTTAGCGGTGTATTTCCCATCCTTACTGAATGCGCAGCCAAGATATACAAGCACAGCACATCGTTACCAACCACAATCCTTTTTTCACAAGTTTTTTTAAGGCATAAGGCTCGTAGCGGTGCTTGTAGCGCTGTGCGACGGCGGTGTTCTTAAGATTTGTTCAAATAGCTGACGCAGCACGACGGTAGCGCTCGCCAACGTTCGGTCGTGACGTTTGCCGTCGCGCCGAGCGGGGCTGCGCTGTGTGGAGTCTCCCGTACATTTCAGTACATTACAACTCCCCAAGCCGCGCCATCGTCGCGGCGAGCGGGGCTGCGCTATGTAGTATCTCCTATACATTTCAGTACATTACAACTCCCCAAGCCGCGCCATCGTCGCGCTCCCGTCGCGCTGCGTCGGCGATGTGGCGCAACCTTAAGTGATCACCAAGGCTGAGCACCGTTCGGTTCGGTCTGTCGAAGATGAGAGACCACCGTCACGCCTATATTCCCCAAGCGGGGATGGCAGATATGTACTGAGTACAGTAGTCCTTAGTTTTAGCTTGGTAGTGGTAGAAATTCCCGTTTTTATTTATGTAATAATGCATGCTGTGATTTCCTGTAAGTGACAAGACACTTAGCTTAACTTGTAATATACATGTATCTTTATTTTTAACCGTGTACTTGTTGTTGGAAATCCAAATAAATAAAATAAAAATAAAATTAATAAAATACACCCACTTTTCGCCGACGATGTTAGGTCCCATGTAAATGCACTATCCGCAATAGGGGGCGAGCCTATTGCCATATACCGGGCACAAATTGAGACTCCGGAGTTATACTGGGAAGGTTTTGTTAAAAAAAAACTATATTTATCCGACCACGACCTCGTGATCACAAAGCGATGGTCTTTGCCACTAGACCAACGAGGCAGACCGTGCTTCGTAAGACATGTTGGCGTTGCTCCCGTTTACCACTTAAGATATGGCCAAACTAACGCGTCCAGCCGCGTCCGCGGCGACGATCCGGTCCTGCAGTAATAATTTATTTATTTATTTATTTGCATAAAAGTTGGTAGGTACATTTGCGGTCTTATTTTAGTATAAAAAGGTTCATACAACTTTAGTCACAACATGTTGACATGCAAAAAATTCGTCTTACTTGCTAAGATATGGCTAAAATAAAAGTAGAAATTCAATTCGGTTAGTCTAATTAAAATTGTCAATTCATTAATAAAATAATCCAACGATATTAATGTCAAGTAATAAAATAAGTGTCAAAGGCAAAGTTTAAGACCATGTAAAAAAATAAAAATAATTATGTTAGGATGTCAGATACAGAGTAGAAGCATTTGTCTAATAACCACAATTTAAGTTTTTTGGTAAACATTGAAGTCGGAAGGTTTTTAAAATCACCAGGAATTTTATTGTAAATGCGACCGCACATTGCATAACAATTTTTCTGATACAAAGTAATTCTAGGTATTTTAGGCAAAACAATATTTTCACGATTCCTTGTGCTTCTAGGAAACCTATGTGTTTGAGTAAACAGGTGTTTATGTTCTTTAACAAACTTTGCTGCTTCAAATATATACTGATCTACCAATTTATAAGCACAAATACGTAAATCATTTTTATTGTCACCTAGGCCCATTTCTTTATAATAAAATTAATAACAAAATTGATATTATTACCTTATGCTATAGAAATTGTAAAGCCAAGCTTACGAAGTATCTCCAAAAACTTAACTACGAGGAAACGGAAGACTTGTTAACCATTCTACAGTAACTCTAAAGCGGCCTTAACTCACCCTCTCACACACACTCACTCATACTCACCTCAACACGCAGAGAGGTCCCAACAATTCATTTAATTAATTTTATTATTCTTTTGTTAATTTCTGATCTTATTTTATTATCTTGTTTAATTTTAATTTTTAATTTCAATTTTTTTTTATTTTACTCTAATTATAATATGCATTTAATTATTATTATTTTATTATTATTTTTTTGTCACATTTTAATAATTGGTGTTATTAGTGGGTCAACTTAAACCAATGTAATTGTAATAATTCAGGCTATGGGAAGAGCGCTGATGTCTGAAATACAGATAATTTTTGTCTAGTTCAGACACAGATGTCTTTCTGAAAATTGCATATAATGTAATTGTTGATGTATAACTTCTTGTTGTAACAATTTAATACGAACTTGAAATAAATTATAAATTATTATTATTATTTTTTTTTTTACTGAGATTCACGGGCTTTACCCGGACCTTTGAAAGGCTTGCATGGGGACATGGGTCCAACACGTAGAGGCCCTTTGCGAGAAGTTAATGTTATGTAAGCCACCTGCTGAGATCACTTGCTGAAAATGAAGAAACATAACCAGCGAACTGACCCCGGCAGGTGCAAGGACTATTGTAAATTATGGAAAGAAAACAAGGGCTATGCAAATGAGGCTTGATGGACAAAAACTGGACTATTTCAAAGAGGACGGACACCGGCCATAATTAGTTATACCTAAATACCCGTGGCCGGCGGTGACTCGCCGCTTACTAGATGGGCCCTCAAACGGTCGTCCTAGGACAACTGAGGGCAACACCGGTTATTATTATTATTATTACATGCTGGGCAGTGTTAAAATTTTTAGTTTTAGAAATATAGGCTTACATGACTCCCAGGGCCTTATATCGGCTATCGCTCTAACACATTTCTTCTGTGCAAGAAACGCACTTTGTACTTCAGTAGAGTTGCCCCATAGTATTAGACCGTAACTTAATATTGCACCTACGTAGCCATGGTATGCGGTTAGGACAGTGTGTTGATTCGCTGTTTTACTGAGGCGATATAGAACATATACAAACTTATTTAATTGAGTGCATACCAGGTTAACATGGGATTTCCAGTTACAGTGTTTATCAATTATAATGCCCAAAAATTTGGTTTCATCTACTTCTATTAGTTTTTGTCCCTCATAATTTATATTCATATTTTGCTTTTTTTTACCATATGTGCTAAATTGTATCATTTTTGTTTTTGTCACATTGACCTTTAAGTTATTTATGTCAAGCCACGAGATTATGCATTTTATTGTAGCGTTAATGTCCCTGGAAGAAGTTATAATGTCATTATTTAAGGGAATTATTATAGATATGTCATCTGCAAACAAAATGCATGGATATGGAGTAACTTTGGGTAGATCATTAATGTACAATAAAAATAACAATGGCCCAAGAACACTGCCCTGTGGCACACCCCAAGAGTTGGATTTGTAGGTTGATCTATTTGGGACTTGTTCATTCTTTTTGTTTATACTCATTATTTCAACGGTTTGCATTCTTTCACTTAAGTAGGATTCTAGCCATTTTAGAGCAGGTCCTCTGATTCCATATTTTTCAATTTTGTCCAACAATATTTTGTGCGAGACAAAATCAAACGCCCTTGACATATCAAAGAATATTGCAGTAACTGATTTACCATCGTCTAGATTGTCAATTACTTTATTCATTAAGTGAAAGCAGGCTAGTGTGGTAGATTTCTTTTTTTGAAATCCGAATTGCTCATTTCTTATAATGTTGTGTTTTTCAATAAAATCCCTTAAACGTTTATACATGGCAATTTCAAAAATCTTTGAGATTATTGGTACAAGGGTAATGGGTCGGTAGTTTTGCATCTTAGTATGATCATCTTTTTTGTATAGCGGTTTTACTAGGGATTTTTTAAGGCCATCAGGAAAACACCCACTTTCAAGGGATAAGTTTATTAAATATGTCAATATAGGGGTCAGTTCATTTGAAGTTGCTTTTAGAATATTGGTCGCAATGTCATCGTAACCAACGGCTTTTGTATTTTTAAGGGATTTGATAATTGTTTTTACTTCGTTATAATTATACGGTTTTAAGAAAATAGTATTGCATAGATTTGAATCAAGCGTATTGCGTACGTTGCAATTTTGCGTGTTTGTATAGAAATGTTCACACCAACGCGTCCTGCGTCCTGCACGCGCAATCATAGGGAGGCCCGCCCGATCCACGTCTTCCGGTACGTGGTCGCCACTCGAGGACCTTTCTGCATATATGGTAGGGTATGGTGATACATTATGGAAATTGTATCCACTTAAAGTACGGCCAAACCATAAGTACCTAACTCCCTATGACCGCGCGTGCGGTCACCACACAGATCGCGCGTGCAGGAAGTAGGTCACGTTGATGTGAACACGTCCAAAGAAATCCTACTGCAGGAACTGATCGCCACCGTGCACGCCATCGCGAACGAGGCAGGACTCATTGGTTTAGCCTTACTTTTAATCATCGTGATCTTGAAGTTACGATACCGATCCATTTATTTTATGTTTCACGACGGCTTAATGCATTGGTTAAGAGCTTAAGCCGCTCCGCTCACTGGATCGAGTAGTCGCCGGTTCGAATCCCGTACAGGACAAATCGTTATCCACATGTTTATTTCGATCTGGGTTTGAGTATGATATTCATGAGTGCAAACATGACAATCACCACCCACGATCAGTTTTAAGTATTATTCAATTTTTCAGCCGCTACCGCTGTCCGTGGCATGTTCTCACCGACCCTTCCGATGCCATTATATCCCTTCTTTCGGATAGATACCGCACACAGGATCGGACAGCGACTTCGCCGGCGAGCTCGAAGAATTCCTTGCCCGCCGGCCGGTGCAGAGCTCACGGCGAGACACCTAGTATACGCCCTCCCCCATAGCGACTGCCCAAGCCGAGGCCATTCCTCCTTGAGGCACCCTTGAGCTAGTTGCCGCCTTGCCCTTCTGGCTCGAGCGTAGTGGTTGCACGCTCGCCCTCTCTGCGATAAAGCTGTAAAAGCCCCGCGGCCAACAGCGTAGATCATTCACACACACACAAATGAAATTTCAATTGCAATGAAATTAATCCCCCTAAAGTACTCCGGAATAGCAATGACTTTTGGATGTCAAACGTCTCAGACCCTCCCGTGATCATGGGTGCTGTAAACCACTCGAAGCATTGTGAACTTAAAAACCAAAATAAAACCGCGATAAAAACCTAAATATTTTTTAATTGCAGTTAAATGTTTGTCCAAATAATTCTTGCGCAACTCTGCCTGCGATACAAGAATAATGCCTAGTGCGGTGTTACATTAAAATGAAAGAAAAAAAAATTGAGATTGATTGTGTATCTCGGCTCTTAGCGCTGTGCAACCGCGATGTTCTTAGCGATCACCAAGGTCAAATAGCGTTCGACTCGGTCGGCCTAAGATGGGTAATCGTTTGTGACCGATATTCGAGCGTCTCCGTGCTTCGAAAGGCACGTTAAGCCCCGGTTACCACGTAAAAGTAGTCGTTTAGCCAAGTTGGAAGCTTTATAGGCGGCTTGATAAGTTCCAACAGCAGGTGGCCACATACCTGCCTCCCCCGCACCGCAATGGCTCCGCATGGTGGAGTATGACCTACTCTCTCTCATCTCAATTTGTGAAAAAAGGTCTTTGCCCAGCAGTAGGCCAATTTAGGTTAATATTATTGTTATTATTTCGCATCTCGGCTGTTAGTAAAAAAAACAACTACTTATAGAAAACCATATTTATATTCAATCACATATTCTGTATTTACAAATTTATTTATATATAATATGTACATTGAGTATATTATTTCGCATCTGTCTTCTCTTGGTACGTAATCACTCCCTTTTCGATCATTTCCGGAATTTCTACAGCTAGCCATGGTCCGAGCTAAAAAAAAAAATATTACTATTTGAGCAACGACAGTTTGGCCGGAGGAATGTTGTGCGAGGCACAAGGGGGCTTCAGGTCTGGAAGAGGATGTCCGGATCAAGTTTTCTCCCTCCGCAACATCGTAGAGAAGCATCTGGCAGTGGGCCGGAGGACTTTCTACGGCTTTGTGGACCTGGAGAAGGCGTTTGATAGAGTTTTACCAGAGGACATTTTACCAGAGTATGGTATAAACGGCACTGTGTTGCGAGCCGCCCAGTCCACCTATGTGGATAGCAAGACATGCGTACGGGTGGGTGGTAACATGTCACCCTGATTTGAGGTTAAAATCGGCGTCAAGCAGAGTTGCGTATTGTACGCTAGCCTGTTTATAATATATTTGGATAAAAGTCTTCAAAGAGTCACAGCGATGAATGAAAGTGTACAAATGGGTGACCTAGTGGTAAGCCATCTATTACATGCAGATGACGCGGTTTTAATAGCGCTAACAGCCAGTGATCTGCAAACACTAGTCACAGTTATGAAAAACGACTGCATGAACAATGGCTTACATTTGAATGTAAAGAATAAACCAGATTAATAATAAAGGTAATAAATATGGCCTTGTGGACTCTGAAGTACCGTACTACCAGTACCAGCCACTTCCAGTTCTCGAAAGTGGTCATATCACGCTCTACTGGGATCGATCTATTATCACGGACAGGACTATTGTAGCCAATAAACCTGATATCGTGCTAATAGATCGATCGATGCGTCGTGTACTGCTCGTTGATGTCACCATTCCGCATGAGAAGAACCTTGTGAAGGCCGAAAAAGAAAAAATATCTAAATATTTGGACCTGGCTCATGAGATTACCGCCATGTGGAATGTTGATTCAACTATCATTATTCCGATGGTCGTATCAGTCAACGGCCTAATAGCGAAGAGCTTCGATAAACACCTCGGGAAGCTCTAGCTTAGCAGTTGGGTGAAGGGCCTGATACAGAAGGCGGTAGTATTGGACACGGCGCGCTTCGTGAGGAGATTTCTCTCTTTGGAGCCCTGACCACCGGTAGCTTGGGTCGTAGACCTCGCTGTCAGTGGAGCACATTTTTTATATAATATATATAAGAATATTTGTTTTTTGTATTTTTATATATATATATATATATATATATATATATATATATATATATATATATATATATATATATTTTATAATAATAATAATAATATTAGCTCTGTTCAGAAACTGTCCCACTGTTGGGCACGGGCCTCCTTACAGACTGAGAGGGTTTCGGCCATAGTCCGCCACGCTGGCCCAGTGCGGGTTGGCGAACTTCACACACCTTCGAGAAACTCTCAGGCATGCAGGTTTCCTCACGATGTTTTCCTTCACCGTTAGATTGAATGGTGAGATGGGAAAGCTACTTGGGAGCCGGCACAAAGCCAAAACGGCGCAGCTGGCAATACGGCATAACGGAGTTTGTCCTAACGGGACAGCGGTCCAGCGGTCCAGCGGTCCTGGCTGGGTATGTAAGAAGGAGTATGAAAGTGTGCGAAGTGAAGCTGACCGACCGTATCCGCAACAGCGAAGTAGGAAAGCAAGTAGGTATGAAAGATAGTATCAGAGTATGCCCGTTGGTTCAGGCATATAAAAAGAATGTCAGAAGTAAGAATGACAAAACAGATATACAATGCGAAAGTGGAAGGATGTTGGTGTCCTAGGACGGGAAGGGAAAGGGAAGACCTAGACTATCTTACCATGACCAAATAGACCCGAGTCTTATCTGAAGGACAAGCCAAGCGAGCCGGCGAGCATGTATGAGACGAACCATGAGAGTGGAGGAAGCCAGAGAGATATGTATGGAAATAACCTGTTGGAACTCTGTACTCTCTGCCTACCCAGCAAGGGATCTGGCGTGATGATACAGATCATCACGTGAAAGATGTCCACTGCTGGACCAAGGCCATCCTCAAAAATCGACATGACGACCGGCTTTGTGCTGAACCCATCCAGCTTTTACCTGTGACCTGTAACAGGTCACCGGTCCATCCTGTGGCCTGCCAATTCCACGTCTTTCGGTACGTGGTCGCTAGAACCTTTCTGTCCAAATGGGTCGAGGTGATGGCTGCTCAAGTAGCCATACTTGTGAATGGGTGCTGCTTGTGGAGTCTGATCCAGCGAGAATCCTCTAGCTTTTCATTACAACATATATTTTAAAATATTATTATTAGGCTTATATCTCAGTCGTAAGCCATCACACTGGACCTAGGCTGTATCAAAACAGAAAATGATGAAAAAAATTATGGAGAATTAGACAAAAATGACGAGCCCGCTGAGTTTCTCGCCGGATCTTTTCAAAGCTTTTGTTTCGATACTAAAAGCACGCTTTACCTGACCCAGGATTTGAACCCGGAACCACTAGACCAATGAAACAAATATAGTACTCACCCCCAAAGCCATAGCATGGGCTATACCGAACCTGGGTACATTCCTGGCCCATAACGGCTTAAAGTGGTCCGTGAGACAGATCTTGCCACCTCGGTACATCTTAGCTGTCTTCCCGTCTAGACCTGGAAGGGCAATTTCTGGGGCTGTGGTTGGGTATGTTACTGGAATCTGGAATAATAGTTCTATTTAGTAAATTTCCAATGAAAAACTGTATACGTTTGTATAAAAAAAAAGTTGGTAAATATAACATGTTTATCTTAGGAATATCATGGTATAGAAGAAAGGCATCTCGATTTAAATGCAAGTAATCGAAATAAAAATAAACCGAAAATACGGACCATTTAGCGCAGTAGTTAAGAGCTTAAGCCACTCCGCCCACTGTGTCTAATAGTCGCAGGTTCGATTCCCGCACAGGACAAATCTTTGTGTGATCCACAATTATTTGTTTCGGTCTGGGTATTTGTGTATGTAAAATTTCATGTTTGTAAACGCACCCACGACACAGGAATAAATCCTAGCGGGGCTACGTTTTCTAAAAAGAAAAAAAAAATCAATTCCTGCGAGTCAAATAATCGATTTTTTAGATCGTTCTAAAGCAATGAATCGATTTGGTGAATCGATCCGATTTACGCTTCAATAATAAAAAAAGTGGTAATCGGCATCCTCATTGGTCTAGTGGCAAAGCGCATCGCTTTGTAATCCCGAGATCCTGGGTTCAAATCATATGTCGGACAAATGTAGATTTTCTAACGAAAACTTCCCAATATGAGTCCTGAGTCCATAATTATGTCCGGTCTATGGCCCCCTATTACATAGTACCCAACATCGTCGGCGGAAAGACTCTGCCACCCCCGCTGGGCGTGATGGTGTTAATTTTATATTTATATTTTTGAACCAACATACCTAATAAAAAAGGGTTTGGTCTCTCTAATACTCACATCAAATTCCAAATCGAACTCATACTTGAGCAGGTTATGGACGTACCAGCACTTGCCGAACCACCTCGTACCAGTCTTGTCCGATTCCAACCGGAACCAGTCATTGTCAGCTGTCTTATTGTTCTGCACATACTGTAATTATAATATGATTTAAAAAAGAAAGGATAAAATCATCATCATCATCATCATCAGCCCGTGTCAGTCCACTGCTGGACGTAGGCCTCTCCCATGGCACGCCACTGAGCTCGATCTTCAGCTCTCCTTCTCCAGTCCCCGCCCGCTGCCTTACGAATATCGTCGCCCCACCTAGCTACAGGGCGCCCTACACTATGTTAAAGGATAAAATAGGAAAGACAATTATATAATCACAGCAAAGAGTTAGACATATTCTATCAAAGACACCGAGAATATCTATATCAGTGTAAAAAAATTCTTCAATCAGATAAATTTTAATTTTAATTCTAAATTTTAATTTCAATCCTAAATTTTAATCTTAAATTTTAAATTATAATTTCATTTTAGTCTTTTTTTATTATTTTTTTAAAATTGAATTTTGGAAATACTTTAATGTACTGTGTTGTCATTATTTTATAATTATTACTTAATTTAATCCAATCCCTGTTGACATAATTAATTTTTGAATCTTTCACTTGACAAACTAATGTTTTTATTTTAATCTTAGTCTAAGTTTACTTTTATTAGGTTATTAATTGATATTTCTACAGTTCTGTAATTTCTCATAACTTTATAGCCCTATCTTAACTAATATTTATCAATCTACGAAAGCTGTGCCTGACTATAATCGGATTTCAAATTGAACTGTATTCTATTCCTCACTATATTACTTCTCAATGTCTAATTTGTAATCTGTAGTCGTGCCTATAAGTAAATATAATAAAATTGAGATTTGATAGAGGATGTGTGACAGGCGACTAACATAAGGAATATATCGAGCAAATGTGAGTGGAAGCGTCGGAAGAGGAAAACCTATCACAACCAAATTAATAGTCTCTTGGAAACGGGTCAAGTGCGTAGCTAGCACTCTAAATCGACAGAAATGTATGAAGGGATGTATGAACGTAGATGAAGCGAAAGAGGTGTGTCAGAATCGCAGTATGTGGCAAACTGTAGTCTCTGCCTACCCTAGTGGGATAAAGGCGTGAGTGTATGTATGTATGATCAATTAAATAAAAAAGACAAACCCGCTGAATTTCTCACTGGATCATGTATGAGACAAACTATGAGAATGATAATCTTGTAGTTCTCATACATGTTTTATATCACCATATTCAGTGGTGGATTTACACATTCGCCACCAGTAGGCTATTTAGTTTTTGCCGGCCCTACTAACCTCTGCAATTCAATACCCTAGTTCTCGATTTAGTAAAGTTCACACAAGAAATAATCTTTGGGTATATTTTCGAGCTAAGAAAAGCTAAAAAATGTACTGCTTATAGAAAATTTTAGAGCCAAATTTACTGCCTTAGGCTTCAGCCTACTCAGACTGCACGTAAATATGCCACTGATTATATTGCATCAGTGAAGATCATCACATGTGTACTTTTTTTTTTAACTGTTGCCCCATACTAGGATTTATTCCTGTCGTGGGTGCGTTTACAAATATGAAAATTCACATACAGAAATACCAAGACCGAAAAAAAAAAATTTTGGATCACACAAAGATTTGTCCCGAGCGGGAATTGAACCCGTGACTATTAGACCCAGTGGGGGGAGTGGCTTAAGCTCTTAAACACTGCGCTAAATCGTCCATACTTAAAAAGGATTTGGTGTGTTACACCATAGATAGAGATAGATCTCTTGTCTCTTTGTTTGGATTTCGCTCAAAAATCAATGAATCAATTAATAAGGAACCTTAGCCTTTGAAAGGCATACTCAATATTCTCATATAAATAATATATACAAAAATCATTATTTGGAATTTTGGAAAAGTCTACTAAACAAAAATACACCTACATCAGCACACACAAACCCTTTTGGGCTAAACAAAGAGTAGAGTTCTAACAAGTCCATGTGATTTACAGAAATAATTAGTAATCATAATAATAATATTAGCTCTGTTAAGAAACTGTCACACCATTGCACATGGGCCTCCTGTCAAACTGAGAGGGTTTAGGCCATAGTCCACCACACTGGCCCAGTGCAGGTTGGCAAACTTCACACACCTTCGAGAAACTCTTAGGCATGCAGGATTTCTCAAGTTTTCCTTCACCGTTAAAGCAAGTGATAGTTAATTTTTAATATGCACATGCTTTCGAAAAAACAGAGGTGCGTGCCTGGGTATGAACCCGAGATCTCTGACTTTGCTGTCCAACGGTCTAACCACTAGGCTATCACCTTGAAATAAATATTTACTTCTCTCGCATGTTATCTCCTAAGAACAGACAGATGGCTTGGTCCAGTGATTATGAACTTAAGCCACACCAGAGTACTAAGTAGTTGGGAGTTCAATTTCCACACTAGACAAATGTTTGTGTAATCCACAAATATTTTTTTTTTGGTCTGAATGGTGTGTTTCTGAAATTCATATTCACAAATAAACCCACAAAACCAGAACAATTTCTAGTGTGGAACTACATTTTATATTAATAAAAAATAGACAAGGGATTCCCAGACATTAACACGGCACAATGAACCCGGAAATACCAGTTCCTACCTTGATCAAAGCTTGATACTCTTCTTTCAACCTGTTCACCCATAACTCCTTCTCTCTCGGCCCAGCTTTAGTTTGCAGCAAAGGTATGCTGCTTAAAGTCTTTCTAGTACTTTCGTCGACCATTTTAATGGTGTTTTTTAAGTTATTAATTCATGTTTTAGCGCAATTGAAACGTACACATAACTTGTGTATGACTTGTCAAATAAAATGTCAATGTTACGACGTGTCAGCCATAGACAAAAAAATAATGTTTGGATACTCTCATGATAGAAATTAGAAATAATTTGTGTATAATCTCTGGCTGTCATGGCATTAGGCTAAACGATAGCGGGATTTTAAAAGATTCACATGGATTTTAGCTAATGTTATAAGACACATCAGTGTAAATTTAACCCTTTAGAAAGTAACGGGCATAAGATTTATTCACAGATTTATTTACAACACCTTATTAAGGGGAATTGTAGAGGTCGTATTGGTATAAAAGAATGCTAACAAAATGATAATTCATGTCATGAATTTTCTTAAGACGCCCGTCTATCTGGTTTATAAAATATCTACCACTACTTTTTGGGGTCTCACCCTATCACATCTACCACTTCGTTATTGATTTTCATCGAAAAGTTATAATTATTCTAAAAATATACGATTCAACCCTGCCAAAAGTCACTCAATTCCTCAGAGCAATGACTAAACTCAAATAATTTATATTTTATAAACTCTGCACTTATAAATTGTCAATTAATTTTTTTTTGTTTAATCTATCACCGGGTCGGAACGCAGCCTCCACTGAGATCTGGCGAGAAACACAGCTGATTTGTCTAATCCTTGCTCTGCTCCATTCAGTGGGCATTTGCAATTTCTTTGTCGACTGTGATATGACTGTAATCATAGTCTTTTTTCTTGGGGGGGAAACAAGTCTTGTTTTTACTATTTCTTCTTCTTCAAGTTATGGCTTCACACTAATTATAAGTGTATTTTGCCAGTGTCCAGTGAGATACATAATCGTGTTTGTTTAAATTAATTCGACTCCCCGATGAATTTGATGACAACGATGATAATGAAATTAATGAAGTACCATAACCCACCCTGGATAGTAAAGCGGTGGATACTTCATATACCAATTGCAACGGCCGTTTTGAGGGAAGTCGAAAAGGCACGTTTTATGACTTTGTTACAATTACCTTCACTCATGCACATATAAGAACACATAATGGTTAATATTCCACCAACATTACACATTATTAGTCGAAATAACTCAAGTTTTGGAAATTAAAACAAATTGACATCACTCTTCGACTTCCCGCCAAAACTTCTACTATTTCTTTAGTCGCCTAAGTTTTCTTCAAAAAAGGAATGAAATTATTTTACTAGACAGTAATAAAAATAGTAGTGCAATGGCGCGTGCAGCAGTGGACTACGATAGGCTGATTGATTGATTGAATAAAAATAAAACGCGTTCTCCAATAAGTACGTATTTATGTATATTCGTTTATTATATTTCATTTATTCGCAAAAGCGATGTACATTTCACATAAAAATGGACTTATGTTTATATCTATCTTAAATTATTCGTGGTCGTAGACCACTAACCCTAACATCCGGTTCCTATATTCAACTCATAGATTTTTGCCTACTACGGATAGAATTTTGACATATTTCATATGGAAAATCTGTCAAAATTCTACTGATATTAAGCAAATCTATCCTTGAGTTGAATATAGGAACCGGCCGTTGGACACCGCTTTTATATATATATATATATGTGGGGAGTGTTATTTTTATTACGTTTTTTAATTTGTTTTTCCCATTATTATTATCTAATCTCATTGCAGTGGCAACATTCTATTAGGTTAAGAAAGAGATAGGAGCTTAAGGTTAGAGGGAGAAAGAGGAGGATGGTAAATTTGTTAAGACGTGTACGAGTTGTTTGTGAAGGAAAAAATAAAGAAGTTCGATATATTCATCCCGCTTTTACTCAAGAACGATCCCACATATATATAACTGTCAAAATGGACGGTGTGCGCGAGAAAATCGCCATTTTTGATATTTCATTCATTGCGATATAACAATTTATGTGCGGGCTCTTCAGTAAAGCGGCGTCTAGGATTAGTGATCTATGTTCGTGATACAGCTGAGATTTAAGCTTGAAGAAACATATAAATTCACATATATACATCAACATGTAGACACAATTATAAACAATATGTTTAGTACTAAAATGCTTAAATTTAGTACTTTCAAAGTAGGTAACATCGTTCCGCTCGAATATTTCTCGCTCATTACTCTTTTGCAGTGGAAACCTGGCTTACGCTGTCTTTATTCTCGGTTCATACACCGCTACTGCCGCCATTTCCCAGCGCAATGAGCAGTACTGCGGCAACATCGACTGTTCACATACTCCCTTTCTCTTATGTTTGCAAAACTTCGCGACATTAGATTTTCTTTTCCTCGACATATTGTTTCATAAAAATACCCCCAAGGCAGTTTTGAAAATAGCTTTCCAATGCGCCACTCACATTTTTTACACATTTATTTTTTCCTATAATCGCTAAGCCGGCCACTATGACTGGGCGTGGCCCGTCAGTATTTTGTCTCCCGCTCAAAATACCGCCAACGAAGGGAGCGCCGGGCAGTGAGTGTGTGGGAAGGGAAGTAGAGCGCAAGTGGCGCGTAATACGACTAACATTCCCTCACTTCACGCGAAGTGAGCAGTGTGTAAATTAGGTATTATAAACATGACATGCTTATATTGAAAATGCTTACATTTTATTGCTTGTGACTATCTTACAGAAGTAAGCGTGTCCCTAACAAGTATAGCAAACATGTCACCGCCCTTATTTCAGTAAAGTATGAGCGAGAGAGAGTAGCAAAACTATTTCAATCATTGCCGTGAAAAGAGACGGATATAAAATGCGTATATCCACATCTCTTTCTTACCACAAAGTAAGATTATAATAGCATTGTTAAAGTGATTGTAGTTTGATTTGATTTCAGGTGTTGAGTACCTCACTATTACATCCTGTATTACCATAAAATTAAAAACTAACACCTGTTCAAAATTTTCGTTTGTATACATAAAAAAAAAGTTAAATTATTTATTTAGTTGGACGACTAGTCAGCTAATTAAGTGACTAAACATCGATCGGTTAAATGTTCAATAGATTGGCTGATCTACGACTAGCTACTTCAAGAAATTCCGGCACTTGAGTATCTAGCTAGCCGTCCAACTAAATGACTAATAAACCATTTATACAAATTATTTTACATGTTATTATTTACACTTATTTTGGCAGTAATTTACAACAACTCTCAACATATTTAATTTTTTAATATATGATACAAAAAGATAATCTAAATTCCATATTTCATAAAAAGTCCAATTTGTCGCATGCATCTGCATAAATATTCATTGAGCACGAGGACATTTGAAGATTTAATGACGTAAATTTGAATGAGTTACATACAGTGCGACAAGGGCCTTTTGGCCCATGAATGACATTGACAGGGCGTTGGTGTAAAATTAGGGTATATGTTAAATTAACATTTTCTACTTTCAAGGAGATATTTCAACAGGTGGGCCCGCACTGTTACTAATAAACTAAAATAAATAACTTTAAAAAGGAGAACTTGACTTCAAAAAGCATAAAAATAAATGTTTGAAGTCGGTACCGTTAGTGCAGTCAGTTACTTGGCACCGACTGCAAATATTTATTATTTTGTGCACAACTAATATGATGGTTTCCTCCTCCTCCTCGAGTCGTATTCCTCATGTCTGAAGGTCGTGGCCTCCACCTCCCAGGAATGCACTTGTGACGTTTCTCCATTGTCCCCTGTCTTCGACGGCATGCAGCGCGTTGTGGACTGTAGTGTCCAGAGTGGTGCGAATCTAGTGAGACCAACGCGTTGGGATGCGGCCTCGAGGTCTTCGTCCATCGACCTTCCCAGTGACCATGAGCCTCTCCAAGTTGTCACCGTCTGATGATGGTTTACGCCTGCGCAATATCCTAGAATTTTTCGGCCACCTGGCCAGGGAAACAAGCTACAACTTAGAAAAATATTATATCACTGGCAGATTGGAAGGGAAGAGACCTAGAGGTCGGAATCCCATGCGTTGGTCCGATCAGATTCGCTCAACGGTCGATTTCAGGGTCAGCGACCCAATTCATGTCGGAGAGGATAGGGCCAAATGCAGAGATATTATCAAAGCTAAAGTGCTTCATAAAGATCACGACCCGCAGCACTGAGGAGTACGCCGCAAAGAGGAGGGGGAATATGATGGTTTGACATGAATTATGGTAAACTTAGTTCGCTTAGTTCGAGCTCTGGTATTCTTATATGGTGCCGAAACTTGGACTGTGAGAAGCCGCGATAGCAGTAAGATTCGAGATGTAGTGTTGGCGAAGGTTGCTTCGTGTACCTTGGACTGCCATGAGAACCAACGAGTCTATACTTAAGGAGCTTATCACCACACGGCTCTCCACGATCTGCCGACAAGAAGCCCTCAGCTTCTTCGGATATATTATGCGTCTTCAAAGCATTGTCTGGAGAATCAGATTATTTTAGCCAAAATGGACGGCAGACGTGCTTAGGGAAGGACACCTGCAAGATGGTCTGACGCAATAAAGAAGGCAGTGGGTGGCAACATGCATCGGGCGGTACACTTCGCATATGAAAACACCCAATGGAGACAGTTTGTGCGTGCGCGCGATCCTCAGCAATGAGGCATCGAGGAAGATGGTGAAATTGACAAGTTGTGAATTATGATATGGCAAGCGCAACGTAGGACGGGCGCCTGCCACATGGACCGACGATGTTGTGAAGATCGCAGGAAGTCGTTGGATGCAGGTAGCATCGGACCGGCTGCGCTGAAGAGCGACTGGGGAGACCTATGTTCAGCAGTGGACAAGTATAGGTTGTACATACTATAGTATTTTCCATATAGGATGGGTAGTGACAGTTCTAAATGACAGCCTTTCAAAATTTAGGACCAAAATTAATAATATTAAATAAAGAAAAAAAAATATTGACATTCTATATGCTCTATAATGCAACTCAAAATTTGAAATTAGTCCACTGACAAAAAAAAAAGAATGAATGATAATTTTAATTATGCCTTGTCTGTCGTAATTATCAAATCAGACGATGCCTATATTTAATTAGAACCTGTATAGTACCCTGACACAATGTCTTTCTTTTTTACGCGTTTTACAGCTACATATTTCTAAAATTTTTATTTCATCATCATCATCATCTCAGCCTATACTTGTCCACTGCTGAACATAGGCCTCCCCAATCGCTTTCCAGCGTAACCGGTGCGATGCCACCTGCATCCAACGACTTCCTGCGATCCTCACAAGATCGTCAGTCCATCTGGCAGGCGGTCGTCCCACGCTGCGCTTGCCAATACGTGGTCTCCACTCTAGAATCTTTCTGCCCCAACGCCCGTCCGATCTACGCGCTATGTATTTTTATTTATTTATTCTTTATGCACATGTGTACATAGGCGGACTTAATGCCTGAGGCATTTTCTCCCAGTCTACCTTGAGGTGGTGTGGAAACAACTGTGGTACCTAGGTGCTAAAAATGAGAAAAAAAAAAGAAGGGAAAACAATAAGAAAGTAATATACCAATATATAATATATAGACCTGCAGATTTTTTTTAAAAGTGAGACGATTGTTAGCCATCCTGAGATCCAGAGGCAATTCATTCCATAGAAGGATAGATTGGATAAAGAAGGAAGAGTGAATGAAATCAGTCCGATGAGAGGGACACTGAAGGAGACGATTATTTGAGGAACGTAGAGGTTTATCATGAGTAGAGCATAGGTACTGAAATTGGGAAGTAAGATAAGCAGGCGAGACTGAAGAATGGAGGATAGAGAATAATGTTGTCAAAGCCCTCAGAGCTCTGCGTAATGTATTTAGTGACATTTTAATTTTAATTAATTGTTTAATTTCCTTTTTCCCTGACATTGTACTCCAATTCTAAGCAAGTAACAAAGATAATGACGTAAGTATTTCCAATTTACTAGTTTATTGTAGTAAATTACAGTGCATGATGTGGTTGCCTATAATCGGAATAACATTTAAGCTATACACCGTAAACAAGTATTTTAAAATTGTAAAAATTGATGTATATTCTGTTGGTGATCCATAATAAATAAATAAATATTTAATTCAATGGTGTTAAGACATAAAACCGTAAGTATAGAAACGGGTCATGCCTCTTATTGCCATTAAATAAAGTATAAACCGATAAACCGAGTCTTATCTGATGGAAAAGTCAAGAGTCTCCGTAACCGGCGAGCGTGTATGAGACGAACTATGAGAGTGGAGGAAGCCAGAGAAGTATGTAAGGAAAGAACCTGTTGGAACTCTGTACTCTCTGCCTACCCCGCAAGGGATCTGAGGTTATAGATAGATAGAAATAAAGTATAATTTTTTTGGCAATTAGAACAGTCACCACCCATCAAAACACTATAAAGAAAACATCCCAACTAATATTAAGTAGCAAAAGTAGAGTGCATACACTCAAGCTTACTTTGTGCCAGGTGTTTGTAGCAACGATCGAGTGCAAGTTTTATTTAAAAAATATGTCTTTTTGTGCACTGCTATACTGTTTAAGGTCGAGAGAGATAAGACTATATTATACAAGGTGTAACATAATAAACGCAAGACCTCGGACACCCCGATTAGAGAATTGCTTCATAAAGTCAAAACGAAAACCAAATTTTCAAATTTAAAGGTTTTTACCCTTTTTTAAAGCACTTTTATACCCCAATTAACAATGAAACTTGTACGTGTATGTGTGCGTTTTGAGAAATACGTTTTAGGAATGCGTTTGGAATCTTCTTCTTACTATGCATCAAGAATAAATTTAATTTATTATAGCGCACTGAAGGAGTAAAAGCATATTTTGTAAATTTAAAAAATATGAAACCTACATTAAAAATTGTTGGAATCGATTCAGATGCCGATTTAGAACAAACTACTTTCAGGTCTTGCGTTTATTATGTGACAGCTGTATATGAAAGCACAAACATCCCCACTAACTCCGCAGTCATCCAGTTACGCGTCATTTTAACACGCTTTCATTAGCTTGACCTGCAACTAAGTATCTATGTAACGAAATATTGCAACGTAATTTTCACCAACTTTAAGGCGTCCATGACAAAACAGATATACAATGCGAAGGTGGAAGGATGTAGGTACCGGGGAAGACCTAGACTATCTTACCATGACCAAATAGACCGTGTCTTATCTGAAGGGCAAGTCAAGAGTCTCCGTAACCGGCGAGCGTGTATGAGACGAACTATGAGAGTGGAGGAAGCAAGAGAGGTATGTAAGGAAAGAACCTGTTGGAACTCTGTACTCTCTACCTACCCCGCAAGGGATCTGGCGTGATGATATAGGTAGATGGATACTAAGTAAATACTTGAGTAAAAGTAAATACTTAGACATATTTATAGATACGGGTGTAAGACTGAGCATTGCTAATAAAACTGTGGGTAGGTAATTTTTATGCTGATTCCGCACGCGCCATGCTCCATTTACACAAGCAATGCATCTAAGTACAAAATATTAGCAGTAATCGTTGAGGTATTTGTTTTTATTTGTGATAGAAGAGTTCTGCCAGTCTTTGTCCAGTCCAGGACAAAGGCCTCCAACAAAGACCGCACACGGCTTATCTATAATAGGTTTAATAGTGGATTTATGAGATGGGGCTGTAAGGTTATGACTTCAAAATGTATGAGTTAAGATTTTTGCGAATTTTTCTATACATCAGTAGGTCCCACGAAGCAAATACGAAGGGGAGATGACCTAGATTTTTCTACAGGATAAAATGTGTCATTGCGCGGGGTGGCACAGGGCGAGAGGGACGTTACGCCCAACCCACATTTGTATTTGCCATCTGCCGGAGACGGGTAAGAACTAAACGGTTTATTCATGTAAATGTTACTTGTAAGTTCAATTATATTCCGCTAGATGGCAATTTTAATATAGAAATATTCTACTGAGTTCTTAGATTTACGCGAATATTACACATGTATGAGTCCGGAGTCTGGAATTGTGCCCGGTATATGGCAATAGGCTCGCCCCCTATTACATGGGACCTAACATCGTCGGCGAAACGTGGGTGTACTCAGTACATCTCTGCCACCCCCTCTGGGGAATATAGGCGTGACGGTGTGTATTACACATGAAATAAAACTATTTTTACGGGAGGGTCCCGTGACCATGGGTGCTGCAAAGCACTCGAAACGTCGGGAACTTAAAAACCAAAAATAAACCGCGATAAAATCCGAAAAATAGTTTTATTAGAAGTATTCTAATAAACTACGAAAAAAAATCCAAATAAAATGTGATATTATTTGTGTGATCAGAATGTCGATCCAAGTAATTTTTGCATGTCAAGATACATTAATTATAGGGGTTTTATTTTTAGTAAAAATAGATAACATTTGATAGCTATGCGAACTCAAGCGGACGTGTGAATGGGGCGAGTAGCGAAGACAAACTGAGGTAAGGGTATTGACGATTTTTTTTGGGCTGCAAGTGGAAGAGTGATGTTGACAATTTGTTTTAATTTCTAAAACTTGTGTTATTTCGACTAATAATGTGTAATGTTGGTGGAATATTAACTATTATGTGTTCTTATATGTGCACGAGTGAAGGTAATTGTAAAAAAGTGATACAACGTGCCTTTTCGACTTTCCTCAAAACGGCCGTCGCAATTGGTATGTAAAGTATCCACCGCTTTACAATCCAGGGTGGGGTACTTCATTAATTTCATTATTATCGTTATCATCAAGTTCACCGGGGAGTCGAGTTGATTTAAACAAACACAATTATATATCTCACTGGACACTGGCAAAATACACTTAAAATTAGTGTGAAGCCATCACTTATAGAAGAATAAGAAGAAGAACTGAGGTAAGCCACGCCCATCACGATGACGTCAATGCTTTTATGAAATCAAGACTCGTTAAGTTAGGCGACCTCCTCTTCGTATTTGCCTCGTGGTTGGTCTTATAGAATTTTTTGATCCTTATAAGAAACAGGATCGATTGGCATCAAAAAAGTTTTTGTGTAAATTGCCGATTTTCTCGTCGGCTGTAGATTTTTTTCAAAATGAGTTTATTTAGTTCAAAATTTCGCGAAATTCTAAGGATAGTCTCCTAAAACCGTCTTCCTGTGGCTACAACGGTTAAAGCCTTTACTGCTCCACCTCAAAAATCCAACCTGTATATAAATAATTAAAACCGCTTGCCGCATGTTTTCTATGTATGCGTGCGCTTATCTCAGAAACTACAACACGGTTTTTCATTCGGTTTTGACCACCAATAGATAGACAAGGCAGGGTTAGGTACATAATAATATCAGCCTATACTGCCCACTGCTTGACAAATGCCTTCTCTCACAAATCGAGGTGAGAGATTAGGTCATACTCCACCACGCGGACCCAGTGCGGATTGTTGGAGGCAGGTTTGTGGGCACCTGCTGTTGGAACTTATCAAGCCGCCTTTAAGGCTTCCAACTCGGCTTAACGACTACCAGATTTAGTGGTAACCGGGACCAACGGCTTAACGTGCCTTCCGAAGCACGGAGACGCTCGAATATGAAAATGCCACAAACGGTCACCCATCTCAGGCCGACCGAGTCGAACGCTGCTTAACCTTGGTGATCGGTAAGAACACCGCGGTCGCACAGCGCTACGAGCGTACATGATTTATGTATATTTTGTGTAAATTGACCGAA